>OX375870.1:64797243-64920656 GCA_947359475.1 Heligmosomoides polygyrus bakeri
GAATCGTTGCTATGTCACTTGAATCAGAACTACTACTGTAATTTTTAATGTCATCGGCAAAGCTGTACAAGAAACTCCAAACCTCTCAATAGGTCCCGCGAGGATGCTGGTGTTTATGTTAAAAAGAAGAGGAGAGAGAACTGCCCTTGAGGTACTCCGCTACTGGCTCTTCTGATAGTGAGTGGAGAGATGACCGCTAATGTTTTCTCGGAACAGACGGTGCCTAGATAAGCCTTGATCACTGTACAACCCTACAAGGTAACTCGACTGGAAGGATCTAACGAATCAGCTTATCGTCGAGGTATTCTGTCGAACGGTTTTTCGAAAGGTTTTTTAAAATAAAGATTTGTCGAATGTCGAGATAAACCACATCGACAGCGCGGTTATCACTCAAACTGTGGGTGCAGTCAATCAAGGAGTCCAGCATTTGCGCTACGGTGGAAGCGCCGTTGCGGAGACCTTGCTGCTCGTTGGGGATCAGGGGTGTGCGTAATTACGAATTACGATTCACGATTTTACGATCTGCGACGATTTTTTGCAATTTTTAAACGATTTACGACATTTTGTTATCGATAAATGTAAATGTAAATGTTATCGATCTCGGACAACCGACGTGCAAAACATGTGGTGCAGCCCGAGTTAGCAAGATGTGCCCACTCTCCTTCCTCTAGTAGCTCACGCCTGCTTCGTTTTTTAAATGCTTATGTGGCACCATGACAGATGTCACCGCGTCGTGGGCAGTCTCCTCGAGTTCAACTCAACTTTTCTGAAACTTTTGGCGAGATATGTTTGCAACATGTTGCCGAGCGTTGCCATTAAGAAGGTAAACATTTTTCCGTTTTGGTCTTTTTCGCTGCGTGGCCTCACTCAACTTTTGCGGTTGACAGCGTAAGTGTTGGCAATCACTGGTGTATCGGCTTCAAGGAACACGTGGTAGAGCACTCCCTGGGAGTCCCACCAACAGCACAGCATTACCTTCTTCAGGTGGAGGTCGGGCTTTGACTGTCTCATAGGTGGTTTGCTAAGCGCCTTGCGGTACGGTTGACGTAGAAGGCGGTGGACTCATCTCCCGTGACCACGTTTATCACAAAGCTCTTAATACGAAAGCGGAGAAGGAGAGACTGAACGGTGCTGAGCCGCGGCGACCGTACCGCAAGGCGACCGAGTCACGCAGATCACAGGCCTATCCAAACATTATACTCAAGAATACTCTAGAATGTATGGCATTATGCTCTAGAGTGTTCGAGCTAAAAGACTCTAGCACTAAGCCAGACTGTGTTTTGTTAAATTTAGGAAAAAAATGCTTGGAAACTTTGCAGTACTCTTCCGACAACTTAGCAAAAAAAAAACATAACCACCTGTGAAGCAGCGTCGTACCCTGCAGAGCCGACTCTTCGCTTTTCGCAGAGCCTTTCGCCACGTATATGTACACAAGTGCTCCGTCACACTTATTGGAGTGCCTCGCACTTGCGCGCTTGGCGCGATGTTGCAGTATCACTCAACTGAGGACAATCACATCAAGCAAGCTGCTCTGGTTATGTTTCAACCTTGCTCTACCTTCCTTAAGATCAGTGGACAGATACCGCTTACCGTCCGGTAGTGGTGAAAAGTACCGCCAAGGCCCAGATACAGAGATTCATTAGCATCAGGTTTGGCGGTACTTTTCACCGTTACCGGACAGCAAGCGACTGATGAATCTGACTCCATTAGAGTAGTTTTGCGGTACGAAGCCATCCAGGCCCCTTCCCTACCACTACGCTCAACATCGGCATCATCTCCAGACGGTTGATTGATGTCGATGCTTGTGCTAATCAGTGCCTCCGTCCCTTAAGTTCTTTTCGACAACCCTCCTGATGTCCCAAAGCACGATCCCCCACTTCACTCTAGCGCCAAGTCGACTACAGGCACCTTCAATCCTCGTCCTCAAACGGTCAACCTCAGGCAAAAATCGCTATTTTCGATAAGTTCTGAAGTCTGCTCGATTTTGGTCACACGGCGGTCACCTTTTTGTCAGAACGGAAGATTCCCACCGCTCTTAATACTATGCTGGACGGAAATTTATTTCCACATTTCCCTCGTCTGGTCCCATATTACTAATACTGGTCCACCACTACTGGTGCCCCACTACTGGATGTGGTCCCACATTACTGGTCCCATTTACTGGAGCTGATCCCTCATTACTGGTCCCTTTATTGGAGCCGATCCTCGTTAACGGTACTGGTCCCTCATTACTGCTCGCCCTTTTACTGGAACTGTTCCCCCACTACTGGTCTTCGCTTACCGGAACTGTTCCTCACTACTGGTCCCTCTCTAGTGGAACTCGCTCACCATTACTGGTGCTGGGCCCCATAAGTGGTCCACTTTCTGGAACTGATCCCCCACTACTGCCGTCCACCCCCCCCCCCCCTTAGCGGACGACGTGTTACTGAATCCCCAAGCGCGTTGGGCGACGTGTTCTACACGTCTTCTGAATCCCAGGTGCGTTGAGTGACGTGCTCGGCACGTTTTCTGAACCCCCACGCACTTTGGAAGACGTCTTCGGCACATCTTCTTAATTCCCAGTCACGTAGAAGACGTCTGGATATTTTCCCCTATTTTTACACCCCGTAATTTCCCCTGTTTTCGCCAGGGAAAATTTCGCCTATCGAAAACAGGGGAAATTCGCCTCGAAACGACAACGACAACCACAGAAAATGATAATTAGATCAATATCGATTGATGGCAATCGAAACAACAAAAGCGAGCTTCAGATTCGTGTTCAGCGACCTCGACTACCCCCAGGGCTGTAGTTTCGGATCGCCTGAACGACATCCACAAAAAATCGATAATTTGATCAATGTCGATCGATACAACAGAACGAATTTCAGATTCGTGCTCAGCGACCTCGACTACCTCCAGGGCTAAAGTTTCGGACCGCCTGAACGATATCCCCAAAAAATCGATTATTTGGTTAATATCGTTTGATGGCGATCGATACTTCAAAAACGAACTTCAGATTGGTGTTCAGCGACCTCGATTGCCCCAGGGCTGAAGTTTCCAGGCAGGTAGAAGACGTCTGGGTATTTTCCGCATTTTCGCGACCCGTAATTTGATCAATATCGATCGATGGCGATCGATACTTCAGGGGGTAGTCCAGGTGCGTAGCTGAACATCTGACCTAGCATCTGTGAAGCAGCGTCTCACCCTACTGAGCTACGGATTTGCTTGCCGTATAGCCTTTCGCCTCCTTTCGCCACGTTCTATACATCAGCGCGCGCCAGTGGGCACGTGGGCACGCGCAGTAGTGTGCCCGTAACTTCGAAGGCCCGTAGCTTCTTGTGTTCAAAAACTCAACAAAAAGAATCATGCTTTCTACTATATGAAGGATGGAGATTCTCGCACTGCTATCCATTTCCGCCTGAGTCCCTTCTCTGGTAAGATCTTTTCGTGCGTCATAGGATAGAGTTGCAACCACGTTAGCTCAGGGTTGGAAATTTAATGATCATTCAAATGGTGAAAGCTTTTTCTTGTAACGCCATGGTTAAGGTTAAGTTTTTGAACCAACAACTTTTTCAATTTTCTTAGAACATGTAGAATTTTGAAGAATTTGAATGGTGTCTGACCAGAAGGAAAAGTCAAACTAAAAAAAGGAAAAATTGGCAAAAAAAACTGCTCAAAAAGTTGGAGGAAAACTGCTAAAGATAACACGAAAAAATGAAAAATAAAAAATAAAAGAAAGGATATAGAAATAAAAATTAAACAAAGAAAGAAAATAAATTCTGGATCACCTTGTATTAGCGTTAGCAGAAAAACCTCTCAAAATTCAGTTGTAGTGCACTACACGTCAGGTGACTCCTACGATTTACGGTTTACGATTTACGATTCACGACGATTTTTTCGCAGTTACGATTTATGATTCACGAAATTTCGAATTTCACTTACGCACACCAATGTTGGGGATCCTAGTCAAGGTGGGCGGTAATCGCCTTCTTGAGAATCTGTTCCAATACAATAACAGATGTGATGTTAATTAGCTTGTAATTTTTAGAACTGTGGGGTAGCTTTTTAGGTTACGGAATAACATGTGCCTCTTTCCACTTGTGAGGAACATCTGCATGCATGAAGCTTAGATTAAAAATAGGTCCCAAGGGGCTGGAAATTTCTGCAGCTGTTTTTTGTATGACGTCCAGCGAAATATGATCTGGAGGCAGCACAATGGATTTAGGCCATTTTGATAAATGTTCCAAAATAGAGTCACGAAGAAGCCAGACGGAATCCTGCGTTGGCGGTAGGGTAGCAAACGTATACCACTATCATGGTGCGGAAGAGAAAGTGCCTCCGAAGAATATTTAGGGCTGAAAACCTTTTCGAGGGTATGCGCAAGAAATTCTGCCCTATCGTCGGCCACGACGATGCCTCTTCCAGAAGAGGCCGTCCACTGTACATGGGCGGAACAGGTCACCATGGCCAGAAGATAGCGGCGTACGCGACAGTGCTGCTATGCGGTTGTGACGAATGGCCCTATCTCCCTTTCCTGCTCATCCCCCATATTTTACATATAAATGATTAACAGCTGAACATCCTGAATTGTGTACAGAAGTAGAAACGCGTTACTCCTCTAACATTTCGCTATCTGTACCTCTCCCGCTATCCGTACAACGGGTATATGCCCTATGCTGTAAAAACAAAAACAAAACAAAAAACAGTTACGTGTTTGTTGCCTCCTTCGCCAGCTAGAAAGCTTACACGAGATTTCGCCTTGAGCTTTGCAGTCATCATGCTAAAGAACGTACGTGAAATGTTAATGACTATAGCATTCTTTTCCACTGAAGCGGAAAACCTCTTCAGTCTTTAAGAAAATTTATCAGATATCGTTTCGAAGCAATTTTTGTTTGAGGAGATTGGAAATAGGATTAGCTTTCTTCAGGCTTCTTCTTGATGCTTTGCTGTATAGATTAAATATTAGATTGATGCATAATTTTTGTTCAAATTTGGTTTTTTTAACGAAATTTCTGAAGGACACTTTGGGGAATTTTTGGGATGTCTTCAAAATGGCGTAGTAGATTCCAGACGTTTTCAAGCGCGTGAGCCCATGGGCAAATGTTGAATAAAATGGATCAGCGTCAGCTGCGAGCCATTTACCTCTCCGAGCAAAATCTTGGCACCAGCTCGAAGGACGCGGGCGATCGGATCAACGCTGCATTTGTGCCCCGCACGAGTACGGAACGCACCGTCGTTAGAGGATTAAAAATGGAAGACCGCACACGGCGAAGTTAATTCGCAATTGCCTAGAGAAGACTGGCTCATCCACCCGTAGAGAACTGTCGTGGCACCGTGAGACTCCTACCTCTTCAGAGCCCTCAAGCAGCATCTGCGCGAGAAAAAGATCGATGAATACTTCCACCTCAAAATGAGATTTCCTCTTTGTGGACTCACAGTCTCGTTCTTTCTGGAGCAAAGACATTGAAAGCTCGCCTAAGATATGGCTTACTATTGTCGACATCAAAGGTGAGTATAGGGTGATTTGTTTTGTTAAGTAAAAATAATGCCTCAAAATCACACTCTTTTATGGACAAAATGTGGGGATTATTCGCCAACCTAATACTTAGTTCAACAATGTATGTATGTACACCGCTATCCTTCCTAGTAATGGGCAGCTAAAGGTCAATACAATGCCACAGACTAGAAATGACCATGTTATTCATGTAGTTTATCAAGCTTAGAGCAGAAAGTATGCCAATGAAATCTATATTTTAAAGATAAACAGCTATTGCATTGTGATCGGCCTTATTAAATTGCCTACTAACATGAGGAGAGGAGTTACTCACATTCAATGTCCACCTTGTCAGGTCAAGGTGGACATTGAATTCTACGACAGGATGATCACTGGAGCGAATAGTGGATTTAAATTTGGTACTTTTTTTTAGCAAAGGGTCATTATTAGTTAAAGCCAAATCTAAAATACTTCTTCCTCTAGTGGGCTGTCGAACTAATTGGACAGGCACATCTACGATCATCGTAGATGTGCCGGTTTTACCAGTAAATTCTTTCCAAGAAATATCAATATAGCTGAAGTCTCCTACGAGTACGCGCAATGCTTCGCCTGAAACTAGCTCACAGATAGCTTTGACCAGCAGGTAATCATTGCCATTCGAAAATGACGGAGCGCGGTCGACTCCGATTACGCGCAAGTTGAGGAAGCCCCACATAATGTCACAGCCATTTTCGTGGCTTTTTCATTTGCACTTCACGAAAATAATTCTTGAAATCTCCGAAGAACCTCTGCATTGCGTCCGAGTAGTTCACTACTAATCCAAAGGCACGAACGTTACAGTCACATTTTGCCAGTTTTTTTGTAGTATAACATGACTGAAGGGCTGTAGAAGGTCCAAAGAAAAGTATGAATATTTACGTCAAAACTGCTCGGCCGCGGATGAGAATCAGTTCTAGAGGTTCCCCTCGATTACGCCGCACACAGTAAGGCCCCTGTTATACTCCCGCGGGAGCTCCCGCGGATGGGCGGAAATCGCGTCGGGACCCCGCGCCGGGCCACTCGTCGCGGCCCGCCACGCCCGCCGTCCGCGGATCGCCGCCGACAGACGACGAGAGGGGTGTTATACTTCCCGCCCGCGGGACGGCCCGCGGGACGGCGTGCAATGCACCGCGGACGGGTGCCGTCCCGAGGACACCCGCTCTGTTTAACACGGTCGATAACCGATTCTTGTGGTCGGGCAACATGAAAACCTTGTATCAGCGGCGAATTAAACCTCACCAACATGGTGCGAGGCAATCTCTGAGCTCGAAGAAGTCAAGGAAGCCCTTCTTAGTCAGAAAACCGATGAATACGCGTTTTCTTCATGGTGGTTTTTTTATGAGGTTTAGTCTAATTCGCCGCCCGTTCGATTCTTGAACCTAAAGCTTGACCTTTGCTCAAAGCCCACGAGCGTCGATCCCATGGAACAGCTTCTTGTAGAAGCAGGGAAGCATCTATCTTGTTGGGGAGGGGAGAGCCACTTCACTCAGTCATTTTGACGGCGATCTATTTTATGGCGGCTATACACTGAACTGGCACACTAGAGAATCACCTTTCTGTAAATTTTCGCCAGGGATAGGCCACCCTGTCCATTGACGAGTGTTTTCTTCAGCCCTTCTACCCACACGCCAGAAGTAGCTACATCTCCTGAATAACGCCCGCTTCAAGAGGGCTAGCCCATTCGAAAGGCTTTGTGCTAGTTCGAAGTCGATCGTCCTGCACCTCTGGTATACAGCCAATTGCAGAGAACATGAGAGCAAGTGGATAGAAGTCAAAGAGCTGCGGGGACCTCGTACTAGTCCCAGCAGGGAGCCTGAGATGAGCTTGACAGATCTGGACCTCTTTGCGATACGGCTAGGCAGCTCTTCCAGTTCTTTACTGCTGGGGGGAGTGCAGGGAGAGGTGGATTGACGCTGCTGTCACGTCAACGAGTTTGATGGTGAGAACTGCTCCAATGCCGAGAAAAGAAAAGAGGGAGCAATGACTCTGTTCACTTTCCTTGGGCCTCAAGTGGCTGGTATCGAGGTTGTAAGCTCTGATAACGATGTTTTATTGTCACCGTCGTAACCAGTCACTTGGGTATGCCAGCCTGATTTTCCTCTAAGAAGATCAGAATAAGTTTTCATCTTACGAGAATTTTCTATTACTCACTTAGCAAATTTATCTCACCTGACTGGAAAAGTAGATGAAGTGCAGGAAATTGCACAGCGGTTTCACTTTTGTAGAGAAAATAATGCATAAAATAAAAAGGATAAAGGACGGTGTTACGCAATCCTTTTGGGATGCGCCACGCATTCAACTGCTACAGAATTTCGTGGAGGCTATTTGAATGCGTATTTGACTTGCGGTGGCCAGACGATGAACAAGTCTGCGCTCTATCTGTCCCAGACAAGTCCAGTACCAATTCACCTACCTCGGAGGGATCGAAGACTTGGATGGCCTTTGGGAAATCCGAACAAGGGTCCAGGTATCGGGCACACACGGCAGCCGCACCTCCTTCGGCTGCGCAACACGCGCCCCACCAATTAGTAGGGAGAGTAATCATTCAGCCTGCGCAACTGCAGGAAGAAACGTCTCATGTGTTTTGCCACCTACCACAACAATACCTACCATTACGTCGATAGGGACAGTAGCGTAGAAAATGTTGACTTAATGTCCAGAAAGGATTGATGAATTTGCACACGAAAATGGCCGTGGTCTGTTACAACAGTCACGTTCAGTGAAAAGATTGATCCATTAACGATTTCCCTTGTATCACCTGTCGTCCCGTTGATCATCGACTTGTTCGAGCGGGCGCCCCTCGTCTCCATTCGTCCCTGTCGCGTGCCAGAGTGCTCCAAAGGATAGTCCTCGCTCGAGAGGCACAGAGAGCGTCCGATCGTTAGCTTCTTTCCCGGAGTCCTTTCGTCAAGATTGCGCCATGCATGCTACAGTCTCGTTATTGATAGACCACTTTAACATCCGTTGAGTTTCTCTTCACGTTAGAATTTCGCCAGTGCGCAAAAATTTGTGTCAAAATTCAGGGTGACCGAAAAGGCATGAGCGCAATATGAAATGCTACACCATTACTGCTAGCACCGAAGAGAATTGATCCTGAGACGTAAGCTTTCAGGCATTTTAAGATGTTGGCTAAGAGACCAAAAATTGAACCATCGGAATCGCTGGGGACGGATGAGAGGATCGCTCTCATCCAAACCATGCAGAGCTATCCTGAGCTATGGGATGAACGGAACCCTAACTACAAGGACAGCATTAAAAGGAAGGAAGCATGGAATGCCGTCGCAGCACTCATGGAGGACACGTTCGAGAAGAAGTACCAGGGTAGAGCAAAGTTCAATAATTTTCCTTGCTTTTTCTTTAATGTAGCCTATCATCGTCACCACTACCACAACACGATACAAGAACAATTCATTTGAAACTCATATTTATTCAAACCTCCATCATCAAACTACTCATGCACTAGACGTGAGTTCTTTTGAGATTCGTACATGTCAGAATTATGGCCCTAAGGAGGGCCGTTGGGTTAGAGTGAAATCGTCGACTTCTCGGACTGTATGTAGATACGACGAGCCAGTTGGATGTTCTTGGGCATGGTGGTGAAGCGGCTGGCGTGAATGACACTGGTGTCCTCGAAGAGACCAACGAAGTAGGCAAATAACGCTAGCTAGCCTCCTGCAAAGCACCCACCCCCCCCCCCCCCCGGCAAAACATGAGAGAAAAAAATCAGGCCTTCACCAGGCACATTTCTGTGCTGGACGCTTCACCAGGGTCCTCACGTGAACTGTCCAGCACAGAAATGTGCGTTTCCGTGCCTGCGAGGAGCATAGCGATCAAAACAAACACCAGAGTGGGCGCAGGCACGGAAACATCCCCTCTCCCGCGGCAAAAAAAAATGACGACGGAGCGGCGAAAACTAAGAAAACAACGATAATGCCACGAAGAAAGTTAGAAAATCTGACGGGAATGGAATTAAACCACAAATAAAACCCAAAAACAAAAAAACATTGTGGAGAAGCCGGGCAAACGTCGCCATTCCGAACGCTTGGCAACGATCCAAGTTCGGCGCCGAAAACGTGCTCCAATGCAAACCGTCCGCGGGAGGGCACCCGCGGGACGACAACCGTCCGAGGTGCACCGTCCGTCCGCGGACGTCCCGCGGAAGCTCCCGCGGGAGTATAACAGGGGCCTAAGGCCTGAGTTATACTCCCGCGGGAGCATCCGCGGAAGGGCGGGAATCGCGCCGAGACTCCTCACGTGGCCAATCGCCGCGCCTCGCCACGCCCGCCTCCGCCGTGCACCATTGGTCCGCGGACGTTCCGCGGATGCTCCCGCGGAGTATAACAGAGGCCTAAGTGAGACGCGAAGACTACCTTGAAACAGTTTTAATGAAATTCGCATTGAAGCTCTACTTTGCTCTCCGTGCTCTCCAGGGGCACCATTTCCACGTCGTCTCTTCTCTCTGATAACCTAAGAAGCTTCTTGTGGGTCGAAGTCCTATCGTGATTGATGTCGTGGTCTGGGCCGTGTTAAGCAACATGGAGACGGGCGAAGCTTGCAGGGTGATCGTACGCGAGGTAGCGACGAAAGAGTAGTGCTGACCAGTGAATCATTCCAGCTGGTCTTGGCGTGTTTGGTGGTTGGATCCGCGTGAGCTCTGAGAGCAATAGGGCCCTATGGCTAGCTAGATTGAGAACGACCTATGAGAAGCAGTGTGAAAAACGAGGCAACGACTACATAATCTATACAGTACACACTGCAGTGATGCAAAAGGCAGTTTTGCGTCACAAATAATGAGAAGCACAGTGTATTCTTGATTAAATGAAAGGCGTAGAATCATAACTTCAATAGCTTCTAATCAAGGTGAGATATTTAGTAGTAAAGCAAGACATTTGCATTTCTCGTTTCACTCTTTGATAGTTCTCTCCATGTCAACTCAGCTAGTTGAGTGGGTGTTTAGAGTGGAAACGAAGCATTTAAACTCCATTGCCTTTACTCTTTACACCTCGATACTGCATTTGTGGTGCTTTTGTGGTCTTCAGGTATGATACCGCTCCGGTTCACGCACATGTTTCCAGCTTTGGTAGGAGACGGTAGCGCGCGTGGGGAATCTGATCGGGTAAGTCTCTATGATGAAGTCCCGAACCTTCTGAAGACGAAGACATGACCGAGGCGTCAGGCCAATAAGGATCATCGCCTGACAACCTTCAATCACAGAAGAACCACAAATCCATTCAAACTGTTTCCCGGCAATTCTGTGGTTTAGTTTAGAGTATTAGACGGCGTTCCGCAGACTATCTGTCTGTGTTCATGGCGTCTGTTTGATCATCAGCTAGCTGATCACCATTTTGATCCCCGTGAATTTCCCTGCTGTGAAAAATAAACGGCCTGTTTAACACTAGAGTATCCTGGTTCACATTTAGAAGGGCTATATCACGATTCACTTTTTCATACATTTTAATAAACAAAGCGTAACAGAATTTCGGTACATAAATGGGTACTTAGCGGGCTGGTGCCCATGGAACACTCATATAAACGCGGTTTACTAGGTAAGTGAAGGAACTCCGAGGTCTAGCTGATGTGATCTACCCGTTTTAAGATACCTTGCCGGTTTGCAGCAGGCGACAGCCCGTTTAGTACCCACAAGTGTTAAGCACCCAAAGTGCCCCTATTTTTCATCACTTTTATACTTCAACGTGACTTCTACTGTTCGTTTAAGAGTTGCGCCCACATGGAGAGTAAAAATGATCGCTAGTTTTTGACTTGTTAATTGTTTTCACCACGTTTTTCTAATGTGCTGTGTCCTTGTTAATGTACTATTTTTGTGTGCACAACATTGTGCAAATAATAAATAAATAAATAAATAAATGAAGGTAATACATTAGACCTAAGACGCTTTTGCTGGACCATGCTCAAGGCACGAAGTACGCCTGCATTTAGAGCAACTGTTCGTCATTGTGAAGAACTCATTTGAGTAGATATAGAAGGCCGTTTTACTTAAGCGGTAATCCTCAAGCCAAATCATTTTTACAAGCCCTCTCCGGCCACATTTTTTTGTTTACATGCTATAGGCTCGAGTCTTCTCCCCACATTATCTCTGTTGAGCCTATGGTATACTTCCGTGGGCACGAATCGTGTCAGGATCACGTACATGGCCACTATACATTGGATCCGAATGAATCATTTTCGGATATCCGATTCGGATATCCCGATCCGAATCATCCAATTATCCGGCCACTGCGAACCTTATCCGAATCATTAAAAAATCCGAGTCCTTAAAATCGCCGTTATCCGAATCATCCAAAAATCCGGGGTCCGCGAGGTTGTCATTATCCAGCATTCGGCGCAAATTGGGTCGAGGGGGTGGGGGGCTCAGAGTGCCTTCTTGGGAAGGAGGAAAGCACTGAATACATGGTGACCTTTCCCCGCCTCCCCCCCCCCCCCCCCCGACCAAATTTGCGTCACTTGATGGCATTTTGGAAAGCCCGGATCTTAGAATAATTCATCTTGGAATCAGGGATGTGAAGATTTTTTTTGAGAAAAGCGTGGAAGACGGAATACGGAAGGGAAAAATGGGCGAAAACCGGAATGCGAAACACCGGAACGGAAATGACTCAAAACTCATTATTTCGTCTAATTTTTCATAAATATAGATATATCCATGATAGTATTAATAACTGAGATGCCGTTAACGAATTTAGATAGCGGGCAAGGCAACATGCGACTCTTTTTCAGCAACATATAAGAATAACAGAATCCTTGTATTCGTATTATTACTAATTGAAATTTTAAACATTTCTAGTGTAACAAATCGAAGTTTGTGCAAAATCGTTCTGTAAATAGGAAGGTGTTAAAATGCAGTAAACCCAGCTGAGGAATAAGACGCCAGAGATCTCGCCACTTATAGCACTTAACCGGTCTTATTGAATGTCCCAGATGTAGCCCAATTAGGAGGGGCAGAATTAAGGTTCCAGTTGCGTTCAGCACCCACGACACAACACCCACGTTCTGAGTTTGCATGGGTACCATTGTGTCACTTGGCAGTAGCTGAAGCTATGAAACAAACTCAGAGGAGGGATTGGAGAGGCAAGACACCGCATGCCCTCCTCCGACTAGGATAGATCCCATGTCTCCTATGGGCAGCAAAGTTAGCAACCTAAGAGTGCATAGAATTCTGATCTAGTGCTCCCAACTTTACTTGTGCTCACAACCTCACTTCTGCCCTCAACCTCACTGGGGAAAAAGATAAGCATGCTCCTGATAAGGAATTTGATTCTTGACTCAAACGCCCATGAAATCTTTGTGGACCTACGCTATTCGATAGTACATCGTTTCAAGAAAAGAAAAAAGAACCCAATTTGGCTAACGTTTCGAAATCAGGATGCACAATCGGTTTGAAAGCAACACAATCAGAAACGCATAGTTAATCTCATTCTTCAGCCTTTCGGTTATGTGCAAGAGGTGAATGAAGGCAGTGCAAAGCAATCAATGAGTGATGAGTTACCATTAACGTTCCGTCTTCCGGCACAAAAGAGGAACACGAAACGGAACGGAAGGACTTAAAACGGCCGAGAACCAGAATTCGGAACATGGGAACGGAAATTTCGCACATCCTTGTTTGGAATGATTGAGCTCTTTGGTATTTCCTTCCTTGACGAGAAGTAAGAGTCTTTCGATACATGCACTGCTGTTGTTAAAGGATTTGTCCTTCTTTAAGAAACGGTAGTATTCTGATAAACCGCATCTTGCGTTAATGAGTCGGATATCCGATTCGGATCCAAAAATCAGGGGTCTGCAAAATCCCCATTATCCGAATCATCCAAAAATCCGGAGTCCGCAAAATTGCTCTTATCCGAATCATCCAAAAAATTCGGGGTCCGCAAAATCGCCTATATCCGATTCATCCAATTGTCCGAAGATTTTCGATCGTATCCAATGTATAATGGCCACCCGTCGCAGCCCGCCACACCCACGTTGCGCCGACGGTCTGCCGTGCACTCCTCCGGGACGTGCCCGCACTAATGTCCGTGGGATATACCATAGACCCATTGATAGCTGTGTCAGAACTACCTGCCACAGCTACCAATGGACAGTTATAGGCGTTGCGGCGAAAGCAGCTATGAAGCGATCCGAGTTCGACAACAACGGTGAAAAAACGACGAGAGAAAGCGACGGAATCCGATCGGAGGACGGATAGGACGGCTATTTTTAGGTGAAAAGTGTGATAACATTGCTTGGATTCCACGGAAAAGTTAGTCATTAACTTTGCCGCAAAGATTATGCTAATTTCGCTCTCTTATTCGCGCCATTGCAAGGCAGTACTTGCAATTCTGCTGTGCCGGCCATGATATGCTAAGGAAGTGTCAAGCAAAAAGTTACCGCAGTGCTACTGTGACTAGGGTCTGCTTGTCGTACTCTTTAGAACTGTGTGCCTCTCCTCACGCACCAAGTAGCTGTATGTCACTATTTCAGTTTCGATTTTATTACATGGGATCAAGGTGGATAGGGACCAAGCCGAGGAATGGTGTTGATTAAGAATATTAGACATAGGATTCGATTCGACCATTTTCGAATAACCGCTCGGATTTGTTCGGTTTTGAGTTATCTGAAATCCAGCTTGGCCGAAAATGGCGTTATCTGAATCATCCGAAAATCCGGCCAATGGGACCTCGTCTGAATCATTCGAACATACGTGGTAAAAACCACAATCATCCGTGTGTTAAAAACTTCAATAATTCAGATAAAATCGGATATATGATTAAAGGAGCCATGCGGCGAAACTCGAAGAAAATTAAGTGCAGGTTGAACTCTAATCCATCGTAAATCAAGCACTCTATTTTTTTTTTGAGCAAACGAGTTGATTCCACACCTTCCAGAAATGTTAAATGTTAAATGTTGTTGCCTATCGTTCGAAGCCTGTGGGTCGTTATAGGAGCCTATTGAATCCACAGCCAGGAGAGTTGAAGTGGTCTGTTTCTCTTAACTTTTATCATGGTGTTTAATGCTACGCTTTCGCTAAACGTTTCCAGACTTAAGATCTTACGAACCCCGTGAACTTTCGACATAAATTCAAAAATAACCCTGCACTTGAGATGCTGCTGGGCATATAGATTTTTAAACTGTGGCACACAGAATAAGGTGCTAAGTTTCACACGTACTTCCCTCACTGTGTTTAAATTTGAATAATTATGTGGAAGGAGCGCGATGACGGAGCGAAACATTCTGACTTCTGTGGGATGTACTCACTTTTCGTTGGCGGCATGAACGCTTGCGATCCAAGCGCGCGGCAGACAATAAGCCATTTTGAACCAAATGTGCGCTACAATTTAGGTTCCTCTACCTAGATTGCTTGGACTTTTGGAAAAAGGCTTCTGTGCGTAAGAAAGTTGGCTGATTTTTAACGAACGATAGTGTTGGTATGTCGCCCACCAGCAATCTTGCTCTCTGAGTGACTAGTGCCTTAGACTAGCATTGGACAGAGGTGGGAGGCCTGCGTGTCTCAGTAGACCCTTTTCTAACTCAGTTCTGCCACTCCCACCTAAAATTGGACATTTTTCAAATCAAATTGGGCACTCTTCTTAACAAACGCTTTGCTTCTGAAATCAAAGCGAACGTCTTCCAGAAATCCAACCCGTCTTCCGAAACGGTCGCCGCTATTCCTCCGTTGCTACGCGCTAGCGGTGTGCGTCGCATCAGCATGGCAATCTTTGAAGACGACGATGGCGCACTCAGTCCTCATCGAAGGTGGCCGTTGGTCGACCGACGGTTGGGAACTCCCGCCGCTATTCCGCGGGTGGTCGCGTTGTGTGCAGGTATCTTTGAAAATGGCTGCCAGTTGGTCAGTCTACAGTGGCGCTCGGTAGGTCAGGCTACGGCCCAAATTTGAGGGACGCTGCTCGCTAGGTGGGTCCGAGAAGTTACCGCAATTCTCGTTCTAAAAAGCTTGGTGCTAACCTATACCGCGGCAGTCTTCTCCTGGTTTTTCAAACCAATTAGAATTCATGCAAACTTGTTCAGAAGGAAAACGACAAGCACATTTTCGCCCACCTTATAACTGCAGAAGGACACCCAAGGCTATCTGGCCAGGGTGAACTTACCAATTACGAAAAAGATACATGTGCAGCCTACTCCTTTCTGGAGTTTTATCCGCATGTTGCGGAACACGCAAAACAAAAAATTTATGTTACTCTGGGGTGCTGCATTCCTGTATTAGACTGCGGTGGACCATTTCTGCTTGAAGAGAATATCGATCTTCCGGATAAATAGACCCTAAGAGGGTTCCGGTAAAACAAATGAAAAAACCATCAACAGGATGGCCTCTACCGGTTCCGAAATTGCAAAGAAAAGGTGGTTTCATGGGCCAATTCACTGTGCAGTTCTTGTAAAATAGTTCCCTCTATGCGGCGGTTGCCAGAAGGACAGAGTGAGGTGTCTCCTCTTGCCCACTAACTAGGGAAGGGTTTCGACCTCTCATGGAACTTCAAGTGGAGACCAGAATCGTTAGAAAGAGCTCGGAATGCTGATTACGAATATAAAGGATAAAGGACGGCGTTACTCAATCCCTTCTGGGATGCGCCAGCGCATTCTGCTTCTACGGGATGTCGCGGAGGCGATTTGATTGCGTATTTGGCCATACAATGACTTGCGGTGGCCAGCCGATGAACAAGTCAGCGCTTTATCCTTCCCAGAAAGTCTGGTACCAATTCACCGACCCGAGGGTTGGAAGGCTTGGTTGGCCTGTCGGGAAATCCGAACCAGGAACCTGGTATCGGGTTCACGCGACAGTCGCGCCTCCTCCGACTGCGCTACACGCGCCCCTATTACGAATACGGGTGTCAGAATTGCAAATTGAATCTCGTGAGCTAGTTGCCGAAATCGGGTAGCCTCACCGCAGGCTGGCCGTGCGACACAGCTGACGCGAGAGTGGTCATCGGGGCTCCGTAAGAAGGTCCGCCAGGTAGGGTGGTGACGCAGGGGTGGTGTCCTCCTCGGAGGGTGCGACATCGTTGGTTCGCTTCGTGTTGCTGCCGGTTTTTTTCAAATCATAATTTATCTTCGAAATGGCCTTTTGCTCTGAATTATGACACGTGTCTGATTAAATAGCCTGGAAAACTACCATAAACGTTCGTAAAAATGCTTGAAGGCAAAATACTACAACGGTGACATTTCTATATTATTTTGCACAAATAGAGGCCAAGTCATATATTGAACAACTAGAGGTCTTTCTAACAACCTTGGCATTCGTTGAACAAAGCAAAAAAAATGCGTGATATAAAAGGTAAGTAGAACGTATGATGAGGAGAAACAAAATGTCGTTGATCACTGAACTTTTGATTGATGTGGAGGCCATCTTTCAGCACATCAATAAAATAATCTTTCTAATTTACAGTCCTCTTCATGTGACACCTCATCGCGGGGTGAACATCACTTTAGTGATGGCTAACGGCACAAACGGTCACGCAGTACGTGACGCTTTGTCGTGTATGGGCAGCTCTCCTGTGTCGCTGGCCAGGAACATGTGAGCAACCAGACCATCGCCATGGCTCAAACAACTAAACCAGCACCCCAGTCCTCCGCGCCGGAGGTGTTCTTCTACGACGTCGGTTGAATCCACCTCTGACGGCGAGCATCTAGTCTCGGAGTTAAACTATCACGACGTCATTGGAGTCGGACTACCGGAAATCGCTTTCCATCACGACACGGAAACTGCCTATTCGTCTGCACTTATAACTGTCGTACGATCGCATCTAAGCAGGATCTTCCGACACTGCCTTACGGAATCCGCAGCATCAAATACGACGTTATAGCCCTCAAGAAACGAAAGGCAGAACGGAAACCATAAGAAGGACCGACCACAACGAGCTTCTCATTACCGGAGCAAAGGTGGACAGAATGAATATTGGCGGAGTTGGATTTCTCGTCAACTCGACAGTGCACCACCTGGTAGACTCTTACAAGATCATCAGTTCGCGAGTAGCTGTTCTGCTTCTGGAAACCAAAAATCAAGGAACCATCTCCATCATAAATGGATATGCTCCAGCATCTACGGCCACAGCCGAAGAAAAGGAGGAATTCTACAAGCTATTCGAAAGGACTGTCAACGACGAGAAGAGCTACTATAAAGTTGTTGTTGGAGACTTTAACGCTACCGTCGGTACGAATGATCACGACGAATGGAGGCTAGTACCACATGGAACTTCCTCAAGGAACGAAAGCGGAGAGCGTTTGATAGAATTCCTATCCGCGTGCCGTCTCTTCCGTAGAAGTTCTATGTTCAAGAAGCCTTTAAACCGGCGATGGACCTGGGAAAGCCCAAATGGAGAAACGCGTTCGTAGATCGACCATGTTCTTACAAACAGACGCTGGAGTCTGTTCGACGTCTCCGCGCTGCCTTCATTTGACACCGGTTCGGATCACCGTCTGGTTCGTGCGAAGCTGACTCTAAAAAAGAGGATGTTCAAGCGTGACACTCATAAACCGGCACCGGTGAGGATCCCCACATTCAAGTCTGAGGAGTTGGAATATGCAATAAAGTCGTATGATTGGAATCTTCTTGAAGATCCATCGGAAGACTACAGTACCGGACGCGTCTTTTGAATAGACGCCGAAAAAACCGCACTTTTGCGGTTTTTGCGTCTTTTTGCTATAACTCACCCAAAGGTCATCCATTTGAAAAACCAAGGGTACATCTGAGCTCAGGAGATCGAGCTCTATCGTTTGGTATATTTATTTCATATGAAAGATCAAAAATGGCCAAAATTGAAAACTTGCGCTCCATTGAGAAGGCCGGCAGCGGACGAGCTGTCGGCCGCAAGGCGTCGAAAACCGTTACATGCCCACAATTCCTCTATTTTAAGGTGTTTTGAGAAACGGATGGTACCGTTTGATTCGTCTCTTCGAGATCTACACAATCATGTATACAACTTCGCCAAACCACCGCATTTTCGCAGTGGGTGGTCAAAAATGACTGGAGCGGACTTTTTGCTATTGGAGAAGCTTATATTCCAGGACTTGCATGTTCTCGGAGCATCTGAAGCATGGTGTAATGTGCTTTGTCATGCCAGGAGTCCTCTGAGAGTGCGCCGTGCACAATGCATATAGGATCGAACCTATCAATTGACTGGCCGCGACAGCTCGTAGAGTGGGCGTTTGGAGAGTTTTCGTCAGAAATTTGCAGCCGCCCTACTCAGGATTTGCTGTACTCTGTCCGGCGAAATTAAGGAGTGCGCCGGGAGCAAAAAACCTATCAATCGAGTGGGGCAACCGCTCGCAGATTGCACGCGCGGGCGTTTTCAGAGCACAGTAACTCTGTCAAGTTTGAATCGTTTTGGCTGCAAGTCCTGGGTCTTGTAGTCAGTAAAGCGGCCTAGTAGTACGCTAAAGTAGAGCGTGGTAGCTTAAGAAGCGGCAATGTTACAGGGGTGCGAACATGAAGGTGAGGCTTGTGTGACGTATTTTTTTCCGATTTCGGTGGACCACTGCGGGAAGACGCGGCAAGCAAACAGCCTCAAAACGCGTAGGCGAACAGGCTGTTAAGGGTACTTTGCGATTACATGCTCAGAACACCTCAGCTGCGTAAGCTGCCTTAGCTTCAGCTGCAGTTTGAAGCGGCAGAAGATAGTAGTTAGAGTTTCCTGCGCTCTTACTCAGCAAACATTGAGTTTTCGACACTCGCAATGGTACCACTCTGTTCACCATGAAAAGCGCTATCGAATGGTATCAATTTCGACCGACTTCGGGAACATCGATTTTTTGACGGTTTCCCATTGAGGACGAAGCCGCTCGAGACCGCGGCCCGCTGCAGGCGGACGGTGACGTCATCGAAAATCGATATCTTCAAATTGTGCCATGCTTGATACCATTCGATAGAGTTTCTCATGCTGAATTGAACGGCGTTATTAAGAGCAGACAGAACTGTAATATGGGCGAGTAAGAGCGAGGAGAACATCGACCGTTATTGTGCTTAATTGCACGCGCGGGCGTGTTCGGAGCGCGATAACTCTGTCAGCTTCAAATCTTTCTGGGTGGAACGTGCGGATTCTGTAGGCAGTAATATGGCCTAGTAAAGCGCAAAAGCACAGCAAATTATCTTACGAATTGGCAAGGTTACCGCGGTGCGAAAATGCAGGTTGGGCATGTGTGACACGACTTTTTCAGATTTCGGTCGACCGCTGCGGGTACAAGAGGCGAGCTAACGGCATGCAAACTCGTTGACGAGCAAAACAGCGAAGGCACTTTACGAAGATCTGCTCCTAACTCTCCAGCTGCCCAAACTGCCTTATCCCCATCTGCCATTTTAGAGCGGCGGACGGCAGCGGTGAAGCTTCTTCCGCCCTTACTCGCCCATATTCGAGCTTTTGAGCCCCAGCAAGGGTACCATTCTGTTCAGCTCGAAAAACCCTATCGAACGGTATCAATTTCGACCAATTTTCAAAACATCGATTTTTTGTCAGTTTCTCATCGAAGACGGCCGCGCCAGACGGACGATGACGTCATCGAAAATCGAAATCGGCGGAATTTTCAAAGACGGAGGGCAAATTCGTAATCAGCGCCCCAAATAACCCCTAGACGGTTTTGGACGAAGTTTGGATAAGCTATTTGGCCAATTTCGAAATCGTCGAAACAAGTTGGACACAAAAATCACTGCAAAAGTTGGCTCTTCAAAGACAAGTAAAAGTGAAAAGCAATTATTGTACCAAAAGAGATTCAAAATTAATTGGTCACAAGATGTTATAGGAGAAGCGCTCTTTTTGAAGATTTGCAAAAAAAAAGACTTCTTCCATGAGTGACGCGAAAAGTGTTTTTTTAAAGGACTGGCCACTCACTGAAAAAGGACTTTATCAAAATATAGCTGATTTGTTTTTAACCTAACTTGAGTTAATTTCTGAAATTAGGAGGCTTCATCACAAGTTCTAAGAACAAGAGCCGAAAATGATTCGTGAAAGTTTTTGAGTTCCGTATTGCTTCAACAGAGGTCACGATTTTTTTCACAAATATAAGTTTTCATTCAGCCGAAGCGAACACACTAACAATCTATTTAGCACAGCCTCGTATAAATAAATGTTATTTGTAAGAGAATTGTAAGAGAATTACTTCACTTCACTACTGGGCTAGCTCTACATAGCTTCCAAGATATTGAGGATGGTTCGCTAGCATTGAATAGCTACCAGGGATTGAGAGAAAAGAAGCGTCAGAAAAAACCGTTTTGTTTGAGATGCGCTTCAAGTTTATGATTAAAATTAGCTGGGGATGACGAAGAAACTATTGCCCTAGGCAAGCTATTCCATGATTTTGTAGCTCTTACTAGAAAAGAGCCAAGGAACTGTTGGGAGCGAACTCTTCCTATGAATATGCGAAATGGATGACTTCTTGTTCTTTCAGCAAAATCTAAGAAATTGAATATTTCTCTTTTATCAATATCAAAGCAGCCAGAGAGAATCTTGAATATGAGATTTTGATCAAACAAAATTCTTCGCATCTTAAGTGACTTTTCACCAAGCGTTGCAAATCTTTCTTTGGAGTTGACATGATACAAACCATTTCTTGAGAAAATGGCGTTGGTGAGATTTTTCTGCACTTTTTCGATTTTTTCATTGCAGGCAATCTTGGTAGTCCATATTGGTGTAGAATATTCCAAAAGTGGTCTCACATACGTGGAAAAAAGCTTGAAAGTGTAGAACTGTGAGTTTGAAAAGCTCGCAAAATGAAGTTGGATCTTTTATATGCCGTAGTCATTGTTTCATCAATATAGTCTTCGAAACAAAGTGAATCGGAGTATTTGATGCCCAGGTCTCGTACAAATTTTGTGTTCCTCAAAATTTTATTTCCTAAAAAAACGAAAAATCTCTTGGGTGAGAGCTCCCGATGCACATAACTAAAGTTTTTTCGTGAGATGTCAAGCATCCACTTCGTAGACCATGCGTGTACGGCATTTAAGCCTTGCTGAAATACATTATGATTATTAATGGAATAGATTTTGGAATCGTCAGCATATACGGAACACGCCAAAAGGAAGGCAATTAGGCAATTCATTGATATAGAGCGGAAACATTAAAGGTCCCAAGCATGTTCCTTGAGGAACCCCGCTCAAAGTCTCTTAGGTATTCGAAACAGCATCGTTAACCATAACCATTTGACTTCTCCCAGTAAGAAAAGTTGCAAAACCTTAAAAGGCACCCTTCAATGCCGTAGGTCTAAAGTTTTGAAAGCAGAAGACTCAGGTTGATAGAGTCAAATGCTTTTGCGTAATCAATATAACATGCAGTAATGTAGCCTCTAGCATCCATTATCCTTTGCCAAGCAATGATAGTTGAAATGAGAGCTGTAGTAGTAGACTTCTTTTGAAGGAAACCATGTTGAAAATTCGTGATGTGATTGTTTGTTTTCATATAAATATAGATTTGTTCGCGTGCAATTCTTTCAAGAACTTTACTAGTTGAAGAGGTCAGACAAATGGGTCTGTAGTTTTTAAAATCAGTTTTGTCACCTTTTTTGAATACAGGTTTAACGATACTTTTTCTCCGTAGTGAAGAAACTTCACCATGAAGTAGGAACCAATTAAATAAAAGCGTTAAAGCTGGAGTTAATCCAACAGCGTCTTTTTTAAGAAAAATATTTGGAATATCGTAAGGTGAGGTCGAGTTTTGAGCAGATAAGCTAGTTAATGTTCTGTATATTAAATCGCTGTTAATATCAAGAAAATCTAATTTTGATGAGGTAAATTTTGGGCAATGGTAACGCACATCCGGATGTTTTTTGTAAACTGATTTAAAGTATGAAGCAAACACCTTTGCCTTTTCGAGATCGGATTTACATAGTTTACCGTTCTCATTGAAAATAGAAAGAATGTTGTTTTTTGACTTGAGCTTACTGTTAATGAAGTTATAAAAAGCTTTTGGATTTTTCGAATCAGCTAATTTTTGTTCTCTTTGTAAGCTAAGGCAGGCCAGTTCTCTTTTGAGTTTTCTTGAGAAACAATTGCACTTCTGGATACCAACGGTTAGTCGAGCCTTGTACAATTTCTTTACTTTAAGAGGAAATTCTCTTATTCTTATTGGATAGCGAGATTCTTCATCGTTGGCATGTTTCAATGGAATGTATTTTCTAACAAAACTATGACAGTGTTGCAAGTAGATAGCATAACACTGATCTGTTAATTCACATTGGGAAATAAGGTTGCGCCATTTGGTTTGTAAAAGATCAGAAATGGCAGTATAGTCCCCATTAATGAAATCATAGTAAGTGCGACTCGAGCTTTGGTTAAAGCCATCTGAATTGATTTTAAAAGAAACCGCATTGTGATCAGAGGTGGAGAAAGAAGCAATGGTTTTCACTTCGTGAACGATCTCGCTGTGATTAGTTAGGACTATGTCTAATATGTTGCATCCTAACGTAGGAACATTAACCAGTTGAGAGAGCGCATACTCATTACAGAATTTCTGAAACTCGCGAGGTGACCCATAAACTTTTCTTGTACTGGTAACTTGAGACCAGTGAATCGTGGAAAAATTCAAGATCAAGGATATCAGGCAACATATGCTAAGGTTTCGTGGAACGCTAAAGAATCACAAGCGGGGCTTCGGTAAATAAGTATGAAATACGTAACATTTTGTTCATTGTTAACAAGTAGGGTGAGGGATTGGCAGTAAGGAGTGAAGTTTCGTGAGCAAAGCAGATGATGAGACAACTTATTATACAATACTTATAGGGCTACCTCCGCCATTCATCGTACCCTCGCGGTCGCAACTTTAAATGTTATACGATGGATTCGAGTATAACGTAGCATCATGAATAAGGTTAGGCTTACACCAAGTTTCCGTAATGAAAACCAGTAGTGGTGCGTAGGAAAGAATATAGTGTAAATCAGGAATCTTATTACGTATTGAACAAGCATTGAATAGGAGAACTTTGTTCGAGAAATTCTTGCTGATAATGACTTCATCAGAATTATTAGAAAAACCATTAGGGCAGAGATTACAACCAGTTGTGATGTTTACATACTATGGTTGTGGATTATCTGACACACATGGATAATTATATTGGTTATTTACGAGAGACCCTGATGACACCGCTATATTGTGGCGGACAATACGACGCCTTGGCAGTTCGCGGGGGAAGTTAAGTTTTATGATGTCGAAGTCTCGAACTATTTAAACCAGCCGGCCTTCTCTAGCGTTTAATTCTCCCACTTCGCTTTTCCCAGTTCGCATATGAGCAAGGAGTTGGTCTCTTAGATTCTGATTAGGCAGTGTTATTTTGATTATTCTTCCCCGGTTTCCTGATCTTGTTGGTTTGATAGCCGGAAAGCGGGTAACCGTTATTCGTCTAGCATTGAATTCACGAAGCAGTTCATCATTACCCGAGGTGACTATTTCCTCTTTAAGAATTTCACGATAAAATCGCCTCGTGTCTTCCTCACTTTTCTTCTCATCGATTCCTATCCAAGTGATCATTCTTTGTTTTTCATCTATTTTATGTCCGTCGTTCTTAACTGAACTTAATCTTAACTCTGAACTGGGACGAAAAAGGCTACCCTGCCGACGGTAAACGTATCAGCAACCTTCGCTTCGCCGACGATATTGTTCTCATCTCTATCAGCACGGCAGAAGTCGAGGAAATGGTGAACGAGCTCAATGTGGCAGGTATGAAGATTGGATTGGACATCAATATGTCCAAAACGCAATCCATGGTCAACCAGTTGTGTGACACGGGACTCGTAAGGTTAAATAGAGTCGCTCTACCACAGGTTGACTCCTACGTCTATCTGTGAAGAGAGCTGAACATGGATAACGACCTCGCTCCTGAAATCGCCCGCAGGAGACGCGCAGCATGGGCAGCCTTCAGTTCGATTCGCGAAGTCACCTATCAGGTCAAAGATGCCGGTCTCAGGGCCTCGATATTTAACGCCTCCGTATTGCCTGCTATGTGTTACACGACGGAAGCCTGGCTCGACAACAAGGCAATCGTCAGAGCAATGTAAACTGCTCATCGTGCACTGGAGAGTGTCTTCTGAGGACAAGCCTTTGTCAGCAATGGCAAGAAGGATTTCGAAGCTCAGAGCTAAGGGAGAAGTCGCAATTAGCAGACCCGCTCCAGTACATGAAGAAGTCCAAATATCGCTGGGCCGGACACCTGCTTCGACGAAAGGACGATAGATGGAGTCTCCGTGTCACAGAATGGTTCCCGAGAGACCATAAAAGACCACTGGGACGACCGCCAACGCGATGGACAGACTCATTCTCAAGACTTTCCTCACTGGATGCAAGCAGCGAGAGATCAAGCGGTCTACAAGAGTTGTTGTCTCCGCTGAGAAGACCTCCAGCCGACAAAAGGACCGTCAAAGTATTAAAGTAAGTAATTTACTGTTGTGGGCATCTTTGCAGGCTGCCAAGTCATTGTGGCCATACCTGCGGTGTCTTCCCCCTTCTCGCCGTCTCCGCTCGCACTGTGACACCCGCCGCGCGCGCCGCGGACAACGGCCCGAAGGAGGACGTCGTCGGCGGCCCCAGGGCGGCGGCCCGACGGACGAGCGGAGCACGTAGGTCGACCAGATTTGCTGGGACTGCAGTCAACAGGATGTTCAGAGGATCTACAAAAACAGTGCAAAGATACATGCTGGTGTGAAGCAAGCATAGCTCTAGATCAGAATTTCGAGCTCTACCTCAAGCTTATAAATCCTGCCGTTGATGCGATATTCTTCAAATTTAAGATTGAAAAACAATTCTTCGCAAACCTCCCACGAAGGGAAAGTATACTTCCTGGCTAAAATTTCACACAGAATTCAACTACGTCGTCCGGGTATCTTCCCGAAGGTCTAATTTTCAAAGAAGAAATTGTGCGTAACAAACCGTTGGAAACATGTCTCCAAGCCAATATTTTACGCAGAATTCAATTACGAATTTTATATTCACAAATACAGGGTGTCTCAAAAAAGGTTTACACTGTTTGAAAGGTGATAACTTTGCTCAGAGTAGAGATACGGTACTAAAGAACTTGATGGGTCGTATGAAAACCTAAGGAGGTAGAAATTTTCTGACAAATGAGCGGTATGGATTGCGGTTTGCACTCGTCTGAAACCTTTCATTTTATACTCGACTGATTGTTTCACTTGAACACATTTTATAATTTCTCCATAAAGTGGCCGTTTTGACTGATGTGAGCTCCTTTAAAGGCTCGAAAGTTAAAATCACAGTACGACCTGCGAAAAATCCGGTGTGTCCTAAAAAATGCATGTGATATTTGAGAGGTTCTACCATTGGTGATAGTGAAGCTTTTGAAGATGTTTGAGATTCGTATGAAAACACAGGGTGACGAAATTTCTGTGGCGTGCAAATAGACAAGATTGCGCCGTGCACTCGACAAACCTTGCGCTTCAAACTTGATTGAATGTGCACGGGCTGACTGCTTGTTAAAATCCTGTTACTACTTGGCCAGACTAACCTGTGCTGTGTCTCTTCTAACGTTTAGAACTTGAAAACCACGTGAAAGACACGAGACATGTGAGTTTATTGATTGCACAATTTATCGCTTTCGCTATCGCTCTCCCTCTCTATATATCTAAGCCTACAACAAGGGTCAGGTCCGCCTCTAAGGTTTTCTTCGAAGAGCAGAAGTTTATTATGAAGCGCTACGGGAAGCTCGAGAACATCGTCGAAGTGCACAGGCTATTCGTCGAAGCCTTGTATTGACTGATAGAGAATTGGTGCTACTTCACTATATGGTCCATTTACAGAACTAATGACGGCGGTAAGCTAGGACCGACTAAAAAACATGTCCAACCCACTGGAGGTACTGTCTCAGAGCTCGCTAGCAGCAAGCAAGGACAATAAACATGACCTCGACCATTGCCCTCCCACAAGACCATATGTGTTTAGCGACCTCGATTACCCCAAAGCTGAAGTTTCGGCCCGCTTGATTGACGTCCGCAAAGAATGGATAATTTGATCAATATCGATTGATGGTGATCGAAACTTCAAAGTTCAGCAACCTCGATTACTCCTAGAGCTGAAGTTTCGGACCGCTTCGATGACATACACAAAAAACACACACAACTCTTTTATATTTGCAGAATAGGATAGGATATCAACTTTGTTATTGCATTCTCGCTGGAAAGTTGGTCCTGGAAACATACCCCAATAGTGAGATACCCACAATTTTTTTTTCAAAAAATGAGCTTTTCTAGAAGGCATTTAGAGTTCAAGTTCAACTCTATGTGAAATTATAGCCTGAAATATACCTTTCACAGCTTCGCCGTAGATCTGCGAAGAAATATTTTTCAGTTTCAAATTTAAGAATCTCGCATCAACGGTAGTATTGCTAAACTTGAGGTTGAGCTCACTAGAAACCAGTGTAAAGATACATGTTGGCGTGGAACAAACATAGCTCTACATCAGACGAAATTCTGATGTAGAGCTATGTTTGTTCCACGCCAACATGTATCTTTACACTGGTTTTGTAAACCCTCGACTGGAGTCCCAGAAAATCTGGTCGACCTATGTGCTCGGGCCGCCGTCCAGGGGCCGCCGGCCAACGGCCTCCGTCGCGCCGTTCTCCGCCGCGCGCGCGACGGGTGTCACACAGGGATCAGCGGAATTTCTGTTTTCTGATTTTCTGGCCATTTTGGGCAATTTTTTCTGTTTTCTGGGAACATGGCCAAAAAATTGGCCAGAAAACAGAAAATGGAACTGCGAACAAAGCTATATCACGGAAATCCAATAAAAAGTATACAAAAAGTATCATAGAATTATGAGTTTCGTTCCAAAATATGTTTTTATATATTTTTTTAAAATTGCAAGTATGTAGCGTTTTCGGATGTGGTCGTGTAAATAGAAACTGCACAATACACTCGTGAACTATGCCGCTTTGTTTGTTTGATTGGCTGTGTAAGTGCTGCTGACATGGAGTCCCTTCGTAGGACATTTTTCGTCTTTTATAACTTGGCTTCATATTCTTTTCAATTTCAACAGTAATTTGCACCAACCGCAATTACTTTCAGCTTTATATTAAGACTACAAAACTAGTGTTAGGGGCATTTAATTACCCATTAACTAACCGCTTATCCTATAGTAACCGTGGGTAGAATTATTCTCCACCTCCGGTTTTAAAATTTAAATTTGTTGGCTGGTCACCATTAACGATTGCTTCCTGCAGAGCCTTGATGAGCCTTTTTTCTTCTAACTCTCAATCTTGCTCAGCTTTTGGTTATAAAAAAATTAGTAAGAAACAGAAAAGTTAAGGTTACCCTCGCTGATGTACGGTAGTGATACACGAAACTTTCCATCTACCACCTGCATCATCTGTCGTTAGGTAGATTATCAAATTGCTTGAGCGTATACCAGCAGCGTCTTCATTCATCCCTGTCCCGTGCCAGAGTGCTCCAATGAGACCTTCTCGCCCAAGGGAAGTGAACAGCGTTCAGGGCTTTCACGAAGAAATCCGACTAACACGTTGGTAGGGGTCCAGGTGTTCTCTCGACATTCCGCTGAATTCAGTCGGTGACGGTTCCCGTCCAGCGGGTGTCTGCGAAGCACATTACGTGGCCGGCCCACCTAATTTTCGACGACATGGCCCACGCGACAGCGTCTGTGATCTTCGAACGTCGACGAAACTCGGGACTCCAGAGGCCTTCTCTCACTTGCATGAGTCGTGTCATTCCGAGCATCGTCCTCTCGATTCTACGCTGCGCGATGCTGATCGCGTGTTCATCCTGCTTTCGTATGGTTCAGGTATTTGAGTCGCATGTCAGGGCAGGAAGTACAGTGCAGCCGAATAGGTGGGCACGGCGGAGAGGACGTTCTTCGTCTTTTTTGCGACTTCTTCGACGCTCTTGAAAGCTCACCAAGCCGTTCGTTTCCTGCTGTCCAGGTCAGGCACTAAATCGTTAGCTATGTTGGCTTTCCCAGATAAACTAGCTGGAGCGCTCGGGGTTCGTTCCATCGAAACAGAATTGCGCATCAGAAACTTGTCCGTTGCTCATGATCATCGTCTTAGGAAGAATCAACAGTCCAAATCCAGCTTTGGAGATATGGTATCCCCCTGCCGAACCCCTCTCTTTATGTCGATGACGGCATCGTTATAGAATGTTGAGATCTTGGTCGTGAATCCACTTCTCGAAGGACTCTGATGTACTGAGTAGAAGAACCTTGAGTGAGCAGGACGAGCGCTTCAGTTTCGACGGAGTCGATGCCTTCCTCAGAACGTAAGGTACAACGGCAGCTTGTACTCTTGCGATACTTCGATGAGCTTCGCGATGGCGTGTGAGTGGTTTACCGTGCTGAATCCTCTCCGAAATCCTACTTGTTCTCACGGCTGTCCTTCGTCCAGCATTCGGCTGGTCCTCTTCAGGCCCTGAAGTTCAGGATCACTCGAGTGAACAGCTTGTAGACTACGGACCAGACAGGTCGGTGTCGTGCACGTCTCCTTTCGGAGAGCAAGTTGAACATGCGAAAGCGCGCGGCAGCCGCGGCGACTGTTGCGGCAAGCGCGACATCTGCATAGGGTGCGCTGCTACAATCACGAAGTATAATGCTCTTGCAACTGCATAAAGTTTTTTTGTTGCTTCTGCTCAGCTGTTTGAGAGTCCTGAGCATTTGGGCAGAGAAAATTGTTATTTCGAGAGGGAATTGGATGTCCTAATCGAAGAACTAAACAATTGCTTCAGTTATAAAGAGATTTAGTCTCCCTTTATGACAAGAAGCTTCATTTCTAAAAGCCGCATATCTTGATACAATACAGCATAACTCGGGAGTGTTAGAACTCCATCCCCATAACAGCCCACCCCGGAGCGATGCTTCGGTAGCGGTTCGTCGAGCATGCGGCAGAGGCCGCCGCGCGCGAAAACTCGTATGTTCGTACCACCAGCCGTCTCCTTTCCTGAATAGAAAAACGGTCTGTCCTGATAGTCTTCCACTGACAAGGAAAGCCCATGAACTTTCCCCCAAAAATTCTCAACGAGACCTATACGGTCTTGTAGGGCATCGGACGAGAATCACAGAACTTCGTGTGTGCTACAGGCCACTGGGTGGTCCGAAAATGGCAAAAAATTGTATCACTCCAGGGAGAGCTGATGGAGCAAAAGGGACATCTGGAAAGGCCCTGTCGTGCTCAAAGCTTGACCTACAAAAGGCTTTGGGGCTCAAATTAAAGTTTGATTATAGTAAAATGATAATTTTCTGCGTTTCCTAGACGACGCTGCAGCGTACTTTGAAGTGATTCATTCGTATAGATGGTGCCGGGGCTGGATGGCCGGGTGGATAGCGATGCGGACATACGGGAGGGGTCTAGGGTTCGATTCCGGAGAAGGTTACGGGATTTGCTCTATGGTCTACTCCCATTTCTGCAAGTGAAGAGTACATTTTGGCTGCGGAAGGGTACCGTTTTATTGGGTAGTGGTGAATAAGAATGACGAAGTTATGACTACTGATTTCGCCCAGACTTCGCCTATGAGAATTGTTCAAGCTGCTGAATACGAATCTGTCACTCTTTCTCTAAATTATCACTTTGATTGCACTACTTTCCATCAGAGGTTGAAGTCGAAGGTTGGAAAATAAGTCTGGCCACATTGGAGAAGGAAGCGATCCCGCTAACGTGGACAGCTTTACTCACCGATATCTACCGTAACCTGCCGTAATATATCGAAATTTTAAAAACAGGCATCATATACATGATGAGCACCCTAAAAAATAACCCCCGTGGGCGATGCTTGGGCGAATTTTTTCTTTCGTCCTCTCGTCAACCTCTGGAGTCGTCGTGAAAGGCAGCAGTGTCGGTTATTCTCCCGTTACTTACACATACCCATCGTAGCCTTCTTTCATTCATCGTTTCAACGAAAATGGTTGCCAGATTGGTGAACTGCATCCAAGATAACCCTATAGAAGAGTTTGGGACGAAAAATCTTTTTCGATCTCCAGAGTTGAGGGAGTGAGTAAAAGTGCTGGAATTTGCAATGCCCCGACCCGTCTGCTGTAAGTGCATAGGAGAATGGACAGGAAAAAACACAGCTAGATAAACACCGTGAGATGGATAGAACATGCTGTACTTGGCAGCAGTTAGTAGAATTGAGAATGTTGTGAGAAGAATAAAAAGCAGTCTGCAAAGAAATCCGAAGAGCAATGAGCATCTCATGATGATGGGTCAAATCAATGCCTGTCGATCGTGTTCACGAATGAGATGATAGTGAGAAACACTTCCAAAAGTAATTGAGAACATGACAAAGAGGTTATATGGGGATAGCATCTAGCGGAACCTTCCTCAGCGAGACGAGCATCGTTTAAAGGGCGCGCGATATGGCTCCACGCAACAAAACCAGCTTCTTCCACGTCTGACAACAAGTTGAAGGCGGGGGTTAAGACACGAGTAAGGTACCCTACCGAACCCAAAATGTAATGTTCATTTGCAGAAAGGCTATCAGTCACCTAGGAGCGCAGAAACCCACTACCAAAATCGAACCCTCGACCCTCTGCCGTAAGTCCGCCTTGCTATCCACTCGGCCATCCAGTCGCTGGTAACACTGTTGCGATGAATCACTTGAATGCACACTGCAACTTCGTCTAGAAAACATAAAAATTTATCGTATTACTATAATAAGACTTCAACTTGAGCTCCAAGCTGATGTAAGTAAGTTCTGAGCACGACGGGGCCATTACAGGTGTTACTTTTGCCTTATCAGCCCGCCCTTAAGCGTTGCCATTTTTTTGCCATTTTCGGACCATCCATTGGCATGTAGCAAAAACGAGACACTGTTCTGTGATCCCCGTACGATGCTCTACGAGACCATATAGGTCACGTTGAGAATCTTTGAGGGAACTTCATGGGCCTCCGTTGTGATACATAATATGATGTGACCATGTGGTGAGTAATAATAATATAACAACAATAATATGATGGAGGCGGTATATACTTGAGCCCCATTCTATAGTGACTACGCATTCAAGAAAACACCTTCACTTAAAAACTGCCGTGCTGACAGCCCCGTCACACTGAAATACTAGTTTTTTTTAAATAATTGGGACCACGAATCTAGCAAATCATCTGTTTTGTTTCCCTTTCATTTTGGTATGTATCAGTGAGAAATAAACGCCTATATTTTAATACGAATGTGATTGGTAAAATTCATCCTTTATAAGCCACTCCTTTTTGTACGTCTCCTCTCTAGCCCTAACCTGGAATAACCAAAGAATTTATTTTTCACTGAAACAGTATTGCGATCTGTGGTCGTTAGGGCGTTACCTGTGAAATGGAGCTGATGAGTAATGCTGAATACTTCAAATGGCGAGAATCCTAAAATCTTTGAGTCAAGGTTTACTATTTGCTGATTGCATTGAATTTTTGGCGAACTAGAAATTTTTATAAACGCATACAATTTAAAACGCTTGTTTTCGACCACATTTCTAGTCATACAAAAGCATCTGCTACTGGAAAAATGAATGTTTGGTGGAGTAATTAGGTCGTCTGATAATTTCGAAATTTTCTGTTTTCTGACTTTCTGTTTTCTGGGTTTTTGGCTCTTCTGCTTTCTGTTTTCTGTTTTCTTGATTTTTTTTTAAATTTCCGCCCATCCCTGGTGTCATAGTGTGAGCGGACATGTCGAGCAGGGAATAGGGAATAGGTATGGCCACCTGGGCGCGCCGCCGCGGCGCAGACGACCAGCCGATACGAACGCTACGCACCCCTGAAGGTTCGCAGATTCCCCGTATGTTTTATGCCTCTAGGTTTTCAAACTCTTCGAAGTACTCACGGCATAAAGCAGGTTACGTTGATGATCACTCAGGTGTGTTTGTCCCTCCTGGTGAATGTTCGATTGACTGTTTTGTTGGTGGTTGTAGAGAGGCTGCATGTATAAGATGTGCAGTGTGTGAGCAACATGTCTGCTTCACACATTTTTTTTGCTTTGTTCCACGAATGCCAAGGTTGTTAGAAACACCTCTAGCTGTTCAATATATGACTTGGCCTCTATTTGTGCAAAATAATATAGAAATGTCACCGTTGTAGTATTTTGCCTTCAAGCATTTTTATGAACGTTTATGGTAGTTTTCCAGGCTATTTAATCAGACACGTGTCATAATTCAGAGCAAAAGGCCATTTCGAAGATAAATTATGATTTGAAAAAAACCGGCAGCAACACGAAGCGAACCAACGACGTCGCACCCTCCGAGGACACTACCCCTGCGCCGCCGCCCTACCTGGCGGACCTTCTTACGGAGCCTGATGACTCACCGCACTCGCGCCAGCTGTGTCGCACGGCTAGCCTGCGGTGAGGCTACCTGATTTCGGCAGGCCATAACTCGCTCAGGAATTTCAATTTGCAATTCTGACACCCATACTCGTAATCAGCATTCCGAGCCCATTCTAATGATTCTGATCTCAACTTGAAGTTCCATGGGGGTCGAAACCCTTCCCTAGTGAGCATCCCGAGATGTTGCGGTCTTCTAGTTTCTTAGTATGAAGAGTACAGAATATGTCTTTCTCAAATTGGACACTTTTCAAATCAACTGGGATACTCTTTTAAACGAGCCTAATGCTTTTGAAATCAAAATGAATATCTTCCAAATCAAAACGAGCTTCTTCCAGACTAAACTGGAAACTCACCAAAAAAGAAAGTAACTTCTTGTTCACGGAAAGCGTTAGTATAACTTTTTCTGAAGTTTTAATTCACTTACCCAATGTGTGAGCAAATTGTTTGAAATTTCATACAATTCTTAATCTTGAGGAAAAATGGTTCAAACCCTGTTTTAACAACCAGGAAAGCGGCCATTCTTTAGTGCCAAAAAAGAGATCGCACCACGTCCTCGTTGAAGACGTCGTGATTTTTATTCGATTGATAGCAAAATTTCTGTTTGCAGGAGGTTTCACATCTGTAAACGATACCACAAAAAAAAAAACTTGTGAGGAACATACATTTCCTCACTTTGATGCACAATGTATACAGCGCTTACACTATAAATCAATTGAAAATCGCTGCCAGCCTTTTGTGCGCATGGGCGATAAAAATATTTTAAAGCCCTATATGACTGCTGTTTTGAGCGCTCTGAAAGAAAATTTAATTTATTATTTTTTCTTGGAAAATCAGCTGATCTAAAAAATCAAAGAATGCTTTCCTTGGACAAAAACTATTCTATTTATTCCATCTTGAAGAGTTACAGTTTAGCCTGTAATAAGCTCGTTTCGGAAGACGGATTGGATTTTTGGAAGTCGTTTACTTTGAATTCAGAAGCAAAGCGTTTGTTAAGAAGAGTGCCCAATTTGTTTTGAAAAGTGTCCAATTTCACGTCAGAATGGCATAACTGAGTTAGAGAAGGGTCTCCTGAGACACGCAGGCCTCCACCTGCGGTTCAGGGAAATCGCTTCTTATCTGGTTAAAAACCATATTTGCCCTGTTTTTTGATGAGCGGGCGGGATTTTTGGTTTTTGGAAAATAAGCAGAGTTATGAACATTCCTGTGCAATCACTACGATGACGAAGGTGATGGATTCAGTTCGCGACGTCACAAAATTGATCATAACTCGGCTTACTTTCCGACAATCAAAAATCGCGCTCGCTCATTGAAGAATAGAACAAAAAAGAACAAAAATGCTTTCTGTCCATATAAGAACCGATTTCCAACAAAGGGGTCTTTATGCGCGGCGGGGTGTTCGGCACGTACTTTCGCGAAATGGACCAGAAATTGAACCCTTCCCGCCACGCATGAAGACCCCTTTTTTGGAAATCTTTGCCTATATCGCGAGAAAGCACTTTTCGGTGATGTGGTATATTTCGAAACTTCGAAAAACTTACCGAGTTATGAGCCTTTTTGTGAACGTTCAATTTTATGCTTCGATGACGTTGGTGCAAAGGCGACCAGAGGTCGATTCAACCTGTTTGATGGAGAAAATCATGGCTTTTTTCACCGTGCATTGATCAAGACTTAGAAGTTTTGTGGCAAAATTTTATCCGTATGGGTGATCTGCTTCGTAGAACAAATAATTTTTCATAAAAAACGAGAATTTTGTATGCAACCCGTCCTAATCATATCGTCATCGCAGCTCCGTCATCGCATCGAGAAGCTTGTTTTTTGCTGTATGATACACAGGCCTTTTTGTAGGCTTCATTTTCATTTTTTATGATGTTTCTTTAGGATGACAGAACATTATTTCCATGGACAGAACATTATATCCATCGTCCACTATTCGTTTGCCGCTCCGTAGTCGATTCCATGAGCGATTCAAAAATTTTCTATAAGAAAAGCACTTAAGTCGTCAAAAAGTAACACTCCAAATTTTATATAATACAATTTCAGAGCACAATTTCAGAGTTCGCTCCGTCAGGTAAAAAAGTGTAGTGTCTATGACGTCCTGAAAAAACCCTCACAAAATGAACAGTGATGATTGGAAGACTGCCACCAGAAATTCTTTATTTTGAAGTGTCGGAAAATAGCATTCAAAACATTAAAGAATTTTATTGTGTTATCAAAGCATGTAAAGGATGTGCGAGCACGAGGCCTCGCAGAAGTGATCTTTTGTTGTAATTGTGGTTATATAAGCTGCTTGTATTGTTTTATGCAGTGTTCTGTTAGTAATTATGTATGTTATTGCAGTGTTTCTGTGTTTTCCCAGCAGCGGGATCGATCGATCGCCATCCGCCTCGCCTGTGCCCAGCGCCGGCCATTCGGAGGCGGCGGGGCGGCGCGTGTCCACTTAGGGGGCCGCGCGCGCAACTCTATATAAAGAGGGCCCGGGCGCGCCGGGCTCAGTCTTCACTGGTGTCGAGGTCGCAAGCGGCTGGTCTCAGATTCTGGATTCGGTGGTACCTGGCGAGCGGTCGGCTTGGAGTATTCTTGACTCGGTGGTACCTGGCGGGCGACCGGTACGGAGCGGAGCGCGGGCACAGCAGAGGCGGACGGACCGACCCCTGCTGGAAAGAATAGAAGGATCTAAGGATCTAATAAATCGATTTCCTGTCCGATTCAGGCCACATCCCTAGGCATCCAGCTCCCGGGTGAAACGCTCTGGCGTTAAAGGCATGTATTGTTCAGTGACCTCTTTTCACTGTTCTCTTCAGTGTCGAGGCCGCACCTGAAAAGAAGAACCTGTTAAAAGATTCAAGATGCAAATAAAACCTTAAAGAAAACAAGAAATATAAGGAATAAAACAGTGGAAGAGGGAGGGAGGGGTCGTACGAACTCCGCTTCGGAGGGGCAGGGGGAGGTCGTAAATTTTAAGCAAAAATCGAGCCCCACGCTTGACCCTGGCTTGGGACTGCGACGAGTAGTCAGGTGTAGGGTTTTGGCACGATTTGTGCCCATCCGCAAGATTGTCCGCGGGAGTATACCACCCTAACCGCTGTCGCCAAAATAATGCACTCATCTAAATAGGAGTGCAAATTGCATGCAGCTGCGGATGAGAACCTAATCAACATTATATCTCCATCGCGGGCCAAGGGGCCGCGGCACCTAATGTAGAAGTTCGTGATACATTTTTTCGTTCCGATCACCCTAAGAGATTCGCCTGTCTTCTTGGGAATAATGTGTTAGGTCTTGCAATACATAAGTAATGGCCTTTTAGTGCACTACTATATTTGTCTATTATTTGTCGAGTAATTTATGTATCTCGTAGGTGCGCCCAAGTTATTCTAAGGTAAGTGAGACATGCTCTTTAAAAATAAACTAGTTATTGAAGTTTCTGTTTGCAAGTCCACGTGAAATTGCTAGTCAAATCTCAGAGGAGCATGTCCGGCATTGCATACTTTTAGTTTAGCAAAGGTAGTAACGCAGCAGCCGCTACCAAAATATGTGCGATGTATGTCAAGGTGCATCGGACGTTCGCAAATGCGAATAATGGTTTTCCAAGTTTGGATCCGATAATTTTGATCTCTCTAACTCCTCTTGATCAGAAAGACCTGTAACATTAGAAAACGACATGTTAGGGGCAGAAGTGGAGGCAAATCCTTGTCAAAAGGAGATGGGCGAACTATCGAGTACCAAACCAATCAGCATAAATCGACCATCCATTTCCTTCTACGCCAGATTGGCAAAATGTGCAGAGCAAGTGTTTGGATACTCTACAATCTGTCCGCTGAGAACCGAGCGAACCGGTCGACGACCTGCAAAGCATTGCTTCAACGACACGATACAGACTCTACTTCGGATCGAGTCGATAATTTTGAACGAATATTTGAATAAATTCGAATGCTCGAATATTCATTATTCGACTGCTCGATGAGGCCTAAAATTCGAATATATTCATCAAGGTCCAAATTTCGAGCATATTCATTATTCGACTGTTCGACGTGGCCCAAAATTCAAGTATATTCTACGCTACCAAGTTAGATTACTGGGAGTCAGATTTCATCTACATCTCACTCATTTCATTTAGACGGCTACAGCATCGTCGATGTTGCAACATTGAGGGCAAGACATTCTCGCAAATGAGTGATGAAGCAGTGATGACAAACAAAACGTCGTCACTGTACTTTTGTACACATTTAAGGAAATCAGGAAATCACAACCTCCTCTGCTGTTTTTCTTCACGACAGCCCTGTCGTCCACGACGGTCTCCTGGCATCTCGCCCACGCGACCGCAGCCTCGGCGCATGAGCCCTGTTTTGTTTCGCGTCTCGACGGAAGCAGGCGCGGGTAGATGTAGATGCCAAACTGCCCGAAGGGACAGGGCGAGGCTTTTCAGACGACCTCGAATCGCCTAACAATGTACTCCCTGTCTACCTGGTGCAAGCATTTGGGCGGGCCTACACAGATTCAATCCGCGCAGGCGCGAACACATTCATGCACTCTGTGCACGAACATGCCATAGCCACACACAAGGAACGCGTCGACCCGACACAGCAGGAGTCCATCTCCTGCACTCCACCTGCGTCTCTAGGCAGTACACGTTCGCATTTGGCTCGCGTTTCATTCCCCGTCCACCACCCGGGGTCTCGCCACGTGGTCCTGCGACAAGCGGCCCGAGATCCCTGTTAACAAGAGAGCCCGAAGGCTCTCTAACAGGGAAGATCCGTGAACTTAACAGGCATAAAACAAACATTTGGAATCAGCGTTCGAAGCTGCATCCTGTGATGGTACATCTCATTTTAAAACGCCACTGCGACTTGGTATTTGTACCTTTGTGAGAAGGAAAGTAGAGTTTTCTGAAGAAGAACAAATCTGGACACATCAAAAAATCTAGTAATAGAGGTAAATGATGCGAATGGTGTTCCCATTGGTCAATGACGTAGAGCGCGATCGAGGTCCGGGGACCACCGCTACGAAAGCGATAACATGCAGTGTTGTCAATGAACATAAGGTCAGTCACTTAGAGTGTTGTCATCCCCGGTTGGGAAAAGCGAATACGCTCGCTCTCACCGCCTCCCAATCCCTCGTTTCCGTGGAATAATGTGTTGTCCTCATATGAAGCTATGCAGTGAAAACCACTAGTGAAGCGTTCGGCTCTGATTCCTACTCATGATGTGATTCCTCTGAACGAAAACCGCCTTCCACACCACACCGCAGAGGTGAAGAGGAGAGAAAAGAGTTTTCCGCGACGAGTATTGTGCCTCTGGGCCGTCAGCCTGATAAATTACTCTCTACTTAGCCCAATCCACCCCGCCGATCATGAGACCAAACAACACATTGATCATATGTGTGCAGGTTCAGCAGGATCCGTCTCCAAGCGATTGCTCCGCGCTGTCCTCTGTTCAGTGGGCTATTCGCTTACGCTGCTTGCATCGGAACTCGAAGCGTGGCGTCATGCTCGAGCAGGGAACTGTTTCAATAGATTTCGGAAGTCTTGGAGTGGTTTCAGTGGAATTTTCGTGTTATTGCTTATGCGACATGGTAAAAATAAGATGTCTCCTAAAAAACAACTAAATACCTAGACCAACATTCTCCTATGTGCTACTAAATTTTAAATTCATTCCCACATCGTTTGAGTATTTTTCGTGCCTTACCAGGTGGTTAGATCTCTCTCTCTCATCAGGAAAGTGTCGTCACTAGGTAGGGATCAAATCATTGGTAAAATTCGCAAAGATTAAACGATCAAATAAAAATCACCACAAGCAAGTCGAGTACATGGTGCGATCTTTTCTTTGATACAACAAAAATTACTGCCCTTTTAAGCTGTATAATAAATTCTGACTCCCAAATATGTAGGAAACCTTTGTAAAGATTCAATGGGTGCAGGTGAATAAAAAGTGTGATAGAAAGCCAAAGTAGATTTTCCTTGAAGAAAAACTCATGCTAACTGTCCCTCAGAGTCTCTGTTTCAATGTGAAAGAAGCTCGTTTTAATTTGGAATATGCTCAGTTTGATTTCAAAAGCGTCAGGCTCGTCTAGAAGAGTGCCCAATTTGGCGTGAACATGAAATATGTGCCATTCTTATTGAAATGGCTTCTTCTCGATGATTTCTCCCCATCATTTACCTCTATTACTAGGTGCAAGATTCTGCACAAAACGAGTAACGATTAAAGGTTAACCCAATGCACTGGCATATTTCGTTAATTTTTTAAAACTGAGAAAAAGAAAACGAGTGACGTAGGCATCTAAAGCCAAGTGACGTAGACATCTTTCGTTGAATTACTTAGCGGGATTTTATGCACAATTTCCGAAATTCAGCAGAAATTCCAATTCATGAAAAAATACCTTGGAAGAGACTTTTGGGCGGGTTTTCCGCAGAGGCTGCGGAAAACTGTCAATGTATATAAATACAAATTTCACGTCAAAGCAGACACCTTTCAAATCAAACTGGACCCTTTCCAAATCAAACATTCAAATCAAATTGGACACTCTTCTAAGCCTAAGACTTTTGAAATCAAAGCGAACTCTTCCAAATTAAAATGAGCTACTTCTACATTAAACTGGAACATTGAATCAAACATGACCCTTTTCAAATTAAATTTGACACTTTCTAGTCAAATTGGACACTTTTCAAATCAAATTTGACACTCTTCTAAGCTAGCCTAAGATAGAAAAGTTAGAATAAGTTTTTGTTCAAGGAAAATTGGGTATGACATTTTTTGGTTTTACCTCATCTATCCAGGAAGTGAATACGCTGTTTGGAATTTTATTAAATTCTTATTTTTTGAGGAAAATTGGTTTAATGCTTGTTTTGAACCAGGAAAGCGGCCATTTTTTTAGTGTCAAAAAGAAGTTTCCCTCTTCCAAGACGTCGCGATTTTGATTTGTTCGATAGCAGGATTTCTGTTGACACCTGTCAAAGATACAAAGAAAACAGCTGTAAAAAAACACATATACCCTCACGTTTATGGATTATCGTCGTGGCGACGGCGACGGCCTCCGTAGCGCCGTTCTCGCATCTGCCGCGGGTGGCATATCACGAGTGGGGACGCGCTTTTCGAACGCGTTTGAGTTTGACTGATCTCCAGATTGCGCTTTTCGAATATATTCGACTTCGAATATTCAGAAATCGCGTTTTCGAATATATCCAATTTCGATTATTCAGAAGACCGCTTTATTCGAAAGTATTCAAATTCGAATATTCGAAATTTGTAGAAATTCGAAACCATTCAGATATTTGAGAAAATTTGGAAAGCACAACCTTAGCACATTCTTCTATTTCTCAGTCAAGGCTTTATTGAGCAAGCACGACTTCAGTGCTATTCCAGCGATACTAAGTAATTTCGAGTACTTGAAACCCATTACATCAATATTTGTCCTTTCACAACTTCTTCCTAGGCATAAAGATTACACACAACGATATCTTCACCGTCTTGAAGGGCTAGCTAAGTATTTAACAGCGCCTGCGCTTGAACTCCGGGGCTGAGGTTGAGGTCCTGCTTCACGAACGTAACGTGGAGGGATGTTGTTACAGGATGTTTTGTTGCGATCAAAACTCTTGCGCCAGGCGGGACTCGAACCCGCATCTTCTGCTTTCCGGGCAGCGATGTTCGCCTTACACCACCGGCGCTGTTTGACCTCACGCAACATCCGCGATATCCTCGATATGTGGAGGGTTCGATTTCTGCACCATGTCGATCTTTTGCACATCTACCCTACTATCAAATTGGCGTAGAGAAAGGGAATCTGCTTGTCATTTTGGAGTTTGATACGGAGCGATGGTCTTATTATCTTTCCTCGTCCATACTTCGCGATTCACTACCAATGTCTGAATTGTGTGAAGCACGAAAATTTATGGAATATTTGTGAGACTTTTGGCAGAAAGGTACACAGGTATACAAGATGCATAAAAGAATACGTCCGATCATAGTATATAGTTGCTCAAGAAGGAAACAGTTTCTTCACAATGGCCGAGGTCTTCCATTGTGTGATCACACTATAACAGCACTGACCTTAACCTTACGAGACAAGTTGGACATGTATGTAGTAGTCTTCCGACGGGATAGAGAGATAATTTGGTGTACTAATCATAAAAATTAAATTCGACTGTTCTAATTATGCCGATTACGGTAGATGGCGAGCAAAGAAAGGTGGGGGGGGGGAGTTGAGTGAGCAGTCTATGATAGTTTTAATGCAGCATATGAGACTATTTCCTGATGAATCGTAATATGTAGGCAACTGTTGTGATGCAGGTTCTCCGGTCGTCATGTCGCTTCCAGTCTAGGAGATTGGTAGGCTGCCCGGTATATTGTGTCCTTGAAACCATGCATATTGTGCCACCGTCACTGTGGACTTCCATTCTGAAAAGGCTCTTCAAGTCACGACTTTAGAGGAGTGGTGATAAATCCTGGTCCTTTCTACCAGATGTGATCGCTGAAGTTATATTTGTTAAGTCCTCATGTAGCGGCTGAGTTAAGAGTTGTTCGCACGAATCCCAACTGTATATTGACCGACAGTTTTTAACGATCTTACTAATTTCGTTTACTCGGTTGCTCATCATTATATCGGCTGTAGTGGCCGATTCTACGTTGTGGATCCAGCTCAAGGCGATCTCAGAGTCTGACAGTGAAACGATGTCGGGGATTGGTGTCTGCGTGTTGAGTGTACCATAGATGCAGTTTGCCAATCGCATAACTATGTTGAGGACATTCAGTAACATCTTAGGCGCTGTGCCCTAGCCTCGTATACATGTCAGTTTGCTCCTTCTAACTAGCAGAGTCGATGTTGCGTTTTGCACGATATATGCGCATGCTGCAGCTCACTGGTTGCTGCCGTCTGAAAATACAATTACGGTGCTTTTTGGAGGAGGGTTGCTGCTTGTCTCTGAACACTTCTGCACCTTCGGTAATCTCTTTCCAGCGATTACGGTGCTCCAAGAAGGGGTTTATCCCATTCATATTTTTGCTTCCACAGCTGTTGGAAGAAAACCTTTCCGGTAAGGTGAGTTGATCCACGAGGACCATAAATGGATGACACTTGTTCGGATATCGTCCTCCTTTTGCTGAGGATTGGACACAAGTCCGCCGTCGCAATGTTGCTATTTACATCTTCGTTGATGGACCGATATTGTCTCAAGTTCATGTTGATATCTCCGAAAATATTCTTTTCCTCGCGGTATATCTGACGGTCAAATTCTGACTCGTTTATACAAATCATACGTTTTGCCCCATCTTGACTATTACTTACAGACATGGAACCCTTTTTCACAGAAGCAAATACTTAAGCTTGAGAAGGTCCAGAAAACTTTCACGAGGCTGGTCAAATTCGAGTACAATGCCAAGCTATGTCGTTCGAAGGACAGAATTGGGGTTGAATAGTTTGCAGCACAGACGTATCATAGCCGACCTTGTATTCGTTTTTCGTATTCTTCGGGGCGAAATCAAAATGAAGCCTAGTAAGTACTGGTACTGGACGTTCGTACCAAGTAGTGAAAGAACTGGAGGGTTCAGTTTGCACTATAAAAGAATTCTTAGGCCAAATCACACGAGAATGTTTCATGTACTTTTCTATAGATTGCAAGATGGCTGCAGCGTCTTCCATCTGACGTTATAAAATGGAAAACGGGTAGGGATTTTAAGGCCAAACTAGAAAGAATCAATGTTTTACAACTACTAGGTATCGAAGAATCTTGGAGTTATCGTCTATGATGACCTTTCCCGTTCCAGATGGATATATCCGATATCAGAAAACGTCCTAGCTTGCTTCTCCTGCTAACTGAGTGTTTGCTACCGCTCCGTCTATCAATTGCAGTCGCGGGTGGCGTTCTCAAGAGTTGCGAGTCTCTAACCACGTTTCGTCCTCTGCAGCAACCCACACACTCGTAAATTCCAAGAAGACACATGATGAAGAACACTTGCTTTAAAGATATTTAAGAGTAGTGTTCCGTATTGTTGCTGTCAACTGTATGAGTGTTTTTCGAACCGTCATTAAATTTGTCAACTCGTGCCATTACTCATTGTCTTGTCTTCACAGAAGCATTAACACACAAAGCTCTTTTTCTGTCTGCTTTTCTTTTCGTACTGTTGCCGCTATATTCATTTCGCCTCTCTCCAATTTCTGACTATGAGTTTGCTACGATCTCAAATCTTATAAAAGATTCCTAAACATTTAAAATCAAAGAATTGAAAAACACTCAGACTGCAGCATATGTTTTTTTTTTTTTGTTTCTGCTTACTGTTGTTTGTTTAAAGAGCACAACTTGTGCAATAAATGAAATGAAATGAAAAAAAAAATATCTGCAGTGTCTCCTCTGTAGTGATACTTGTTAGGACTACATTGTCGACGAAGGTGCTTTCTTGTAGCTTCTACGTGAACTGTCGGTCTGTTCCTCATGTGATGAAGTTCCAGCGAGAAGAAACGGTGATCAGTTGAGCCCGAAGGTAACGCGCGTGAATCTATATGTTACCGCGTTTTCCTTAGTCATTGCCCAGCAGCTATAGTACGCGAGTAGCGTCGCGTGGTGAAGTCAAATATGAAGAAACTAACATCGCTAACAAGAGCAATGTTTCTATTCTGAAGCGAAGTAGAATGTCGTGTAGTGAAGGCAGCATGGATGGACCCTTGTGTAGTGCGTCGTTCAGAGAACAGGCTCCTTGGTCGTGTGTGGAGGCATCGAACACCACTCGCAGCTTTGCAGACCCAAGAATTCGGCAAAAACAAAGCATGCTTTCTTACTATCTGGAGGATGGAAATCCTTCCCGTAGTATTCGTTCTTGCCGCTCCGGCGCATCGTTGACACAGTTCCTTTGTTAGCTGGAAATTCTCGGCCCACGGTAATAAGCACATCGAACTGCAGCGGTCTCTCACATCAGGTGTAAGACTAATCTACTTTATTTCCATGGCGCTACATGAAGGTACTCTCAGGGCTCCTGGTTGCTTGACCTTCCCGTTTACATCTATAGTTGGCATCTCCATCATATGAGATGTGCCTGGAATGCTAGAAAATGGGAGGTATAAAAAGTGCGTCTAGGTTTTACGCTGGAAGAGCATTGTCGCGTATGCTCATGTGGTGTGCTCAGAATGAAGTGACGCTCACGGCTCGTGAACACTGCCCCAATTCGACGAGGTCGCAAAAAGAAGCGAAGTGAAAACGAAATGATCTGACGTCGAGGTTTCCGCAACGTTCCTTGCCAGACGTCTCAGAGCCGCCTCCAATTTGATTTATTGCTGGTCGGAAATCGTTAGCACTTGCGGACGTTGCATGTGCTGAACCTGCACAGCTCTTCTTTATCTGTTACCATTTGTCTCAGTTTCAATTTCAGGCAAAGCCTTACGGCTCACATAAAGCACTTCTAGCTGGTTTACTCAGTGAAACTGTCTCTTTCTTCTCTTGGCAGGAAAAGCGTTAGGAGTGACTAGTTGCTGATCGTTAGCTTTACGTATAGAGTGCGCATAATCTAGTGACACGAACAGAGTCACGAACCCAATATATTTGTTCACCATCTTCTCCTTCTCGTCTTTGTTCGTTCGTCGTAGAGTGTCCTCTGGTTTGCACCCAACGACTGTTGCATCACCGAACATCTGATCGTCACAGTGCTTTCGTCCGAACAGAAATCGGGGCAGAAGCGGTGTGGTGAAACACCACACTATTAATCAATAACGCTAATGTGCTTCTACAACCATTGGTCACCTCACACTCTTTAATTGGCACGACCGCGTTGGAGACGCACACTTGCAATGCAGTGCCCATCTGGCAGAGGAGGTGGACCATTAGCTTACTTAATTTAAGGAATTCACCTCCAGTTACTGCGTGTAAGATAATAAGAAAGCAAGAGAACAACCTTTCCTTTGCTGCCATATCCGGCTTCCAACAGTGGGAATCCATGAAATGATGCCTTAGAAATAGAGAGTCATGCCTTTGATTTTAAACGAGGCCCGAAACTGGTCTAGAGTAAGCCAATGATTCCTTGTTAGGAGTCTTTATGGTGCGAGCTATCTTCGCATTCGCTTTTTTTAGGGCGATTATAGGGCAACTCCTGTGGCTCAAAAAGTTGTGCTATGTCACACAAAAAGTTTCCTACGCTTTCAACTTTTATTTTCATATGGTCATAAAACCGTTCATAATTAGCCATGTTAATTGAAGTAGGGAACATACTGGTGCTTCTCCAAAACTTTCCGAATGAACGAATAATCAAATAACCTCCTTTTTCGATTATTCGATTTTCCGAATAATCGAATAACCTTTTTTTTTAAATTCAAACAAAGGAATAATCAAATAACCCCATTTTTGCGGATATTCGTGTTTCCGATTATCGAATAACCTCATTTTTCGGTTATTCGAATGTCCGAATAATCAGGTAACCCCTTTTTCCGTTATTCGAACGAACGAATAATCAAATATTCGAATGAATCGAATAATCGAAAAACAAACAAAACAATAACTGCACACATAATAAGGACGGTGAGATTTTTCCTTTAACCAAGACGTCGTCCAAAGTTGGCCGGAGTTCAGCTGACGTGCCGAAGACATCGTCCATCGTGCGTATGGATTCAGTCAGAAGGCGTCCGCAGACGTCATCCAGTGCTTGGCAGAGAAGTGTAAATGGGAGCAGTAAAAGAGGAATAGCTAACCCCGGAATGCCTTCAGCTTCCATGGAACTTCGGACAGATACCTGTGTCTTGTGAAAAAGATCGAAACGCGGATTATAGACCAAGTTTGCCGAATAGATTTCAGAAGGAAGTCACACCTGGCCAAAGTCTGCTGACTGTGTGCCGCGTGCGTTGGTGTAGCGCGGACAAAGTGTTGCTAATCAGCATAGCCGTTAGCGGACTGGCCACCTTCGGCGGCGGCGCGGTGGAAGTGTTCTCGCTTCACAGAAGTGTGGTCCTGGGTTCGATTCCCGCACACACCAGTGATATTGCATTTTGCGATTTATCGTCAGTGAAACCATTTATCGCCATTTCCAACATATTTTTGAACAAAAGCATTGTAACAAACGTCGTTTACATTCATCGAGCTCCTTGTAAGTGCAAAGGTGAGCATTTTTGATTTGCCGGTTAAGTTATGTAGCCAGAAACTGTATTCACTCGCGAGAAAAATATGCGCTGTCCCACGCGGCAGTCCTGCGAAAATCGCGCGTGTCGTGAAAGACTTAACCTGCCATAAGAAACCGGAAATTTCAGAACCCGATGTCAGATTTGTGATCAGCAACCCAATCGAAGCAGCGAAGTAGGGAAAGCTATTTTTTCGACCATGGTAGTGCAGTGCGTGGCCCCTTTTGATTTTCCAACAGCCAAGCTGTTTCAAGATGAAGAGGTGTTGTAAATAAATTATATTCTTTATACCAATGGAATCAAAAAGTACTAACAAACTGGTAAGTATAGCTGTAGTATAGCGATGCAACAACGTTCTTAAGCAATGATGGAAGAATGTAAAAAACATGTGCTTTATAGCGAGAGAAGGGTTTTGATCGAGAGGTTAATATCGATCGATATTCTTGATTATAGCTCGAAAGTGGCGTTTCTTCGTTTGTATGTCGACGGCAGTTAGGCAGTCCTTCCCTGCCGTAGTGGTCCCGCGTGGAAAAATTTTCTGTTCAACTCAGTATTATTAGCTTGATGCAAAAGGAATGCAGGTTTTCTGTCTTATTAGCTTCAACACTATTTTTTAAAACAAACTATGACTTTTTATAAGGTATTATGCACTGTGAGAAAGCTCATTATATACGCTTCCTATGTATTTATATAGAACCAGACGTTCAGCGGCCTTGCGGCCGCCAAACGTCTGGTTGGGGGCTTCGCCCCAAACCCTGAGAATAGAACACCCCCGCCTAGGCCTTCTTACTCGCGTTACAGTTAAAAACTGGTTTTACGGGAAAGCGGGACGATAGGGCACAATCTTCAGAACTGCTTCTATGAAGCCTTACCACCCTCTATCGCACTTACGCCGATTTGTACTCCGAAGTACAAATTCTCGACGTGGCGAGTGCGTAAGTGAGGAACAGATTGTGATAATCTTGTGATAGCTCTATACCGCTAAATATCCGACGGCAATAATAATCCTCCGGTTATTCTCCCTACCCACACCTCCCCCCCCCCCCCCGACATTACACAATACCCCTTACCCATGGGCAGGTAGATACAGACAGAAAAATGTAGCGAGCATCAGTCAGTAGTGACAGTGAGAGGCATGTACACGCACACGCTGCCTTTCAAAGGTCATCTGGAAATCCAACGCATGCTTCGCAATGTTTGATCTGTGGCACATCTTCTTGATCTAGATGCACGTCGTGCGACACTCCTGTCACATACACGTTGGACGATAGTGAGAATAAAGTACTGGTCCGCCCTTCCAGGTTCCTTCCACCGATCCCCCTTCCTATTACTGGTCCCACCTTCACTGGTCCCCTCTTCACTGATCCCCCCTCTTTTGGCAGCCCCCTTCACTGGCCCCCATAAATGGTCCCCTTTACCGGTCCCTCCTTTACTGCCCCACCCCTTCACAGCTCCACCATTACTGGTCTCACCTTCACTGATCCCCTTTACTAGTCCCCTCCCCTTCACTGGCAGCCACTAGTGGTCCTACCTTCACTGGTCCCCTCTTCACTGGTCCTCCGTTAATGGTTCCCCCTTTACCGGTTCCCCCCTTCACAGGACCCTCCCACTTCACTGGTTTCCGTTCACTTCATCCCCCCCCCCCCAACCTTCACCTTAGTGGTATTCTTTATTGGCCGTCACTGGCTCCCATTAAAGGTCCTACCCTTACTGGTATCCCTCCCCCTTCACTGGTCCTCCCACCCTTCACTGGACTCCTGCTTACTGGTCTCCCCTTTAGTGGTCTCCCATTACACGTGTTCGGAATCCTGACACCCCTTGCGTGACATAGGTGACATCTCTTCTGAACCCAGACACCGCTTGCATGAAAACCGTAATATCTCTTCTGAGCCCAGACACCCCTTGCGTGACATCGCTAACATGCCTTCTGAATCCGAGCGCCTGTTGCACGACTTCGGTGACACATCTTCTCAAGCCGGACGTCTGTTAAAGGACGGCGGTGACATGTCTCATGAACCCGAACGCCCTTTGCGCAACATGGGTGACACGTCTTCTAACGCTCTCAACCCGACATGGGTGACACCTGGTCTGAACCCGGACGTCTGTTACTCGACGTCTAGGAAAGGCCAGGCGGGTGAGCAGACGGACGGACGGACAACCGCTTACTCTTTTATATATAGTAGGATTTAGTTCAAATCGCATATTTAAAAAATAATTTGGTTATTATTTTCAGATGTCTAAACGCGATTTTCGTCAAATTCACTTCTTCGAGTTGAAACTGAGCCGGATTTCCGCTCAGACCGCTCAAAATATAAGTACGGGGCCAGGGAAGTATCAAAGAATGTGCAGTACGAAATGGTTCCAAGAGTTTCGTGCCGGCAACGCCAACCTCGAAGACGAACTATATGGCAGCAGTTGATAATGATCCATAGAAGGCGTCAATCGAAGCTGATCCGAGCAAAACCACGCGAGATATTGCGAAGGAGCTCAATGGCGGTCACACTACAGTTGCTCTCCATTTGAAGCAAATTGGAAAGACTAAGAAGTTAAATTGAGCGAAAGTCAGAAAAGTCGTCGCTTTGTGATATCGTCGGCCCATCTTTGAGAAATGGATATTTCATGATAGCAAGCACAGTGGCTGAACCAAAAAACACCAGAAGACAGAAATCGATGAAAGACATCAGCCAAAGCCGGAAAATTTGACGAAAATCGCATTTGGACATCTGGAAATTATAGCCAAATTATTTTTGAAACAAGCGACATAAATCAAATTCCATATATTAGGTTGTTCGGAAAGTTCTCAGCGTTTTGCGTTACTATTATATTTTCACTCGTCTATTATTAGGTAAAAAATCAACTTGCATTGCGCATTAATGCTACTTTTTGTGCAGATTTTTTTGCTCTATCTGACTAAATAATTTGTTTTTTAACGTTGCTTTATATTTCTGTTCTTGAAGGACTTACTGAAGTATGTAGAAGGAGCAACTCCGAATGATATTTTATTTTAACTTCAAATTGGGTCAATCCGCAGCCAAGACAGCTCGACAAATCAATCAAGTGTGAGGGCCTAACGCTGTGCGCCACTGGTTCAGTAAATTTCGGATCGGAGATGTCAGCCTCGAAGATCACCCCCGTAGCGTTCGACCTAGAACAACTTAGGACGACGAGGTGGAAGTCGAACCATCCCAAACACTTCGAGTGATCGAGGAAAAGCTAGACATCAGAAAACTGCAGTTGAGGATGCTTTGAAACGCCTTGGGAAGGTGAAAAACCTCGAAAAGTGGGTGCCCCACGAGTTGAGTGAGAGGCAAAAATCGTCACGTTTCGAGTTTTGTTCTTCTCTATTTTTACGCATCAACAGTGAGTCGTTTTTGGATCGAATCGAATCATCACTTGTGATGAAAAGTGGATTCTGCATGACATCAGGAAACGTTCCGGGCAGTGGTTGGACGCCGATGAACCTCCTAGGCATTTTCCAAAGGCGAACCTCCACCAAAAAGGGTCACTTTGTGGTGGTCGGCGGCTGGGGTGATCTACAGGGTGCGCAAAAAGTATCGACGCACTAAATGACGGTTGTGGAAATAGTATTGCGCAGTAAGTTTTAAAATGTTCACTTGTGAAATATGGAAAATGATTTCGCAAACACGATAGAATAACTCGTAATTGACATTGGCTCCTTTACTGTGAATACAGGAGCGAAAACGACGGAAAAATTCATGAGCACGCGCCGCAAGCACTTGCTCACATTTCCTTCCGTGCTTTGAAGAGGGTAGCCTTCTGCGACTGGTCGCTTCTGTTGAAAGTAGCTCAGACCTCATTTTCCAAAATGGCCTAAAAAGAGTAATCCAGCGGATTAACGTTTAAGCTGTGCTCGTCTGAGAAGCTGTCCACACCTGCGCGCGTTATCTGTTTACCGTTATCGGACAGAGATTGATAATTTTGAATTTGAACGTTAACGTGCTTGAACCTTGTTATGACAGAGCCGTGGCTGACGTTTGGGTTGCTGACCTCTTTCCTCACCAACCGTTTCGAACAGCGCCTAATTTTCTTGTTAAGGAAGTATTCGGCTCTTTGGGTAACAGACAAAAAAAGGGCCATCGTAACGATGACGGTCATGTTTCTTCAGTTTTTTCGTGAGTGTTTTTTGAGCACAATACAGACAACAAAAATAACACACAAAAACCTAGAGGGGTAGAAAGAGAAAGCTGGAGCTGAAACAAAAAGTAGGTGCGTCATTACTTTTTACGCACCCTGTATTACAACTTTTTCGCACCAGGCCAAACGATTACAGCAGAGTCCTACTGTAAGGAAATCGACGGAATGCACCGAGAATTGCGTCAACTTCAACCAGCACTGGTGAACAGAAGAGGCCCTATTCTTTTGCACGATTGCGCCCGCCCACACGTTTCACAAATCACTATTCGAAAATTGAACGAATTAAGGGTTGAAGTTCTGCCTCACCCGCCATATCCTCCAGACCTCTCACCAACCGACGACCACCTTTTCAAACACTTTCAGAACTTTTCCGCTGGTAAACCTTCACCGTTTTTGTATGATTTTGTCGAAACTCGACCACCTAATTTCTTCGTCCATGGTATAAGTCCACTGGTGGCCCGTTGGCAAAAGTGTGCTGGTGCTTATTTCGACTAAATCCGATAATTTTTGAGAAAGTTATGGTAGTTCACTCAAAACGCTGAAAACCTTCCGGACAACATAATACATACTTAAAAAGCACATAGCTTTCCAACAATGGATGATACCTTACAAAATAGTCTTAGTTTATTTAAAAAAGTGTTAAAACCAAGAAAACAAAAAACCTATATTACTTTTGCACCAACCTAATAGAAGCGGTGGGAACAATCCGTTCTGACAAAAAGGCTTTTCGTCGTGGGATCGTAATCGATCAGGGGCTCAACACCTATAGAGAGTCTTTGCCTGAGGTCGACTGTTCGAGGATGGGGAGTGGAGCTGATTGTAGTCAATTTGGGGCTAGAGTGAAGTGGAGGATCGCACTGTGGGCATCAGGTGGGCTGACGAAAGACCTTGGGGAAGAAGGCACTGATCAGCACAAGCATCGGCATCTCGAACCGTCCTGATATGTCGATGTTGAGCGTAGTGGTGGTGGGGAAGGCTGATGGCTTCATACCGCAAAACTATTAACCTGATCATGAGGAAGGCAGTGCAAGGTTGGAACATAGTAAGGTTTTCCTAGGGAGTGAAGAAGTAGAGCAACCAGTTTGAAGTGATTGTCCTTAGCTTAGTGATACTACAACATGGCGCGCAAGTGCGTGACTGAGCACTTGTACTATTTAGAATACCGTACCACTGTGTTTAGTCTTAATTCAAAAGAGAAGCAGCTAGACGTAAATTAGTGCGGTACAGCTTCAGTGGGAAATTTTGGACAGGAGTTCATGGTAATAAATAATTACAACATATTACCACGCCACCTTTGGCATTGCCCAGGAAGATGATCCTTAACTAAGGTACTCTTGCATATCGTATAATAGAAGAAAATATGATCTTGCCATGATTCACAAGTTGATAAATGATGTGGTGTCTCGCTAGTTGTTGCCTTATTCGGTGTCTTCTTCTCATACAAGAGGTGCTCAATGGAAAATTCAAATTGCTAGAGCAAAAAGCAAGGTAAGATCTTTCCACCAATGGAGCAGAGGTTGAATTTTTGATGCTTTCAAAGGAAACCATATATTAAACACTCAAAGGCAATTTAGAAGAGTGGTTGACGGTTATCTCTAGAAAACTTTGTAGTTTACTGTTGTTTTTCAGGTATTGCGTTATTGTGCAAGCCACAAGTTATTTGTCTAGCCACCTGTTGTTTTGTGTTTGAATCATATTTGAAATTATTTTGTCTATCTGCGTGTGGAAATAAATAAATAAATAAATAAATAAATATTTGCGTTTTCGTAACGATGAGCCCCTCGACAGAGTGCCATCGAAGACAGTTCTCACCGGAATGAACATCGCTTACAAAGATTTCATTATGCCACAGTCACAACAACCATCTATTTGGAATTCGAATATTATTCGAATCTGCGACCCTCGAGTAATCGAATTCGAATAATTATTCGAATTCGCGACCCTCTAATAATCGTATTCGAATAATTATTCGAATTTTCGACGCTCGAATAACCGAACTCGAATAATTACTCGAGTTTTCGACGCTCGAATAATCAAATAATAGGAAATCGAATTCGGATAAATTATTCGAATAATTATTCGAGTTGGATTACTCGAACACAGGCATAGTAGAGACCCTTACGTTGGTATACATTTGCCGAAGAAAGTCAGTGATCAAAATTCTCCAGTTGTGAACAAAGGGGCAGTTGGAAGTCACGAGCTATTGGAATACGTTGCTGACAGATTCTTGCAAAAGACAGGGAAATAATGTCGTATGTTTAAGATTGCGCAGGAGCAGAAAGAACTCTATATTTCAAATTTTGTAGTTCTGAACGGATGACAATATGGACTTTGGCGTTGATATTCGAATGGGTGAGAAATTTTGTTGACCGTAGTAGGATGAATTTGCAATAGATTTTCATATTTTTTCCTCAGCTTCTCAACAAAGCTAACTACTCTAATCTACTAGTTTTCTTCTCGGCATATATTATGAACTACACCCAAAATAGATAATCAAGTAGGAAAAAGGAACCTTTCATGGTGACATATAAGTTTTGCTAGGCTTCTAGGAGGCCAGTTCTTAAAATATTCCTAAACGTTTTTGCGCTGCAGCCCATGATCCGGTCCTCATAAAGCGTAAAACTGTTTTGTGCAAATGCACGCTCTTTTTTCGTTACATCAGGACTTGAAAATGGCTAAGTTGCACCCTGATCAGGCATTTGATCGGGAAAAGAGGTGCCAGTATTCCAGAAAAGCCGACCCCGCAACAAAGCGGGACAAACGCTGAAGAAGAAGAAGAAGAAGAAGTTTGCTCTTGTTCACAACGGTAAGAAATCACAGGTTGTCGTTGGCCCATTGGCGCCAGCTAATAGAGTGCGGTATGAAGTGAAGACTATGTGAACTTCTTTCCCTTTCTTATGGAGGGGTGGCGTCGAACAGTGCAATTTTCGTCAAATCAAGTCTTACGATAAATAAAGGGGAAATCTTCGGCCTTAAGGTAAGCAGTTCCATGACGAGTCGAGTGCAGTTTGTCGGTACAGCTTGCATTCCACCTTAAAGAGACAATCCATTTGGGTTCTTCGTTTAGCTGTTCATTGCAGACGTCTATTCCGAACAAGGCTTCCCACCATGCCAACTTTATGTATTTCTATTTGTAAGAACATTAAAATGACTCGCTTAGTGCTTCACTGAGCGGCTTATTTACCCCACGTCCTACTGATATGACTACATGTTCTTGGTGGAACAAACACAGCTGGCTATCCCCACACTGCTTCCTGCGCTTCTAGTTTGGAACCCTTTGCTTATTGCAATTCTGTATTCAGCTTAGAAAAGAAGAGAGCGGAAGACTTTACCACAATTCTAGGTCACAGCGTATGCTCGCTTTTCTGTTCCTAATTTCCTTCCTCTCTTCCTTGACTGCCTCGTTCAGTTTTATGCGGCTTCTTTTTCAGATGGCTCAGGATTTTGGTCACCCTGTCCGTTATTACTGACCGTTGAATTTTTTAAACGATTTTTCGTGGAGTTGTACGTCATTTTAAAGTTAGCACGCCATAGTGCATACAGTAAAATCAAATGAGTGTTTGACAATTTATTTATGTCATAGCTCCTAAATTTTGAGTCAATTTCGGCGAAATTCATCGATTCGATTCATCGCGTCGCGCGATCGATACGGGCCTTGCATGGCGTCACGTGTCTCGTGCACACTGCCGGTGCCTCGCGGCAATGTAAACTACGCTTTTATGGGCCCCGCACACTTCTGCAGCGTTGTCGCTGCCCTATCGTTAACTATAGGGCAGGGACGCAGAGCTCGCCGCCAGCGGCGACCTCAGGGGCGCTGGCAGAGACTGTCTGCGCTCCAGCCCTTCGAGGAGTCATGTCGCTCAGCGGCGCCCGCCCCCGCTGCTCGCCGGAAAAGTGTGCGGAGGCCTTGAAGGGCCCGCTTAGCCCTTGTTTAGTGTGCGCCCCACGTGCAATGCGATGCCATGTGTAGTGGCCGAATTGATCAATCGCGTCGCTCGATCAATTTGTCCACTACGCATGCATCGCGTCGCGCCTCGCGCGCACACTAAACGACACCTAAGCGTTCCTTAAAATTCCGCGACGTGAATGTCGAGGTATCCGCTCTCATAAAGGTGGACTGAACCCTTCGGCATTTAGAAAAAAACATTTAGAAAGCATCCTTTATATTTTGGGCGATTTAAGAGCTTTATTTTCTCTCTATGTTTGCACCTTTAAAATTTGAGCGAAGGCAGTGTGCACCAAAACGGCGGAAACATCTGGTCAAATATAAAAGAACCCATTCACATCCCAGTACAGCACTCAGAAGAATGTCCTCTTCGTCTAGCGTTGGGTTCACAGCCTATTGCAGCTCATCAAGCCTAATGAAATGTCTGACATTTCCGTCCAGTCGCCGTGCTTTAAACCACGAGGTGTGATGAATTCCAGAAATGGTGGCTTACGACAACAATGATATCCTCTTCTGTACATAGTATAGTATGGAAACTGGTCAAACTACTGCCGAAAATTGTAGACCTTGAGGAAGACTTGGTTAAAAACGTAGCCGTACCGAGCGCAGGTCCCAGCAACTTTCTTCGTTAGCCTGTCTTGGCACACCGCTGAAAATTGGAGAACCTGGGAAGGTAGAAAAAGCGTAGTAACCCGAGTAAATACGCCCGCACCATTGGCCACTGATTTTGAGGGAGCGTACGGGAAGAATTATATACGAGAGCCTGGTGTAGTCAAGAACTAGGGGGAGGGTCCTGGGACGGGAACTTGATTTCCGCTGTTGATGAACCATTACAGGCGGTGACTTCTTAATATTTGACACAGCTCAATCTTCCAATAATTGTCTCTGCTCCGTCCCACAACAGCACTATAAATTGTTGTCATAGTCATGTAGAAATAATAAAAACAATTTCGTGAATAATGCATAGTTCCATTGAATATTGATTCACTTGCACGCTGCTACGTTCTGCTATCGGGGTAATAAGCATCCAACTCAACTGCTACGACAGAACTTTTCGCGTCGAATTGGACTCTCTTCCAAGACGTTGCGACTTTTATTCGATTGATTGCAGAGGTTGAACAACAAATACAGCAGTGAGGAACGCACATATCCCCACTTTGGTGGTTCATGTAAGTGCGATAAATAGGAAGCGTGAATGGACGGGAGAAGCTGATGCATGCGCTCAACCCAACGAACTTCCAATGGGAGAATCTTACTTACAGCCCACATCTAAGAAGCAAGCATACAGTGCAATAAAAGATGAGATCGCGCCATGTACTCCAAAAGTTTATCGCAGCTTTTATTTAATTGGTGGTGTAAATGCCACTTACATGAACCACCAAAGTGGGGATATGTGTGTTCCTCACCGTTGTATTTGTTGTTCAATCTCTGCAATCAGTCGAATAAAAATGGCAACGTATTGGAAGAGTGATCAAGCGATAAATAGGAGGCATGGGTGGGCGGGAGAAATAGTTGCATGGGCTCAACTCAACGAACTTCGAGTGGGAGAATCTTACATACAGCCCAGAAGCATACAGCGCAAGAAAGGATGAGATCGCTCCGTGCACTCCAAAAGTTCACCGCAAATTTTATTCCATTAACAGCTTTTATTTTATTGCGAGTGTAAATACCACTTACATGAACCACCAAACTGGGGATCCAAGCGATAAGTAGGAAGCATAAGTGGGCGGGAGAAACGGATACATGCGCCCAACACAACGAACTTAGGATAGTATACGAAAATCCCGGTCACAGCGGAGGTAGGAAGGAATGAGCTGTGACCTCGGCAGGAGCACACAGGCGGCAGAGCCGTACCCCGCAGCAACACAACTGCAGCAGCACCGCAGGGTACTGCAGGTCAACTAATTGGACGGTAGCGAGGACAGGAGCTTTCAAGGGGGCCAGTTCGAGGCAGTAGCCACCCAACACGTGCGCGGACCGAGCCGCGGCGCCGGCCTATTTCTAAGCCTCACGTGTCCTCCTCGGCAGCGGCGATAACTCACCTCCCGGCGCTCCGCTTCCGAGAGAGAAGTCGTGCCTCAAACTTGGGTGATTAAACCATCGAGCCCGCGAAGTTTACGAAGTTCCGAAGAATTACGAACAGACAAAAAAACCCTCCTCCATTATATATGGTGGGATATTGACACTGTCTTTGACGGTATTCGTAACATGTCCACTGACTGTTGTTATAACCTAGACAGACACCTACACTTGTAACATGCATGTTATCCGTTTTTTTTCATGGTTAACTCAATAATGAATGAGCTGCAGGGACCCATTTATGCGTTCCTATTTGCACAGGGATGAAGCTGTAGTATTCTCGAAGATTTAGACGCTTTGGAAGAGCTCGATGTATTAGTTAGCAAAATGTTTGGTGCTAAAATTTCCCTGCCTTTCGGTAGGTGATTCGGTTGCATTTGGATTTTTAGCTGAGGTGACAGAAATTGGGTGGGGGGGGGGGGGAGGGAGGGAGTATTTGAGATACGACGAGCAGCAGCAGACGCATTTACTTCATGTTTTATTTCGATGTATTTACTGCACTGTGAACGAGCGATCCAATACTGTTCATTTCCCTTGATAAGCGAGAATGCCCTGGGCTATTCAGTCACGCGGCTGGGGCAGATGGACACATTATTGGTGAACAATCCGGCGTGAAACGGGAAAATAAATAGATCGTACAGGGGAAGACGAGAGCGTGCCGATGGAGCCGCTGTGGGGTCTCTCTCGTTGATGAAGTGAAGCAGTTTGGCTAATTCGACACAAGAAAACTGTTGTGGCTCGACATGTAGTGCAGCTCGGCGCGATGTTGGGGAAGTTTGAGAGAAAGTTTAGGCATAAGCTTCTATTGCTGTATCCCGGAGCAGAACCAGAACTTCGGACTGGCAAAAATTTTAATCAGAGCCTATTTGCCCAATCTCTACAATTTTCACAAGATCTTAAGAGTGTCTTATTTTTGTTGTCGCATTTTTGGAGACTTTGTCAATCGAACTCGGGAACCCCAAAAAATATTAGGTTGTCCCATAAGTCTTCGCCGTTTTTTTTCAACGATTCACTGCAGATTTCGCCGGCGGTCTCTTGCATAGCGCTGCATAACTTTCGAAAGAGAATGATTTGCTCTATCAGAATATGTATTGTATTTCTTTTTCATCGTGAATTTTGTCAATTTTCAGGTCGCTGAAGTGAAAAGTGAAAAAGTGAAAAAGTAGCCATTTGCGCACTTGTTCTCTCCGCTTAAGTTTCTAATTTTTTGCGCAGTTTTTTATAGCGCTTGGAAGACAATGTTCTGTACTACAAGAATATGTGTTGGTTCTATTTGCTCATTTGTCCTTCATTGATTTTTAGGTCATCAAATTGGGACGTCCGAAGGAGGACGGTTATTTTTGCCGACAGCTCCTGCTCTGTGGTTGGACTTTTTGGGTTGGCGTTATATGTCATTCGAAAGAAAATGTCTTGCTCTATAAGAATATGTGTCGCGTTTGTTGATTTCTATTGAATATCAACAAAATGCCAAAAAGAGAAAAATCGTCTTCACCAACAACTCCTTCTCCTCCTTCAGTTGTTGATATTCGACAGAAATCAGCGGGAGCCAATAAACGCGACACAAATTGTTACTGAACAAGACATCTCTTCCAAACGACATGTACCACTAAGCAAAAAAGTCCAACCACAGAACCGGAGTTTTGGTAAAAATTCGGACGGAAAAGTCGGACGTCCCAATTTGTTGACCTAAAAATCAATAAAGGACAAATGAGCAAATAGTACTAACACATATTCTTGTAGTACAGAAGAACATTGTCTTCCAATTTCTATAAAAAACTGCGCAAAAAATTACAAACCTAAGCGGAGAGAACAAGTGCGCAAATGGCTACTTTTTCACTTTTTCACTTTTCACTTCAACGACCTAAAAATTGACAAAATTCATGATGAAAAAAGAAATGCAATACATGCTCTGATAGAGCAAATCATTCTCTTTCGAAAGCTATGCAGCGCTATGCAAGAGACCGCCGGCGAAAGCTGCAGTGAACCCTTGAAAAAACGGCGGGGACTTATGGGACAACCTAATACATTTTCGTGGAAGGTTGGTTTCTAGTAGAAACACGCGCAAAGGGCAATTTAGCTCCATTTTCAAAGGACCTGTCCACTTACTGAGTGGCAGTCTGAATTTAGGCAGCTGCTCGTTGCGGTCCTTAGCTACTTTTCGTTCCCCATTCTCGCCTCTTCCTCGGTAGGTTATATTTAGTGGTTTGCCGGCGACGGCGGGGGTCCAGGAAGCGCCCGCGAGGGCTCGTAAATGCATTGACTCCGTTGAAGCGTAGGTAGCGTCAAAACATGAATATAAATCATCGCGTTCGCAAATGAACCGAAAACTGGTGATCGGCGCTTTGTTTTTCCTCCGAAACTTGTCGTTTGCTCGTCGAAGGCGGCAATTATTTATGAACTCAGTGTTTTTGATCGCATAGGCATAGTCGTTTTGTTGCCGCGTGGGGGGGGGGGGGGGTGGAATTCATCGGGATGGAGAGAGTGAGCGAGCCGTTGTGCAACCAAGTAGAAGAAGCCTATCCTTGAACAGGAGGAGAAGTGATGTTTAATGGTTGACGATGCTTAATGGTTGGTTGGTCTGGCGAACTACGAACGCATTACCTGCCATCTAGAGAGGCGTTGAGTGGGATGTCAATGGGTCCAGCAACTGAAGCCATTGTATGCATGCGAGTCGTATGCTTCCATGCAGAAAAACCTACCCCCCTCGTGCTCCACCCCACAGCTCATGCACACGTCGAAAAACAACATAATCGAATTTAGGCCCAGCTGCTTATCCTGTCATTTACCCGATTTGCATCGACACTCCCCGCAACCCTCTAGTCACCACCTTACGCCACTGTCGTCCAGTTGGCCTGATGTTGTGGTCAGCGTGCCCAGTGCTTCTTGTCCTTGTCATTTACGGAGATTTTCGTGCCGCCCTTGCTTTAAACGGTTTCATCACAAGTGCTGCTCATCTGTGAGATAAACTCAAGAAATTTTTGTATCTTGGCAATTTTAGCAGTTGCAGCTCGCGCAAGTTTTGGAGCGGCCGATCATCTGAAACGGAAATATTTAACGACCACATTCAAATAATATATTTGAACAGTTGGGCGACCTGCTGAGCCGCAGTAATGATTCATGAAATCGAAAAGGCGCTCTCCGAATGCTTCCACTAGGATGAAATCTTTGGAACTCTAAAGCCGGCGAGTTCCTGGGAATCAAAAGAAGAATCAAAAATGAAGGAAATTTGAAGTCGAACTTAGTGGATCACAAGGCACTGTTGTGGCGAAGTGCTCCTCCTTGTAACCTCAAGCGGCGTGTGCTTGAACAACTCCATACAGGAAGTAATCGCCCTTATGTCGCAGAATTTCTTCTTTTCCCTCAGTTAATCATGCAAAGGATTTTGTATTTTATCGCCCTACCTATACTTCATAGCATTTCTACAATTAGGATGGATCAAAACGACATAACGTGTGACAGATATCATCATAAAAGAGAAAACGGTGGAGATGGTGGCCAGATAATTTGCTGCCTGAATGTTACCACATTTTGCTGGTTTTTCCATCGAGCACGAGGTAGCGCAGTCGGACGAGGCATCGGCTGCCAAGACATTGTTTATGCCAAACACGCATTCAAACTTCCTCCACGATATCCCGTAGAAGTTGAATGCGTGGCAAGGAATAGAGATACACTGATGTTTATCCTCTATCGATTTATACTTCTTCCATCCAGCGCGGTGATGTCGTCGCGGTGACGTTCAAGAACGCTTCGGCTCTTTACAGCCCAAACTCCTAATGCAGATCAGCGCATAGAGGTAGGTGGTGGCATAACAAGCTGTGTGAAGCACTTTTCCTATTTTCTAGTAAAAGACGTTCGTTATTGGGTGAAAGGATGACGCTTTGAAATCATTCTGGGAGCGTCGTTTTTCCGCAGCTACCTTGCTCACAGAGAGGCGCCTTTTTCCCTAGCAAATTCGCTTGTGAAGCAGAAAAATTAAGTTTATGGAAAGATGGACATAAGCCGGAAGAAGCAGAAATACGAACACCCCGATTCTATCATGAACTCAATGAGGTCAGGGAGCAGGCGACAAGGATGCGGGGTTGAAACGATCGCGGCGCCTCTAATCCTTAGTTGTTCGTTTTCTCGCTCCATTTCCGCTGAGGCCATCATCATAAAGCGATTCCCTGAGGACGTGCCACGTCGCGGAACTCCGTCCGTCCCTCGAACAATCAGCTAGCTCTAATCGTCTGCGCAGCGAACTCATCTCCAGAATTCACAGTTGTCCTGGGCTGAGCGCATCCGCAGCGCCGTTTACGGTCAGGACAGGCTCCACATTGCGTTGACTAGCTCTTGTTGTTCATCTTGCGTCCGACCCTCGCTGGTTTAGAGATGCTAAACTATTCATAGGTTAGCTCGCGTGGAGAGCTTGATTGAAAAATGTACAGTCGAGCAATCTGGAGGCGGCTTCCGGGAAGGAGGATTTCTTCGACATCTTTTCTCTTCTTTTCCTATTACCCACCTTCTTCAATCTTGCCAGCGGTTAAGGTGGGGTATTAATTCGTCAAACAGCCTTTTTCTATTCATGTGTTGCAAGCGCTCGCCAAAGTGCAGCTCCGGTTTTCTGCGAAAATTTTAGAGTCCTGACATATAGCATGTCCAGAGTCGCCCCTCCCTTTCGCTCTTCAGAAACCGACTTCAGCAGGCGCTTCGTTGTCTACTTTCTGCCGCTAGAAAACGACAACACAGTGGCGACATGCAAGAACATTTCCTAGTGCTTCATTTCTCTAATAGGATTAGCGAATGGCGGTGCAGTACTGTTCTAAGGAATAGAGACAGCTTAGCTATTGCTCAAGGTGAGGTCCGAGTCTGTCGTTATGCCTTCGCCGCCCGTTCATGAAAGGCGCTAATGGGTATTTCGAAACTGTGCACAAATATGCGTTTTAGAGATATAACATGGGCCTTAGAAAGGGTGCACTCGTCACTACAGACTGGGATATGCTTGCCGTTTTTTCGACAATTTTGCTGCTTTGTTTTAGAGCCAAGCTCGCCTTTGTAGGCTTTCGATTCAGCATCATTTTACTCATCCGTTGCTGTTGTTTCGAAACCCCCGAATGCTGAACAGATTTCAGTAAAGCAGGTCAGCCATTTAGGAGGTAAGGGTAGAGCCAGTTCCAGTGAATGTTGAGCTGCGATAACACGAAGACAATGGGGAGCTTGAAGAGTGAGCTCGTCAGGGGTCTTCTTATAAGGAGTGCGAAGGTCCGAGTAGTTCTCATGGAAAATTTCTGTGTGACGTTGCTCTTCCCCAGAAACTTCAGTACAAGTTACATACTTGTCTGCGAACATGTCTGGTGATAAGGCAGGCATAAAGTTCGCTATCGATCAGAAGGGCACCTGTCGAAGTTTTTCCGTCGTTGCCGTCTCTAGAGACGGACACGTGTGCATCCTCTACTTGAATAGCTAATTTGAATAGCTTCACCTACTTCTTCGAAGGTGGTAAAAAGAGAGGGCGCAAGGCCTGTGCACAGCTCCGGCGTGTAGGTATTCACACTTAGACACTTGCGCACTTGTTCTCGTCTTCCGTTGCCTTGTTTTGGAGGGGCACCTTCAGGGGAAGAATCTGCGGATTCCCACCGTTGAGTGGTGGTGTATTGTAAGTGGCTGCATTTCCCTGAAGACCACTGCCCACGCCGCCCAGAGGACGAGTCGCGCCACGATCTTCTACCTCCTTTTCTTATCAACGTATCTTTATAAATTATATTGCGGTGGATGCGCATTGGTCGCTGTTATTGCTAGATATATCCTGCCAAGGAAGTTGAGGCTCATGTGCGCACATTTCGCCGCAAACCATTGCTTTCGGTTTGCTCCACCGGGATGCTGCGTATGTCGTCTTACAGCGAAATAGTGTTCTTCTGCTTCTTCGGAAACGCTTCACGCTAATTCTCTTAGGAGTTTGGGTTACTAAGTCCCCTGCGGTCAAAGACTTTACGAAAGTCACTCCTTTATTGTCTGATACTATTTCCTTGGCGCATTCATATTGTATTCATTCAAGCGATCATGGAAATTTCGTCTGTAATGCATTCCGCCTCATATGATGTAAAGAGTATGCGAAGATTTTGAATGTTTTGCGCGTAGAAAACGTGTGTCAAAATTCGTGCCCTAAAGCTCCCTATGTTTCTATTAAAGAGACAGCAGAAGTCACTAAAATTATATCTACTTATCAAAAGTTTACACTAAGAAAGCCACATACATATGCAGGTTGCTCTGTCGTTTACTCGTTAATTATTTTTGGGTATTTAAAATCGAAACGATGTGAGAAAAGCAGGAAATACTAAAGCTGTGCGGTAATCGGTATTGCAGGGAGATTAGAATTCAAACGGAAGTGAGGTGCACGTTTGACGAAATGTTGATTCCCCAAAAATTCCTCTTTCACATACTTCCGAACGCCAAACCAGTGAGACAGAATTGCAGGTAGGCATAGGTGGCACCGAAGCGCACGTTGCAATTCGAATTAGAGGCAGCAAAAACACCTTACATTCATCAGCTAACTGTCCGATAGTTCAACGGTTGTTCACTAGTAGTTATGCTTCGCTTGCCGAAGTGCGAGTGCTCCTTCATAATCATACAGCGCAACTTGTACCAAACAATTACTTACTCGGACTGCTTTTTGTGAGACCGAACGGGGCAATAACTAAATATAGTACTTAGGTGGCACTTTTGGGCTATGAATTTACTGGCCCAGGGAATTCTGGGTGGGGTTATACTGGGGATGCCAAATTTTTAAAGAAAATGTTCAGGTAAACTTGTGGTAAATTGCTACCTTTCATTAGAACAACTGCGCATTATTCTGCTAGACCTAAAATCATTAAATACGTTTTATTGATGGAAGTTAAGGTGCATGGTAAAGCGTAGGAAAACGCAAATTTCGTGACGTGCATTTGGTAGAAATTGCACTTTGTACTCATGCAAAGCTTCGAAGTTAGACTTCGTTGATTGGGCATATCATGAGGCATGCTGAGGCGCTCCTGTCGTAAACTCACTATTACCACTGAAGTTTGGAATTGAATAAAAACACATCACAACTTGTTGCAGAGCTGGTGCTGTAAAATGTAGTAAGACTAATCGAACGTGCACAATTTTGTTGCCGGTGAATCTACCGTAAAAACTGAGGACTGAGGTGGTAGAGCTAGGAACGAGAACGCAGAGTGCTTCAGTACACATGTCAAAAAGACGGAATTCATAATTCCAGATTTCAAACTGGAGAAGCGACTTCAAATGCAACAACGACATGTACATATGCCTCAATTTTCTAACACATTGATGACATTGACGTTTCATGCTTCTCTTCGAGCTGCAACTATTCTGCTAGGACATCTAAGCTTACAACGGCAGTTGGAACTGGAGCACCTATAATAAGAAGTTCTGTAGCGCAAGTCAGTCGGGAAAGAAAAAATACTCACCAGATTCAGTCGAAATAAACACTTTTTGAATCAAGACACTTTTTCCAATACGATATCAGCTGACTGATGCTATCAGCGAAAAAGTGGATGGTCGAGGTGGGGCAAATTCAAGAAATGCTGTTTTTGCGTTGGTCCTTATTTGCGGAGGTTCTGCGAGCAGGGAAGTTCTGGAAGTACTTATTCGTTTCACTTTCGCATGGAGATTTGCGAAACGCGTGGGGGCGCGTTGTCATGCAGAAGAATGAGACCGCTTGCTGCGTGTATCTCATTGATTTTGACGCAGTAGGAGTCTGCTGTGATGGTTCGGCCTGGTTCCAGAAAGTTGTAGTGAATTACGCCAGCCGCCGACTACCACACTGTTACCATCGTCTTTTACTGGTGGAATTTCGGTTTTGGAAGTGCCTGGAAGGTTACATCTACCCACTGTCCTCAACGTCTTCGGTTATCATGCAGAATCCACCAACTTACATCCATGTGACGACCCGATTCAAAGACGGGTCGTTTTGATTCCGGAAAAGCAAAAAAAAAATTTCTAGCGAAAACACTCAAATTGTGGTTACCCATTTTTCGAGCCTCTTCACCTTTCTGAGGCGTTTCATACCATCTGTAACAGCGGTTTTACGGACTCCTAGACCTTCCGCAATCTCACGGACTGTTTGCGATGGATTAGCTTCACCGAAAGCCTTCCTTCGTCGTTCTTGATTGCTGTAGGTCTCCGCTTCGGGGTACATCTTCAAGGTTGAAATCTCCAGAACGAAATTTCTCAAACCTCCGTTGCATGGTCCTTTCTCCAACTCTATTCGGCCCCCACACATGCTTGATTTGCCCTTTCAACGTGCTTCAATAAGTCTTCGGAGAAACACAATTATAAAGCACAGGTGAAACACAGATCATTCCGTGAGGCCGAACGAAGAATTCCATGTTAGACGTTATATAGAAGGGCGAAGTAAGTTGAATATTGATTCAGTAATAAACGAACGGAAAGCGGCTGCACGGAACCTTTGGCTAACCCAATATGTAATTGGCTGCCGCTGATTTGGCGCTGTTTTGATGTGGACGATGTTCGCCTTTCCGATAGAGTCCAACAGACCAAGCAGTGGTTTGACTAGCTTGTTACAGGAGTGAAACAATCACTCTTGCATTTCCGACCTCGTCTAGATTTGGAAATTTGAATAAAGTGTACGGTGCGATTTTCGCGTTTTAGAGCACACGGCGCCTTAATTCTCCTTCCCTTCTATTCTAGGCTTAAATCTTTACGAGTCTTGGTAGTAACAAAGTTGCGATTCTTCGATCAATCCTTGCTTGCTTGCTGGCACTAGTTCTGCAACAACTTGTGGTGTTTCTTTATTCTGGTTCAAAATTTGGTACTTGAGAAGCAGAGGGCCCATGGTGCAGTGGGGTTGCCGGGAAACATGTTAACGCGGCAAACCCACGGCACCATGGAGCCGGTACTTATGAAGCACCCGTCCTCGTGTGCCGTGAGTTGCCGCGTTTCCGTTGCCCTTACCACGTTAACATGTTTCCCGGCTGCCCCACGGCACCACGGGCTCTCTGCTTCATATGTACCCAAAATTCTAACTAGCGTATGAGATCGATACACAATTCACGGCAAAATTCAGGGAAGCATCTACCTCAAGCGCAATTAAGAGAGTCAGAAATTTGGCGCTTAGGACGGTTGCATTGCGTAATCCTAACAATTAACGTGAAACACAATTTAAATTTTCGTTGGCTTTCATGTGCACTCGAATATCTTTATACGTTTCGCTGCCCTCAATGTTATTGTTTCTCAGGCAGTGCCCACTTTTTTGGGGGATCCAATGCATTTCGATTCAACAGATCAATGGCCAGAGTGAGGTGAGGTAGCGCTAGCCATTACCAGTGACATAGCAGTATCACTAGGAAAGAAGTGATCTACAGAATGACCCATTTCTCAACAACATGGGTTATGCGTTTTTCGTGGTTTATGAAACGATTAGAGAAGCTGATCTACAGTCATACAGGTGCGTTATCGTCATGCAGAACAACAAATAAAATCATCATTATCGTTACTATATAATAACGCGCTAAGCGGTGAGTCATGCTATCGATTGGCGCTGCCGCAGAAATTAGTCATAAAATAGGTAGAAAATTCGGGGTAAAAATAGAGGAGAAAATGGGGGGAAATGGTGGAAAATTACGGTGCGAAAAAAGCGAAAAATACACAGACGTCTGCCTGGGAACTTTAGCCCTGGGGCAATCGAGGTCGCCGAGCACGAATCGGAAGTTGGTTTTTGAAGTATCGATCGTAATCAATCGATATTGATCAAATTACGGGTCACAGAAATAGTGGAAAATACACAGACGTCTTCCACCTGCCTGAAAACTTCAGCCCTGGGGGAATCCAGGGCTGAAGTTTGTCTTTGTCGTCTCGACCGCCATTAATCGATATTGATCAAATTATCGATTTTTTGAGGATGTCGTTCAGGCGATCCGAAACTTCAGCCTTGGGGTGTTAGTAATATGGGACCAAACCAGAGAAGTGTGGAAAGAAATTTCCATCCAGCATAGTATTAGGAGCGGTGGGAATCTTCCGTTCTGACAAAAAGGCTTTTCGTCGTGTGACCAAAATGGAGCAGACGCTCAGTTCTTATTGAAAATGTCGATTTTTGCCTGAGGTTGTCTGTTGGAGGACGAGGAGTGAATGGCCTGTAGTCGACGTGGCGCTAGAGTGAAGTGGGGGATCGTGCTTTGGGACATCAGAAGGGTTGTCGTCGAAGAACTTAGGGGACGGAAGCACTGATTAGCACAAGCATCGACATCACTCAACCGTCTGGAGATGATGCCGATGTTCAGCGTAGTGGTGGGGAAGGGGCCTTGATGGCTTCATACCGCAAAACTACTCTACTGGAGTCAGATTCATCAGTCGCTTGCTGGTCGGTAACGGTGAAAAGTACCGCCAAACCTGATGCTAATGAATCTCGGTGCCTGGGACTTGGCGGTGCTTTTCACCATTACCGGTCGGTAAGCGGTTGATAAATCTGGCCCCTGATCTTAAGGAAGGTAGAGCATGGTTGGAACATAACCAGAGCAGCTTGCTTGATGTGATTGTCCTCAGCTTAGTGATACTGCAACATCCCGCGAAGCGCGCAAGTGCGAGGCGGTAGGCGTGACGGAGCACTTGTTATTAATAAAAGGATATAAATGGAACATTGATATTTAGAAACCCGATACAGGAGACGAGCAATATGTAGTATTTATTTTGTGGTAGGAAAAAATTATAACCTTACTAAGAAAAGATGCGTCAAAAATTCAGTTAACTGCCAGAAAAATACCGGCTCGTTAAGCCGGAGTTCAACAGAGAACGCCCGTTAAATCGCTGAATTGTTGGAAGTGCACACCTGATGCAGACCACTATAAGCACTAGCTGCTGCCTCCCGTCGTAAATTCTACCAGGGTCATGCTTGTTGCGGAAAAATTCGTGCAGTCGTCGGACGTTTTCGCTGCCCTCCTCCCTTTCACGAGTTTGATTTCGTATTGCTATCACTTCAAAAAAAAAAAACCTTCCAGAGATGTTGTCCGCACGGCTGCATGACTGCTATTAGTCGGTTTCCATCGAAGTCTGCAGATTTCAAGGCGGCACTGAGGTGTTCGACAAGCGAAGTCAGGTGCGGCTGCGCTGTCCAGCAGCGTGAAAACGTCTGCAACCTGAGATATTACTGCGTGTTGTGTAAGATTGTCACAGGACATTCTGAGGACGTGGAATGCAACCAATCGAAGCGTTACTTTCCTCTTCGCGAGCTCCCAAGTCGGGAACTCGAAGGAAATTGATAACGCAGCACAACACCTGGGTAATTAGAGCATAATTACCCTATTCAGAGCGATTTGAACGGGTTGATATGTTACTTTTGCATTACGGTTTTGAATGTGGCTGCGTCTTTAGTACAGCAAGAGGAGAACGCTCAATCTGAAATCACTTTTTAACGAACGAAAGAAAGTTATAGCGCGACTGACGAGCAATTGAGTTAAAGTAAGTTCGAGGTACTACGTACTTGTGAAGTGACTGTTTGACCGCACCTGCAGTACCACACGATGTGCTCGAGGGTTTTGCCTGTGCCCATTCGGCTGTTTGATAGGTGCACATGAAGCTTTGCTGCGAGACTGCAAGGAATCGATCACATGAACAAAATCGTGTACCTGCGTTCCTATGAGGGGGATCGAGAGCCATCGGCCTCGTTTCTTTACAAAGAAAACTTGCTCTTACTGAAGCAGGCCTGGCATGCAGTCTCTACTTTTATAACCGTTAGAATTTAGGCGCTATGTAAGTGCTTTCTGGCCTGCAACGAAAACGTGATTATACACATTAATGATTTTTCATATTTCAACTAGTAGTTCAAGGGCGGGTGTAAAATGCAGGGCACCTACGCACTGCCTCTAAGCGAGAGTGTCCTTAGCTGTTTTATGTGCTATGCGGACAATGTGTGAAGATTGTGAAGCTTTTTGGTTTGGCAAGTCAAAAACAAAAACTTTTTGAAGAAATTTAGGCAAAACGCTTCTCTAAAATGCCAATTCTGTCAAGCTTTGCTGTTGCTTGCGTTAGAAAAATGAGGGCCGAGGTGGCGAGATTCGCTTATTTCCCCATATGCATCGTTTAGCAGCAGTTGTGATCTATTCCCCCTTCTTAAGGACGATGTACTTTATAGGAAGGTCAACGTCGCTTTTCGATTCTAGCTTCGCTAGAAGTCTTCTACCCTCCTTCCGAGAGAACGAGAAGACTTCTGGAAAATGTGAATCTGAGACTGTAGTTCCTTGCGATTTCGCCTTCGCTAGGGATCCTTTTCGCCTTCTGGAGTACTTGTGCGAGTTTTTCTCGCTGGTTGTTGCTCAGCTGCGTTCCTTCCGCTGCCTACGTTGTTCTCCTCTGCATACGGTTTTCATCGTGCAGCTTTGATTCGGTTGTGCATGTGTCCCTGTGAGCGAGGGGACACGGAGGTCTATGTATATCAGAGCCAGCTAGTTCGCTCGTCATCGGCCACTCCCTCGCTCTCACTGCTTTCAAAGGAGAACTCTGCTATGTGCACGTCAAGGACACGGAGCACGGCGCGCTGACGTACAGCCGTGAATGCTTTTTGCTGTTTATAGGCCTTGCCATGCCGGCCCTGCCTACCTTTGTCACCTTTTCAGCTTCTCTAAGTGAGCAGACGTTGAAGAAGTGCATGCGCAGTCGGCATGCAAACGTCTTCGCCTCGAACGCATTCGAGTTGCTGAGCTCCAGCTCACGTGTCCTGGTATACTGGCCTATTAAGCTGTGCTGTGCAGTTCTTTCCAAGCTGCCCTTCCACGGAAGATGTTACAAATTATGTATCAACGGGCCAGCTTAGTGGTGCCCGGTTTGTATAACAACAAGCTGGGCAGGCTTCCCGACAAGGCTCTATTTCTCGTTCTCTTTATGGAATTCTCCTATTAAACTAGCCTAATCAAACAACTTCATTAGCATCCCGTGTCTATATTTGTATGCGTGTGTGCATGTTTTGTTGCTGCGCTGCTCGCGGTGCTTCCCCCTGCTAGTAAGCACCTCCTCCTCCACTCGCCGCTGACTCGCTCGCCGACATTTCCTCCAGCTCTGCCAACCCAGATCTGCTATTATATATTCTGCATACGTCCACTTCTGAGGCGGCCAATTCGAGATGAGATGAAGGTGATTTTCGTAGCTTTTCCATCAGTTCAACACCGGCCAGCCCTGCTGAACGCCCAAATTCAATTCCAAATTCATTTGCGCTACCAGAACACGGTCTGGCCCCCGAGCCTAGTCCAAAGTATCATTATGCGGACGCCGTTAGGACCGGCGCAAAAGCACAACACTGAGAGCACTTCGAATTGGAAGGAGATGCGCCCACATTGTGGAATGCATCTCAGGCAAACAACAACGAATGCATTGTCTTATGCATAATGGTGGCTTTTTTGGAAAGCACAAGCACTTTCACTAAAACCGTTTTATACGAAAGGTAGCCATGCCGTCAAATGAGAGACATTGTCATCAACTCTGCTTTTATTTTCAGCTGTAGGTGAAAAGTTTCATATCTGCTTCGACAGTTCTGCTGTAGTTGAGAAGTGAGCGCTCACGCCTATGACATCATCGGTTTCCCAGGTTCCAAATCATGCACTTGGAAGTAGGGCGAAGTAGCTGATTTCAAATATTAGTTTATTTTCGAATTTACATTTTGACATTACATTTTGACACACAGAATTCTGACTTTGAGAGTCGCGTGTTATGGCGCATTTCCAAAAAAAAAATTAACCAAAGAGAACGACATGAGGCCACATCAACGAAGTCTCATAGTGAGTGGAAGTTGTTCTACCTACATAGTGCTTAAGAATAATGCACATATCATTAATATGCATTGATATCTAAGACTGACCGCGTCTATAGTTTATTTGTGAGATTATGACGATTAAGTGGAAAATAATAACAGCGATTAATGTGCAGATGGTTGATGGAGGTGATGAAAAGGATGCCGAGTTTTTCTGCGTGGAAGTGCGTGCGTAATCCAGTGACAGTAATATATCCGAAGGGCTTGCAATATGGCGATTGGTAGCTTCCGGCAAAGCACTAGCCAGCAAGTGTACACCGAGCAAACGTAAATGAGCAAGGATGCGTTGTCGTGTTCAGCTTGACACCAGTACTCTTCCTGTGCACCCATTGAGAAGCGGGTGTAGTAATCGCAGAAATGAGAGGAGTAAAGGTTAGTCAACAGGGTTAGTTGGTGCACTGGAATGTCGTTCTGGCCTACTCCAGCGTTTCGACGGGATTACGTCGTACCCGGACCGTCAGTGCTCCTTGTTAAACTAATCGCTGGCTTTTCAGGCTTCCCTATTCCGAGTAGTATCGATGCTCAACGCTAATGTCTAATACGTCAGCCCAATGCACATTACTTCGTCAGACCGATACCAGCAATGTGTCAGTTTTACGTTACTTATTTTTATTGATTCTTGCTAGGGCACGAAGGACCAACATTGGATGTAGCAAACACGAAGCTTTCAGAATGATATGTTTTGAAGGGCATATGCCAGCTGAAGCATAACGTAACTGTTTTCCAAAAGCAAAAGAGGCAAAACATCGGGAAACCTCACATCGTTTAACCTCGGTTCGACTTGCGTGTAGGCGAGTTAGATGACGTCCGTCTCCTGTTTGAACCCGTACAGAAAGCCTCATGTAGCAATGAACTTGACATGGTTTCACCTCTAGATTTGTGAACGTCGAACAACGGCCTTCATAGTCTTTTCCTTGGTTAAATTTATGAAGGCTTCTCCACTTTTTCTCAAAAAGTGGGATAGCTGAGCGCGTTGCGCCTTGTAACATAACAGATCGTACTAATATGCGAGCAGCTTTCGTTGTTTTGGATTTATGTGGCAGCGACCGAATTTTTTTCGTCTGAAGGGAGTGTTCGATTTTCCTTTAGGAACATATTTCCGTACGTGTTTCCTGCGCAATCTTCCGAAAAGATTCTTATTTGTCCGTATTCAGCGTTTTTAGGAGTTCCTTAGCGATTTGGCTTAAAAGTTGTAAGTGTTGCCAAGTGCAAGGCGAAGAACGACCTTGTGCTATTATAGCAGAGGTGTTGCTTCCTTAGGAAATCTGAAAGCTCCTTAAGGAATGTTGTGAGTTCGCATATTCGAACGATGTAGGGTTTGGATTGCTGTGCTCCAAATGCAGTCCCTACCGAGTACTGGTCGGCTTCTGCTTTCCCGCTTTTGTTCGTGTGAGCACGTGTTTCAGCTACTCCTACTATTGACTGCTGCATATGGTACATAGGTACACCATATTGAAGTTCTGCAAGAACGCAGACGCACCGTTTTCTCAAAAGGCGTTTCAGCGGTGTGTTAGAGGGGCACTAGTGAAGTGTACATGCGTGCACTTGCGCTTTCGTTGAATGCTTAGACTATGACATCAGAACTCTCTCCGATTTCTAACTATGCAGGGAAATCTAGGTGGTCGTGTCAGTTAAATTTTCATCGCTACCTATTTTCTGTTTCAACTCATGGTTTAGGCAAATTTACCTCATTGGAGGGAAGTGTCCTATGCTCACTAAGACCTTCCTTCTTTTTCTGTCATCCTCTCTAACGTGTTGTTGTAGTTGTTTTCTCAGCTCATCGCTTCATGTCCGTGAAGTCTTGAAGTACATAGGCCGGCATTCGAAGCAACTCGTTGGAGTCCGTATACCGCTTCTTCCAAACCATCATTTATCACAGCTAGCTCATTTGACAGCGCAATAACTGTTGCAAAGCAGTGAGATGAAATTGCTGTTGTTATCGCTGCATAAGAGGGAGAGAATAGTTGCCGTGGATGCAGAAATGCGCCCTCGTTCTGTCTGTGCGTGTCTCTTGTCGCAAGTGCCTGCTAAAGTGGCAGAGTAGTCGCCTGATGGGAGGAAATTCTCCTGATTCGGGGAGTGAAGCCGACGAGTGTAGAACACGAACACCGTTTGACTTCGACTTCAGGCGGAGTCGTTGCAGCCTACAGGAGCAATGATAGGTCTCCGTTCTTATCGAACTTTGAGTGCCGTTATTTCAATGCGCTTCTATCGAGAAGTAATATAGGCGGCGCATCCCCATAGTGTTAGTTGTCGTTCATCAGTTTCATTCATTAATAACAATTGAGGAGGCTAAGCAAACGTTTGTTAAAGAGAGAAGAACGGCATAGAAGAAGCATAGGTAAAAAGAAGCGTCTCGTCGTTTCATGTGGAGAAGAGAGCAGTGCACAAGTGTCTAAATCGATGCACGGAGACTGGCGCCAATCAGTACCATTGGGACATCATCAGTACCACATGCGCTGCCCACTCCGCTTCCACGCAACATCTTCAGATGGGTACATATTCCTAAGAGCGACCTGGCGGTGCAGCCAGCCAGCGAGACGGCTCTTCCAGGCAAGTCTGCCAACAGCAGCCAATTCGAGAGACAGGAGAGCCGCGGTTGTTTGGGGGCGAGTCGAGCGGGGCTCCGTCTGCGGTCCATGTGTGCTGGGCGGCGAAATGCAGTTCGGGGAAGGCAGGGTGCAGGTCGTGTTCCCTTCCGCTGCTTGTACATTTCTGTTTTGAGTCTGGTTTCTTGACTACAATGCGCTAACGTCTGCAGTGCGCTCGCTATCCGCATCGAAGTACAGCAGAGTGAACTGAACTAGTGTAAACCGCAAACAACCAAATCACGAAGGAGTCAGCCGGATAAGGTCGGTAGAAGGCTTCCTTCCTCGCAACTGAACGAGATATCTGTGCTAAAATCTGTCACATCTACCACAAATCTATCACTCTATCAGAACTACCAACTTGACACAAGTAATACTCGTCAAGGTTTTCGTTTCAGTGAACCAATGCCAGTTACCAGGGAATACCTCACGCTGCTTTCTCAGCACTACGAAAATGGAAGCTACGCGTTTTGCGGAGGCCGTGTTCATGTGGCGGTTAGTTCTCAATCTACGATTTCGAAGGACCTTAGATTTGGTAGCGTACTCAGTTCTAACAGTGGCCAAGTTAGGAAACTAAGGAAACTACCAAACCCAGAAGCATATTGTACCTATGGCGACATACGAAAACATTAAGTCCCTTCCCAGCTTCTAAAAGCAGCTCGGTCACCTGTCGTCTGTCCCTGACGTTATTTTGAAGCCAGATGGAGACATTCGTCCGCTCCACGTTGTTCATCACTTGCGCCGCCTTCCGCGGACTTTCATTTCTTTGTGAAGGCTGTTCCTTTGCGATTTTTAGTTGCGGTAGCCTTCCAAATTTCCATTCCATGACTTGCTTGTCCCTCGAGATGAGGCACGTTTTTAAATTCTGGCTTAGTGCTAATCTTTAGAGATTTCTTTTGGAAACACCCGCAGGTATGTACTTGGACTCCAAATTTTTTTAAAACTAGAATGCGGCTTCAACGGAAATGACGGCTGCAAAGCAGTGATAGCATATAATTCCAGTGATAACCGCTCCTGAAAAACGTCACGAAAACAGCTAACGCACATGCAACTACTGTTAAATTGAACTTTCTCGTTAGTTACGGGCATACTCAATAAAATAGTTGGAGACCTAAAGGGATTAACAAAATCAGGTATGGATATTCATTAATAGATCAAACAAAAACATTCATATGTTAATTTTTATAAGCAACAATAGATTTCTAATTCCTAAAAAACTATAACGTCTTCCTCTTCGCTCACGAATCACCTAAGGGATGTTATAGCATTGGGGTTCGTCTGAAGAAAGGTAGCTAAACGACCTATTATTTCGTTGACATTTAATCGTTTCAACTTTAACTTTATGCGAATATTTTGTAGAGAATTTAGTAGTTCGTTGCCGTATAGCGAGGAGATCTTAATCGAAAATTCTTTACTCCGCTACCTTGAGATCTGTAGCTGCGAAGAAGGCTGTTAAGATCGTTGAGCTGTGAAGGAAGAAAAATGAGTATTGTTTCCCATTATCTCAAGCTTTATCGCTAAAGACGTGATTCTCAGCGTTAAGTACGTGCACGATAACTTGAGGATTAGCTGTTGAGCATTCATGGTGGTATTTCCTTTCTTGCTCAATGATTTATACATTTTTGCGAATGATGAGAGACGAAACTGATGAAGGGTGGATTTCCGCGTTAGTCAATGCCTTCGGATGCGCGTTAGGTTGCAGCTTGAGTGCGTGTTTGGCCTGAAGTGACCAGCCTCCAGCTATAAGCAGCCCAGTGGACCGCCATCATTCCAGGGAAACTTATTGTTAAGTGTCAATTCATTGGCCCCTTTGAGATGAAAGGCTTGTCTGACCTGGGCGGGACCTCATTCTTAAACCTTTACTCTGAGTGCGCTACCAGCGCCCTTATTTGATTAATTAAGGGTGCGACCAGAGCGCGTTGCTCATAATAGTTTTCACAGTTCACAGCACTTGTTCACATTCGAGAAGACTCCAGCGGTTCTTTATGCAGCACTATGTATGTACATACATGAAAATTAACTTAGCATAAGATAAGGCATGGTTTATTGTAGAGGCAGGAACAGCAATCTTTAACCCCTGTAAGAAAAAGGTCGAGTCATCCTGAATAAGATCAGCAGAACGCTGGACGAAGGACAGCCATGCGAACAAGCAGGATTTCGGAGAGGATTCAGCACGATCGACCACATACACACCATTACGAAGCTCATCGAAGTGTCGCGAGAGTACAAGCTGCCGCTGTGCCTTACGTTCATTGACCTGAAGAAGGCATTCGACTCCGTCGAAACTGAAGCGGTCATCGAAGCCCTGCTCACTCAGCGTGTTCCTACTCAGTACATCAGAGTCCGTCGAGAGCTGTAGAGTGGATTCACGACCAAGATCTCTCCATTCTACAACGACGTCCTCATCGGCGTGAAGGGAGGGGTTCGGCAGGGGGATATTATATCCTCGACGAAGCTCTTTAGTGCCACCCTCGAAAACGTCCCCCGCGAACTACCACTGCCGTCGACCTTCGCTCCCATGTCTTCCCATACTACCCACTGGTAGAATGGGAAGACATGGGAATGAAAGTCGACGGCCGGCAGCTGCACCATCTTCGCTTCGCTGACGACATCGTGCTCATAACACCGAGCATCAGTCAGGCGGAGCGAATGCTGGCCGAATTCGATTGTGTATGTGGGAACGTTGGACTGCAGCTGAATCTTACGAAGACGATGTTCATGAGGAACGGACAAGTTTCTGATGCCCCATTCTCGCTCAACGGAACGAACAACTCCGAAAGCTCCAGCTATGTGTCTGGGTCGCGAAGTCAACATGGCCAACGACTTAGCACCAGAGCTGAGCAGGAGGAAAATAGCGGCTTGGTGAGCTTTCAAGAGAGTCGAAGAGTTCGTGAAGAAGACGAAGAACGTCCGACTCCGTGCCCACCTATTCGACTCCACTGTTCTTCCTGCCCTAACATACGCGTCAGAGACCTGGGCCATACGAAAGCAGGATGAACACGCGATCAGCGTCACGCAGCGTGGAATTGAGAGGACGATGCTCGGAGTGACACGACTCACGCAAGTGAGAGAAGGCTTCCGGAGTTCCGAGCTTCGCCGACGTTCGAAGATCAGAGACGCTGTCGCGTGGGCCAAGTTGTCGAAAATTAGGTGGGCCGGCCACGTAATGCGCTTCGCAGACACCCGCTGGACGAGAGCCATCACCGACTGGATTCCGCGGGATGTCAAGAGAGCACCAAGACGCCCATGGATGCGTTAGTCGGACTCTTCGTGAAAGCCCTGAACAACCGATATGACGCTCTTCGTGTCCCTCGAGCGAGGAGGTTCCATAGGGCCACTCTGGCACGTGACAGGGACGAATGGAGACGCTGCTGGCGCCCGCTCGAGCAAGTCGATGATCGACGGGATGACAGGTGATACAGGTGAAGAAAAAGGATATGTGACAATGTTTGGCCTAACATCACTTCATAAGGGAAGGGAACTTTTATTTATTTTATTTATTCATGACGTAGGCCGAATTCTACATAGTACAAAAGCAACGACAACAGTAAGTCCAGACAATACAGCCACAACCAAGAACCGAACCACAAAAAATGATAAAGAATATAAGAGTAGAACTAGGATTACAAGCAGGACTAAAACGTTAGGACACCTCTGCAAAAGCAATTTTACTTGCCCTTCCTTTGAAAGAATTAAGTGTCAGGTGCAGGAAGTTCTCATTAATTAATTTATTGAGCAATGGAACTACTCTTAAAGAAAAGAATTTGGCCTTAACCTGTTTCCTAGAGGGCGGAGCCCTGACTTTAATACTGGAACCGAATCTCGTTCTGGAATTAGCAACCGAAAAGAGACTGCATGAACAAAGTGAGGCTCTTCCAGTGAGAATTTTGAAGGCCATAGCTATGTCATTCCGTTTTCTTCTGGATAATAAACTGGAGAAGCAAAATATTCGGCGTTTGTGGTCCCGTCAGGAACTGTCTGACCTTTTTATGATTTACAAAGTCCTCACAGCAAAAGTATCCATAGATCCTGTAACTTTTTTTTTGGACAACCACTAGCAAGAAATAGAAAGGGACAGATCATGCTTTAAGTCCAGGTTGCCAGATCATGACAGATATGAATGAAGATCTGCTTTCATTCATATCTGTCATGTCTAAATGAGTTTAACATGTTGACGTCTGGTACTGACAACCTTCTTAGAGTGTCTAAGTGTGTATTGAAAGCGGTTGGTGGAGGAATTTTATGATTCGCCTCGTAATTAGCTGTTTTCGTTTTTCGAGTCGTGCCACGTTTTTTATGATTATGCATTGCGTAGTTTTTGCGTGTGCAGGCACGCGCCTTGAATAAATAGATAAATAAATGGCAAAGAGCTATATTCAGGAAGAGATTTTCGCGAACCCCATTCCGGGCGTCGTTTCATTTCACTACAGTATTTAGGCGAGTCAATTACATAGGCCGCCTGGTAATGGGTGTGACTACAGGAGCACATTAATGCTTTGTTGCAACAGCATTTGTTGTTGGCGGAGGTCACTTTACGTTGCTAGCACCATGACCTATTAAGGATAGAAATTATAAGCGGCGTTGAAAAGTGCTCTTGTGGTAAAAGGCACGGGCTCTAGGCTGCGGTATATCGTAATGGCACATTGCATAGTAAGCCTATACAACGACATGTGCGCGTCAGTCGATGATGAAGGCAGCATTCTGTATTTCCCAAGCAGTTGTGTAAACAGTTAGTTGGAGTCATTGTGTAACAGTTAGTGAGAAGAATATCCTTTAGTCGTTTCGACGTATCCTTGAAGTGTAGTCTGAAAAACGTCATATGCACACAGTAGACGTTCGTGGAAGCTGTTGCTCATAGTGACTCCTCCGTTGCTGTTTTATGCTAAGGTTTCCAGCCAATGAAAACCTTTCGTAACTTTGAATAGATGTTCATGGAGTTCTGGAAATATTCGATTTTCACGTGAATAGCCACAATAAACAAATGTAACGAGCTCGATAAAATTCTATTTGACGTTCTGCTGTGACATTTTCAGCACTACAATTGGGCAGCCAGACAAAAAGAATTGCCAGGGGATGACGACCTTTCAGCACTTCGCAGTCAGTGAGGGAAGGAACGCTAACGTTCTGCCGACTGGGTAATGTCGGGCTCCTAGCTTCTACTTGATCATTGTAGTGGTAGCAGCGCCTTGCTCTGATAGAGCGCCGCTTTGTTCATTTTACTTGGAACTTTCGGTAGGACTAGTTCACCTTCCAGTATTATTGATAGCTTCTATCAGAGAACGGCTCTCGTTTAATTAAGCTGTTTGAACACGTTAAATAGGGCACGCCTCAGTAGTCATGAAGACATGAGCTGTCAGTTCATTAGTCCGCATTCATTAGGTGGCTCTGTGATTTCTGAAAGGAAGCTTCAACCTCATAGAGTAGAAATTTTGTCGTGTGGAGTGATCCTTTAACCCGCCTGGAGATTGCAAAGCCAACCTTTCGGAAAGAATTCGCACTTCGCGGTCACTACAAAAACGCTCACTCGAGTTAGTTCAACGCTCCTTCTGCGGAACGAAGGCACTGAAATACAATTTCCGAGGGAGCGCATTTTTACTGGGTTCGGAGGAACACGGCAGACAGGCCATAGTATTTGAATTACTCTGTAACTGCTTCTGAAGATAAACACAAACCACCTCTTCATGGAGGCACACGCTCACTTGTAACGATGGAGCGACGCATCCCTGTGCATTCATACATATGTATCTCCTGCCCTTGAAAGGTCGAAGCGAAAGTGATAAAAGGGAAGAAACCAGGGCGTATTCACATACTTTGCGACTGTGCTAGTCCCCATCCACTCTTCTGTACAACATAGTGCCCTTTGGGTGCACAGTTGTTTAAAATTTGGATAAAAGTGAACATTTTCACGTAGTGACAGGAAAGAATTCACTAATTCTGATGCCAGTTCTGTAATATTTTAGGTGCTTGGAAGAGGAATTTTTATCTCAAATTGATTTTTTACCGCCGTTGTTATCACCAGCGTTATTTTTTAAGAAGTCAAAAAGGTATGGGAAAGCAGAACGATTTAAACTAGCTCAAAATTGCTGTAGACGTTTTTCGCTAGTTCCCGAATGCCAATCGTTGCTACTGCTCAGGCTTTTGTTTGATCCGCCAAATTAGCCTTCTGGAATGGAGGAAAAAGCGCTGCGGGAGCTTCATGTTGACTTGTACATAGAATCCTTGTAGAATATAGAATTGTACCTTGTCGAATCTCTAACCAGTGGCCTATCAGAACTGTTTCTGGAGCTCAGTTCCGGTGGCCTGCCACATCATTTCTTCTGCCGTTAGGAGTCGGCGTTTCAAGGAACTCCGAACGCAAATATCGAGGAGCACTCATTGAGCGGGGAAATGGCCACTCTCGGATGATCCGCGCGGGTGTCACAAAGCGTCCATGTACATACATAGAGAGGGACTGTTGCCAAACGTTGATAAACCGTGGCTCTTGAAACCAGCAATTTTCATAGTGATAGCTATAGGGATATATTTCTATAGGAGATTTACCTACCTGGGGAGTTAATTGCGCCGCCCATACTTACGACTGTCTGCCAGCATCTTGGCTGCTTCCATGAAGTTAGCTCTGTAGTCACCCTCCCGTTTCGCCTTAATCCTCTATTACCTTCTGAAACTACTATGCCCTGATGTGAATCTTGGACGAGTAGCCTCACAAATCCCTCTTGCTCTTCTAGACTCTGAGAAGGCGTTTAAACCGGATCGTCACCTGTGTGAAGTGCTATTAACAATAGAGCTACTACAGCTCGAAGACGGCTGTTGTCACTATTAGCTGGACGGCACACCAAGATTCAACGCCAGTCAAGGTGGAATACATCACGCGCTTTGTGGATTTCTTCGGTTCTCCTTATACGAGAGACAACAGTGGGCGACCCTTCAACAATTCCTGACATTTGTCTGGGCTCATCAACTTTCTTCCCTAACGCTACCGACGTCATCAAAATCCAAGTTTCCTCCCCAAGAGTTCCTGCAGCTGAAATATAGTGGTTTCTTCATAAAAACTTTCTTCTGGTGTTAGACCTTACACATACCTTCAAGACCATTTGTGTTTCGAGAAGATAGTTTGAGTGCATGGCATCCACTTATTGTTAGAGTAGAGGAAGCGTCGTTAGGTATACGTATTTCGCGTTGCTCCTGCGTGCTTTAGTAGGCTATTGAAAGAGTTCTGCGTTGGCTACTTCGTGGTCTCTCTCTTGTGTGCTTTTTGGTAAACCGTGTGTTCCAAAATAACGTGATGAAGGTTTACGTTCTCCCAATCGAAAGCGTCGATCTGCAGCATGGCGGATATAGCGCCATTTTGTTGTGGGTATCTTTCTGTCCGTGGTATATTTTTTAAAGTTTTATTTTGTCCCAATTACGGCTTTTTCAAGATGTCACATCATCGCACTACGATTTTGAAACTTCATCGTCAGGGAAAGCGCCAATGCCATATCGTTAACCTGCTCGGTCGACTGTCTCCACAGAAACTCGTCGACGTAAGGAGCTTGGCCATGAAGGTGACCGTCCAGGACAAGGAAGAAATCGCACTGTCAATACGCCACGTATCCGGAAAATCATCGAAAAACGAAAATCTCAAATTTGAGGGTCTCCTGACAAAAATCGCCCATGACATCTGTGTCAGTCGCATGTCAGCGTATTAAATAGTCAGAAAGAAACTCGAGGACTCAAGTCCCACAAGTTCCATAAAGTCCAGCTCCTGATGGACAAGAATAAGCGCGAACGGCTCCATCGATGCCGCCAGCTCAAGCTGCGGGCCGCAGGTCGCGGGTGGGGGCGAACACTGTTCACCGTTGAGTAGGCTCGCAACCTCCAACACAGCAGGACCTGATCTGGAGGGGCTCCAACCATCATTTCCATCGCCGGACATAGTCAAAATCCGCAGGCGCTCATGGTTGGGAGTGGAATCTACACCAACGCTAAGACCTCCTGGTTTTTGTGGACGAAGGAGTAAAAATAAATAAGGTCGTGCACCAATGGACATCTTCTAGTCTGTGGCACTTTTCTGGTCCCAGCAGCACTTCAGCAATGCGCAGTGGACGTTCCAAGAAGACTCAATTCGTGCACACAGGGCGAAAACCACGCAAGCTTGGTGCAAGGCTAAGTTTCAGGACTTCGTTATGTCTACGGAATGGTCACCGCACTCCCCGCATTTGAAACCGACGAACTATAGTCCATTTTGAAGGCCGCGATCCGTGCCAAGCGCCACCGCAACCAGGAGGCCCAGAAGACATATCTGCGTTGGGAGTGGGAACGGCTGTCTCCAGATGACCTGGGGCCCATTGAAAAAACTTCACCACGCGTTTTGAGTTCAGTATTCGCGCCAAGGGGCGGGCACTTCGAATCGAATAATATGGAACTATGGACTAATATGGCCTAGTGTCTATGTCGTTGTTATCTATGTATTGCTTTGTAAAATTATGAGTTGTTTCATAGTTATAATTTAAAACCTTCATCACGTTATTTTGGAACACCCTGTAGTGATCAAGTTGCCCACAACTGCTTTGCCCTGATGTAGTCTGTCAGAGGTCAGTTCAAATCGTAGAAGCAACCATCGCCGCGAACTTGAATCTTGACGAGATCGTCGTGAGATGTTGATGTTCTACGCTCGACTGTCGTTGAACCTTGGCATAACATTTAACATTGATGCATCTGATCTGATAAAGCAGTAGACCCAAGCTTGCAATGAGGATTTATTCGAGCTACATTTCCTAACCGCCTTTCTGATAGCACGGAAACGACAAAAGGAGTTGGAAAGATTATTCTTCTAACGATCATTAAATACTGCAGCAGTTTCAAAAATTAGTGATAAAATTCAACGAACTGAATGGAGAAAAGCAAACCGACTGTTCTTATGGAAGCAGCCGAAAGGCTGGTAATTTTCAACGGAGAAGATAAAGATTCTGTCTCCAGGTCACTCCCACATCTACATTCTGGCAGGCGTCCTCCGAAGTCAAGCCCCCAGAACTCGGCAGACAGGACCAGATTATGGAGTATGGCCATCCGCTCTCCCCTCCTACTGATTGCGGGATTCTAGCACGCAGTTCACGACACCTACAGGGAGCGGCACAATGCGATATCGAGCTAGCGCGCCTGGATCGCTGTCGCCACCCCAACCACTGCGCCACCATGACTTTCTAGCCTGCGCTTGCGCCAAAAGGCCTTTGCCTCTCCTTGCCTTGCGTTAAGCGGAAGCTGTGAAGTACATCGCTCCTGAAACTCTGCAGTTACCTTTCCTACTTTCCGGGCAGGTCATAGAGGATGGAGTAAAGCAATCATCATAGAGACTACACCTAACAAACTGCAGTTTTAAGATTAGCCGAGAGGGGATGGTATCTCAGCCATATTCACTAGGTCTCAGCATAGCGAACTCAGTCCGTTACTTGGTTGCTGATCAGGTGAAAAAGGGCACCGAAACTGAAGCAGTTGCGTTGTTGAGCTCTGCCTGCCTGTGTTGCTGTAGGCAGGCGAAGCACTCTAGGCTGTTGCCACAGATCCATCCGACGATGCAATGCGAGACGCCGTTTCAATGCTGAGGACCGCAAGTCGACAGTGGAACATATAGCAAGGCTACACATGGTTTAAGCAATGGTCCTCCTACATAGCGCAGCGTAGATGTGCGTAACGGAAGTGTGCAACGATGTTCTTTCTACGAGACTTCTGGTATAGTCTGGAAGGCGATCCGAAAGAGACGGACTTCGGCGCTGAGGAACGACAGCCACTTACATGGCGCGAGCTTTACGAGCTCATTGCCTTCCGCTTGATTGAACAAACCGAAACAGGTACCACTCCGTTTTGCGTGGGACATATCGTAAAGCGGTCATCATATATAGACATCATATATCATATATATTTACAGTTATCTTTATACCGACAGTATAGTGTGGATGTGCGTTGAAAACAGGTCCTCTACTTTTCATATAAAGGCTATGGCAAGCACTAGAACCAGATGATGACCCATCTGGGCAGTCTCCTGATCTGCCTATAATACTCATTAAAGAGATGTAACACTGATGACACTCGTTTATGAACGCAATTTTTTGAGCAATATGAAGTCCAAAAATATCATCTAGTTCTGATCTTCCATGATAATTCCAAGATAATTCCAACAGCCTGCATATTATTGCCATTACAGACATTTTTGAATAGCGATATGACTCTGGAGCTCCATGACTGAGCTATTCATTAGGTCAGTGTTCCGGAGTTTACCCACAAGGCAGCAGTATTAGTGAGGTGGCCCTACGAACTTTACTACATAGCTGCGTAAGAATCAAGTTCAGCAACCAGGAAATTGGAAACCAGGAAATTTTGTTTTAAAGCGCAGCAAAGCAGCAACCATAGAGTGTACCAAAAGACGGATTGCGCCATGCACTCGAAAAGCTCGTCGCGATATTTATTTGATTGATAGTGTAAATACTGCTTACATGGAATTACGAGATATGCGCGTTGTTAACAATTAATGTTTAAATCAACTATAATTATAAATATAATCAGCATATACATAATATAGATCTACGAAAGCAGTGTTCTTCTTTCCCATTTCAAGTAGGTAAAAGAATGTAATACAAAGTGAATAAATACATCAAACACTAAAAGGTTGTTCACCTGCTGCAGTAGTTCAGCAGTTATAGCAAAACTGGACGATCATGACATTAAAGAGAATACATCGATAAAATATTGTTATATTGTCTGCAGGTTTGTGTACAATTTGATTTGGAAAGTGTTCAACACTATCAAAGAGCTTGGTCATCTGGCAGCTATCTCGCTTGCTGCACCGTTGAAACAACGCTGTAATCTGTCCGCGCGGAATGCGACGCAGCGAAAAGCGACTACCTAAGTGAGATGTTCACCGACGACCCAGCTTTATCTAAGAAGAGGCATCTGCAGTAGGCTAACGCATAACCATCTTTATTTGAGTAACGTCTTATGTAGTTTTTTGTCCAGTTGAGACATGAAATGGAAAAAGAAAATGCTGTTTGCGTAGATTTATATTATACATATGTTGATTATGTTTATATGTTGATTTATACATACCTGTGGACAATGCAAGAATTACAATTGTGAAGAACGCGCATATGCCCACCTTGTTGCTTCATGTAAGCAGCATTTACACTATCAATCAATCGTCTTGGACGAGTGCATGACGTAATCTCATCTCTTGGCACTAAAAATTTCCGGATTTCTGTTCTTTGAAACATGCTATCAAGCATTATATTTCCACGAAGAACTAGAATTTTATAAAATTTCAAATAAAGCGTTCACTTATTGGGCAAGTTTTGGTTTAAGGTTTAAAGAAAACATACTGAAATTTTCCTCGAACAAAAAAACTGTAGACAATGCAACAAGCACAATTGTTAAGAACGCGCATACCTCCTGATAGCATGTAAACAGCATTTACACCATCAATCAAATAAAAATCGCAACGAGCTTTTCGAGTGCATGGCGCAATCCGGTCTTTTAGTACAATATATGGTTGCTGTTTTGCTGCGCTTTAAAGCAAAATACAAATTGTTATTTTTCTCCAAAAGTAAAAATTGTATAAAATTATTACTTATTCGGGCAGCTAAAGTCAAAAAAAATTAAAAAAGTTATTCTAGATTTTTCTTGAACAAAATTTTTTTCTAGCCTTTTTATTGAGGCTGTAGTTCAGCATGTATAAAGGTTTTGCAATTCGGAAAGTTCTCTTTGATTTAAAAAGTCTTAGGCGAGCTTAGAAGAGTGTCCAATTTGACGTGAAAATGGTATATAGTAGGATATATATATATATATATATATATATATATATAAGGTTAGAGACCGCCATCGCGGTATTACAACTGATAGCGAGAAGCATCGAAACCCTAGCGCATCAGATTGCTTGCTCGATTTCTTAAGAATCTCCTTTAAATGTCCGTACATGCTGTGCATTATATATGATGTACCTGGTTCCAGACGGTAGCTCACGCGTGCATGTTGAACACTAGTGCAGTACAGCGATATGGCTAGTTCGCAGTGGAATTAGATCCAATCGAGACGAGCTTCCTACAGGTTAAATTACAAACCCTCTAACATGTTGAGAATAATTTTTTTGTTCAAGGAAAATTTGGTTTTTTTTGAAATCTTTCAGTTCAGCTCTTCAAATGTACGTAAAATGTTTATAAATTTTTATTTTTTGAGAAAAAATAATTAAATCTCGTTTCAAAGTGCAACAAGGCAGAAACCATTTAATGCATTAAAAGCCGAGATCAATCTATGCACTCAAATGGCTTGTCGCGACTTCTATTCGATTGATAGTGTAAATGTTGCCTACATGAAGCGTACATGTGTTTCTTACGATTGCTTTTGTTGCACCAGGTGTGAAAAAATGCAATTAGAAAATTTGCTATCAATCGAATAAAAATGGCAACATTTTAGACGAGGGCATGGTGCAATCTCTTTTTCAGCACTAAAAAAATGGCCGCCTTTCTGTTCTTTAAATCAAGCTTTAATCCATGAGTTTTTCTCAAACTATGAACAATCAGTTTTATAAAATTTCAAACAGTGTGTTCACTTATTGGGTAAGTGAACTAAAACTTCAAAGAAAGTCATACTAAAATTTTCCTTGAACGAAAAATATTCTAACCATCTTGGAGAGTATGTAGTTTAACCATGTGAAGTCGTTTCGATTTGGAAGACGTTTTCAGAAGCATCACGCCTACTCAGGAAGAGGGACCCGTTTGACGAGAAAATTGAGACAAAAGATAAAGGATGAATGACAAAAGACAGAATCTGTTTATTTTGAAGACTTCAGAGCCACGTATCATACTTCTACGGGATGTGGTGAGAGCAATTTTATTCGGCCGATACAATGTGCTGTGATGGCTAGCCGATGAACACAGCAGTGTTTTATCTTTGGTTGGCCTGGGCGAGACCCAAACCAGGAACCGTCTTGCTGCAAGCGACAGCCGGCACCAACTGCGACTGCGCCATCACGCGCCTACTACTATTGACTCTGCGATCTATCTTGAATAATTATCGCTGCTCGAACTTCTGGTTAAAACGAAAGTTTTGTTTCTGTCGTTTATATGTCGTACTTTTTTCCTGCGCTTCAAACCCGCTTCGAGTTACTCCAGGAGCACTATGTACTAGCAGGAAAACTGTGGCGTTCTTATCAATGCTCACATTTTTTGAGACATCCTTTACATTGCATCTAAATTATTTATATAGTGACATGCTGGTGGGTGCATGGGTCGATTGCGCACTCCAGTTAAACACGATAAGTCTTTGAATTTTTACCTAAAAGGCGTACAATTTTGTGTAATCTTCTTTTTGAGAAGTCGTTTGTCAGTGACTTGTCTGAAATATTCACCTCAGTCTTTAAACTTATGAGCCTTTTACAAACAAAAATTGTGCGTCGACATCAGAGTCACAGTATTTGACGTGTGACTTCGATCACATCGGTGGAAGTAGAGTTTTGTAGGAGAAGTCCTTTCGTCGCATGGCGATGTCAGTGCAATGCACATTATGAGGTTGAGGTCCTTGAGGGCCATCGGCTAGAGCGATGTCGGTAGGCAGTGCTTGGAAGAGCAAGACCGCGTCAGGCTGTCAGGTCCCCTCAAGAGTCGCGTAGGACACGAAACGCCCTTGTCATGCGGGAGCACTGAAAAAGTTGCGATTTCGCGAGCTGGGAGTGTGCACGCTTCGTGTGTGGCTGTGGCAGGGGACCGAGAGCTTATTACTTACAAAAGGCAACCAGTACATAGGTCCAGGACGTTGAAACGAGATGCCCATTCGCAAGACTCTTGAATGGCGGCGTTGTGCAAATTGTAACCTCTACAAGGAACGGAGAAGTAGGTTACAGGACTCCACAGCTCAATTCATCCTTTCACAATGCTTGTTGTGCCGAGCCTCCTACACGTTTTCTAGTCTTATTCAGGTTCTTTCGCCTTGTTTTCAGTTTGAGGTCTACGTTTTCGTGCCATGATGAGATAAACCATTCTTTTGTTAACTTCCATTGTTCATTCCCGTAATTCACGAATGGCAATGTAAACATCTAGATATTTTAGCATTGATGAAAGAAAGTGAAGACGTGAATGAAACACTAATGCTAAATACGGTTCTCCTAGCTCGAGACGCACGCCGTGTTCTTGCCTTCCTTATAGCCGAAAATTGATTTTATTTCTTCATCTTCGCAGAAGTTCTGTCATTCTTTTAATTTTTCACTGCACTCTTTTTTTCTCACGGCAACATAGTCCAACAATAAACTTCTCAACAATCTTCTTGACCCGCTTAGCGGCATAAAGATCGCTCGCTTGGGCAACTTCAAGCACGGATACCTCATTTAAAGGACGGAAGGCATGAGTTGCTGAAAAAGCAGTTCTGCAGCCGGCAGCAGTTCTGCACTTATCTCTAGCTTCATTCTTGTCCGTTTTTTAGATTTCTAATTTATTTACTATTTTATTTCTGTGGTTACGATCCTATAAAAAATGATCGAATAATGATTGATCCGCAGTAAAAACAAAGGTTCTAACTGCGGAGTTTTCGAATCAATTAGGATAGGTTCAATTTTTCGGCTGGTTTTGGCAGAACGCACGTCACATTTTTCTACCTGAATGAGCGACAACATGATCTGAAATTGCGTTGTATGAAAAATTTGTGCCAATTGCGGTAATGATTTATTTATTTACTTATTTTTTTATTTGATACACTCGACAAAGAGTGCGCTCAAAGAAAAAGAGCAGGCAGAAACAGGGAAATAGACTACGGTTCCAAGGAATAGAAACTCTTCGCTTAGGCGCTCTTAGTGTATACATTGAACAGAGATACTACGGAATGACTCAAAAGCAGTCTGCCGTACTGCAAATGACCCTGTGCTAGCCATATCCGCAACAGTTGCTCATGGTGCCTGTAAAAGAACTTGAAGAACTTGTCGAAGCTTCGGGACGGGGTATGTATGCCAAGCTACCACATGGATTCGACAAGATGGATAGAATTAGCGGAAGGGGTGCAAGCTTGCGGACAGCTTAACAACTTAATTGGAAAAAGAAATGTTTTCTCTACTAGTGCATAGAAGATGCCATAAAGAGGTAATTTAGCTCCACAGGAACCAGCAAAAAACGAACGAACAAACAAGAAATGCCAGCCAGTAAGACGCTAACAATGAAAATTTGATCGAAACACATTACAAACTAACTAAAATATGATAAAAACTTAACTAAATTTACGTGCCTTCTTGAAATTTATAAGATTTTTGTTCAGTGTACAGAGAATTTGAAGCGCTCTTCGAATCGATCGCAGAGCCATAAGCGAGGCCTTGACTTTTTACAAAAATGAATTCTTCTTTACCTGAAGGAGACTATGTGTAATAGGGGAAGAAATTGCACCCCATAAAGTTCTGAGTCCTGCATACCATTCTGCAAAAAATGTTTTTGCAGCAGTGGTCTTCGATATAATTAGGGGAACGAATTCGAAATCGCCGTTTTTCATGAAAATGAAATTTTTCTATCTGAAGGAGACACCTCATCAGAGTGAAATTTCTGATCGATTTTCTATATAATTTAAAAGAAATAGGTATAACGGCCTTCCGCATGATCGGGAAGGAGGGTTCGATTTTGCATTGCTCTTCGAAAAAAAACCGATGCAAGAATTGAACCCCAGATCATATTGAAGATCGCTGTAGGAAAGCCTGATTCTTCTGTTGTATAGCAATTTGTGCTAAAAATTTTACGTCATACAATTTAGTCGTCACATGATGTCTTCCTCGTGTAGAGAAAAATTTATTTTCAAAAAAATGAATGTAAAATTTCGATCACAGCTTGTTATACAGAAAAACCGCAAACTTTTCTAAAGCGGTCTTCAGTATGGTCAGGAGATTCAATTTTCCGTAGATTTTTTTTCTGGAAACGATTCAAAATCGAGACCCTCAAATCCATCAAAAACCTTTCGGATGGCTTAGCCCACTTCAAAATCCCAGTTCAATTTAATGGAAGATACATTCGTCGGTTCATTCGGTGGAAGCTCCTGCGGTAGCTCTTGTGCAGGACAACTTCTACGGCTGCTTCACTTCACCTGGCGCTTGCTCGTTCGAGGAAACTCCACAAAAACTGACAGCCAGGCTCGTGAGGCGAAGGATTTCGGAGTGTGGCAAAGCTTCCGAATGACTGCCTCGAGCCCGCATTGGGGCGCGATCAATGTTTCACTTCCCTGTCGCAGAGATCGCTTTCGTTCGATGGCCTCATCTAACGGAAGTTGGTGTCTTGACAAGTGCGAGCTGATCACTTTGTTGGCTCTGTCAACAATGAGGGCGTTGAATTGATTTCCGCGAATTTCGATCGCTGTGCTTTTTGCAGTTTCACTTCGGTTATGACCGTCGAGTATGTATTGTTGTGTAGATGGCGTTGCGTTTAACTATTCTTCAAAACCATGAATGCAATACGGAGTTACCTTCATAATCAACCCTTCAGTTAGAGCCGCCCATGGCTTCTTTTATGATTTGTTGTTTCGCGATCAAGGAACTATGAGGTTCTTAGATGCTAAAAGCAGTAGGATGCCTTAAAATTAGAACAAACCAACTTCAGTTAACGTTAATGAAATGTGCTCGCTGAAGTGCTTGGTTCATTTGCCGTGTTACGACATCGTGAATAAGAGACGGATACCAGTTAGCAAATTACATTTTGTTGATCAGCTAGTCCCGTCAGCCTATTCTCGGTGGAGGGATGTTCTGCCGGACTGAGCCTTTCAATTAAGTCCTAATTCCTTCGGTGTGATCTAGTGAAAGGTAGCTTATCTCTCTGCAGATTCGTCATAGACATAGAATATCTACTTGGTCATTATTGAGGTTCAAATGATATATCGTTGAGGCACGTCAACACAAGGCAAGTTATCAAGTTTCACCTCCGAATTCGCTGAACTTCTGGTGCTTAGACTGGTTAAATGTGACACAGAAGGAGTGGCACCTATCAAACGAAGTCTTACAGTACTGTAAGCAAAATATTAGGTTGAGTCATACATTTTGCAACATTTGTGCTTTTTCTGGAATTCAAAGTAACCCGCTGAAATGTTATAATCTGTTTCAAAGCGCGCTTCCTAGCGACCATTTTGAGTTATGAATCGTTAATTTTCCTTGCGTTGTTGAAACGTTTTATTCACTAGAACGATGGCTACTCAAAGCGAAAAAGTGAGTGATTTCATTTTCAAAAAAAGGAGATATATCTGATATACCTTGAAGCTCGGCATCAACCCAGCTACGGGGGTCAAACACATTCAGGAAGTCACCGGCATGTTCACTCCTAACCGAATGAATTGGAGATGGTGTCAGCAGTTCCTTTCCGCCCAGAAGGGCGGCAAAGACAAACCACTCCAGGGAAGATCAACTGCTGTAGACAAAAAGCGCCTGCACCAATCCACCAAGTCGAATTCTTCTCAAACCACACTAGGACTGACCGCTGATCTCCACACCTCCCAGTGAATCACCGCTCGTCGAAAGCAGTAGATTGGAAGGTACCAAAATCGCGAAGGCGATTTTGGTACCTTCAGGTTAAGGCGAAGGGGCCTGGATCGAATCCTCACCAGCGAAGAAAAGCGGATACTTCACTGCAACTGTAAAGCCGGAAAGCAATAGCTGAAACGCAACGAGCTGGGGGTTCGACGTCTAAACTGGAGCGCCACCGAAAGAAGATCCTGCTATGCGTTCGGTGGATGTGTAGTGGTCCAGTGCAGGTGGCGATGTCCGTCCCTCCTCGTGGTGCCACTGGAAATGCTCGCTCAGCGATCTAAACCAAACACGAACTCTCGATAGCAGGCGACAGGCCCCTGTGACAGGCCGGCCGACGAAGACCCATGTCACATCACATGCTGTATGAATATTCATTGTTTTTCAAGATTGTGCTACGGCGTCAGCGAGAGCTGACGCGCACTCGCAGAGCCCGGCGTGTGTGGAAAGTATGCGAGGATCCCTGATGCGAAGACGGCATCGGGGGCAACTGAGCTAGTACGAAAGTCCCGTAACGTAAGCAGGACCCGCGTAGCACCGCTGAATGTGGGTACGTTGACGGGCCGCTCGTGCGAGTTGGTTGAAGCACTGGAGCGTAGAAGAGTTGACTTCTGTGTGGTGCAGGAAACGAGGCGATGAGAGCGGCCATCTTCTGACAGACCGCAAAAAGGCGCTGAAGCGATGGCGTGATTACTTTGAGGAAACTTCCACTATGGAATTTCCTCATCCGGCCATCCCTTCTGTGGCTTCTGTTCACGGTCCCGTTCGCAAGATCACCGTGGAGGAAACAGAAGCGGCTCTAAAGAAGATGAAGCCCGGTAAGGCGACAGGGCCGGATGATCTGGCAGCCGATGTTTGGAAGTCGAAGCTCTGGTATCCTGCTGAGTGGTTGGCTGAGTTCTTCAACCAGGTAGTAAAGAAGAAGAAAGTACCGGAGTATTGGCACAACAGTACGACGATTCCTATTTGGAAGAAGAAGGGCAGTCCTGCAGACTGCTCCAATTACCGTCCGATTCGCCTGCTTTTGCACAGCATGAAGATCTTCGAGCGAATCCTTGACAGACGAATTCGTGAAATCGTCAAGCTCTCCGACAACCAGTGCGGCTTTGTGTCTGGTTGTGGGACCATTGATGCTATACACGCCGCCCGCCTCCTGGTGGAGAAGCATCGCGAGAGACAGAAGCCGGTGCATATAGCCTTTCTCGACTTGGAGAAGGCCTTCGACCGCGTACCGCGTGAGCTTATATGGTACGCCTTGCGACGACACAACGTACCTGAGGAACTTATAGAGTGGGTGCGGATGCTATACTCTTGCCCAAAGAGTAGAGTGCAAGCTGCAGCTGGAACCTCAATGGAGTTTCCCATCTCTGTTGGGGTGCACCAGGGTTCTGCGCTTTCTCCACTCCTCTTTGTTGTCGTCATGGATGCCATTACGCGAGATCTTCAGCAGCCTGTTCCATGAACGCTGCTTTATGCTGATGACGTGATGCTCGCTTGCGAAGAGAAAGACGATCTCGAGCGGCAGGTGCAAGCTTGGTGCGACCGTCTGGCGAGGTTCGGACTCAAATTGAACGTCAAGAAGACCGAGTACCTAACGACTGACGTGAACGAGTCCGTCTCCATTAAGATTAACGGCACTGAGCTTGCACGCACTTTGGTGTTTAAATACCTGGGATCAGCAATAGCGTCTGACGGCGGTCTGATGATTGAAGTGAACTCACGCGTGAGTGCAGCTTGGTCCAAGTGGCGTTCGCTGACTGGAGTGCTCTGCGATAGGAGGATACCAGAGCACCTGAAGTCGAAGATTTACAGAGCCGTCGTGCGCCCGGTAGCCATGTACGGCGCTGAGTGTTGGCCTGCGACTAAGGAAGTTGAAACAAGCCTCAGTGTCATGGAGACGAAGATGCTGCGCTGGACGGCTGGAGTCACGCGCATGGACCGCATCAGAAATGATGCTATTCGGCAGAAGTTCGGTGTCGCGCCGATAGCGGACAAGATGCGCGAAGCTCGCTTGCGATGGTACAGCCACGTTCTGCGTGGGAAAGAAGACAGCGTCCGCAAGATAGGCCTTGAGTTGGAAGTATCTGGAAAGCGGCCTAGAGGACGCCCGAAGCAGCGTTGGTCCGATACGTTACACACGGACATGAAAGTAGCTGGTGTCCACCCTGATCAAGCGCAGGATCGGGAAAGGTGGCGTCGTAACACCAGAAGAGCGGACCCCGCGACGATGCGGGACAAACGCTGAAGAATAAGAAGAAGAAGAAAGAAGAAGTGCAGGAAACGAGGCGGTCCTGCAGCAAGTCAAGGGACATAGGACGTGGCTTCAAGGCCGTTCTATATGGAAGTCCCAGGACCACCAGTGGTGTCGGAATAATCGTCTCCCAACGATTTCGTGACTCGATTGTAAGCGTCGAACGTTATGACGATCGGTTGATGAAGATCGTTGTCGCCGCTAAGGAGCGACTCTATCACTTCTTCTCTGCGTATGCTCCGCAGACTGGCTGCTCGGATCAAGCCAAGGAAGAGTTTTGGAGCCTGCTTGATGAGAAGACAACAGAGGTACCGCCGAAAGATGTCATCATAGTAGCTGGTGACTATACGTAGGTGCAGCGAAGGACGGGTACAGCTGTCATGGTGGTTTCGGATACGGGTCGCGTAACGCCGATGGTGTGCATATTCTTGAGTATGCGGGATCGCATAATCTTCCGAAAACGCGACTCCCGCCTCATCTCATACTATACTCTGGGAGCTGCAAGTCTCAGATACACTTTGCCCTTGTCAAGGATCGCGACCGAAGCATTGTCACAGACGCGAAGATCGTGTCGTATGAGACGGTCGCCCCACAGCATCGACCGCTGATCTGCACTCTAAAGATCGCCCCTCCGAGGCTGAGGCTGAAGCAGATCGAGCGATGCGGTGCTGCAAGAATCAAGTGGTGGCGAATGAAAGAGAAGGAACCAGCTGTGACTTCTCGCGTTCGGTTACCTACAGGCACGACTGTTGATGAAACTTGGAAGAGAGCAACCGACGCGATACGCCAAGCTGCAAGATTGGAACTCGGCACTACGAAGCCTGGACGACGCAAAGTCAACAAGCAGACGTAGCTGTGGACGGACGATGTGAAAGCGAAGGTTCGAGAGAAGAAGTCGCTTATCATGTGTTTCTCGGCGACAGAACAGCCGACAACTGGCAGGAGTATCAGAAGGCGAAGAAGACTGCAAAGAAAGCCGTGGCTGTTGCGAAAGCCACTCATTATGGTGATATCTACCGAAAGCTCGAGTCGCGCGATGGTGAGTGGTATTTCTACCGACCTGCTAAGACTCGCCATCGCCAAACCGAGGATATTGAAAAGTTCTTTGGCATCAATGATGGGAGGGGCCATCTTCTGACAGACCGCAAAAAGGCGCTGAAGCGATGGCGTGATTACTTTGAGTAAATTTCCACTATGGAATTTCCTCACCCGGCCATCCCTTCTGTGGGTTCTGTTCCCGTTCACAAGATCACCATGGAGGGAACAGAAGCGGCTCTGAAGAAGATGAGGCCATGCAAGGCGACAGGACTAAATGATCTGGCAGCCGATGTTTGGAAGTCGAAGCTCTGGTATCCTGCTGAGTGGTTGGCTGAGTTCTTCAACCAGGTAGTAAAGAAGAAGAAAGTACCGGAGTGTTGGCACAACAGTACGACGATTCCTATTTGGAAGAAGAAGGGCAGTCCTGCAGACTGCTCCAATTACCGTCCGATTCGCCTGCTTTTGCACAGTATGAAGATCTTCGAGCGAATCCTTGACAGACGAATTCGTGAAATCGTCAAGCTCTCCGACAATCAGTGCGGTTTTGTGTCTGGTTGTGGGACCATTGATGCTATACACGCCGCCAGACCCTGCTGGAGAAGCATCGCGAGAAACAGAAGCCGGTGCATATAGCCTTTCTCGACTTGGAGAAGGCTTTCGACCGCGTGCCGCGTGAGGTTATATGGTACGCCTTACGACAACACAACGTGCCTGAGAAACTCATAGAGTGGGTGCGGATCAGGGGTGTGCGTAATTACGATTTACGATTTACGATTTTACGATTTACGACATTTTGGGTCGTAAATCGTAAATTTTCGTAAATGTGATCTTTGATTAACAACCAGCTGGCATCGAAATCTGTGTGGACAGGGTTATAAAAATTTGCCCACTCTAATGGTCTACTCTTATAGCTATGATTCATTACTCACTTTAGAATTGTTTCTTGATGTGCTACTGTTGAAGAAGATACTGTCCTGTGCACAGGTTTTTCGAAACCAAATTATCAGTTTCTTACAGAAAGAGAGACGAGTAATCTTTGATCCACTCCTGGTGTTAACTTCTAGTCAATTTGTTTAGAACAGATTTATGCTGGCCCTACCGAACAGAAGTGAGTCAAATCCACGATCGAACATCATTCGTGATTCGAAGCGGGGTCTAGGAGGTTGCTACACATATGTGGAAAGGATAAGCTGCTGACGTTTCTATCGGTTTGCATTGTACTTCAAAGGGCGGAACAAATCGATATACAAAATGCGGTAAAGCCGAGCACGTAGAATTCCAAAAAAGGCAAGCTGGTTTTGACGGTTTCCATCTCCATTTTCGTTGATGTGATTAAGTTTATCGTATTCACCCTGTCCGATCCGTTTAGAATGCTGCAGGCTCTCGGAGGGCAAGCATTCGCTACAGAACTGGCGAAGGGTAGCCCGAGCAACTCAAACTGAACCTGTTTTGACTTAAACCGTGTTCTTCTTAGTTCACAACTCACGTGGGATTACTTTTAAATAAACAGGACACTTTCAAAATCAAAATTATCTTGTCTAAAAAAATTTGTATAAAACTGAAGATGCCTTAAAAAGGCTGCCATAAGGAATACGTTGACCTTCCCCATTTTAAAGCGACTACAAAAGTTGTCCAAGAAATATGACCATACTGTTTCGGCGGCCAAAACTCTTATCCGTCGGCTGGAGTGGATCAAGACTTGTTTCAAAATGTAGAAAAGCGGAGGTCTTTCGGCGCATCACACAATGAGATTGTGCCACGCGTTCACTCTGTAGGCATGGCGCACTCCCGTCGTATGACTCAGTGTTTGTTGGATCACTAAATGCGCAGGTGCAGTTTTCGCCGCACTGGTCAGTAGTAAATGATTTTTCTAATTTTTAGTTTTACAACGACTTCTTCGATATTGTTTCTGTAAATATTAAATGCCAGATTTATACGCAGTCTAAAAAACTGGTAGTTAGTTTAGGAATTTCATGAATATTCAAGTGATGCAGTCCTTGTGTAGGAATACCATGCGTAAGCTAGAATATAGGAATACCTTGCGTAAGCTAGAATAAAGTTTTTGAATCTACAGTTTCTTCTACTTCCTTAAAACGTGTAAAGGTTGATTCATTCCAATTTCTTTAAGCCTCAAGTGGCTGCTATCAATGTTGTAAGCCTTCATAACGATGTTTTGTTGCGTTCGATCAAACACCGCCGGTGGTGTAATGGTGTAGAGCATTCCCACCCAGTCAGCAGGAGGTGCGGGTTCGTGTCCCGCTTGGCGCTAGAGTTTCGCAACAAAACATCGTGTGAAGTTTAATTTGAAACATGTCTTACTAGAAAGAAAACTTGAAAAAGGGAAATAATTGTTCAACTTGAGCTTAAATAACACAACAAACAAATATTGAATCACATCTGGTTAACATTAGAAGAAAAAGCCCTCTGGAAATTTAATTTCATAGCATTATAGGTCGGGTGAATTACGATTTACGGTTTACGATTTACGATGGTTTTTTCGTAATTACGGTTTACGATTTACGAAATTTCGAATTTCATTTACGCACATCCCTGGTGCGGATGCTCTGCTCTTGCCCAAAGAGTAAGTAGAATGCAAGCTGCAGCTGGAACCTCAATGGAGTTTCCCATCTCTGTTGGGGTGCACCAGGGTTCTGCGCTTTCTCCACTCCTCTTTGTTGTCGTCATGGATGCCATTACGCGAGATCTTCAGCAGCCTGTTCCATGAACGCTGCTTTATGCTGATGACGTGATGCTCGTTTGCGATGATAAAGGTGATCTCGAGCGGCAGGTGCAAGCTTGGTGCGACCGTCTGGCGAGGTTCGGACTCAAATTGAACGTCAAGAAGACCGAGTACCTAACGACTGACGTGAACGAGTCCGGCTCCATTACGATTAACGGTACTGAACTTGCACGCACTTCGGTGTTTAAATACCTGGGATCAGCGATAGCGTCTGACGGCGGTCTGATGATTGAAGTGAACTCACGCGTGAGTGCAGCTTGGTCCAAGTGGCGTTCGCTGACTGGAGTGCTCTGCGATAGGAGGATACCAGAGCACCTGAAGTCGAAGATTTACAGAGCCGTCGTGCGCCCGGTAGCGATGTACGGCGCTGAGTGTTGGCCTGCGACTAAGGAAGTTGAAACACGCCTCAGCGTCATGGAGACGAAGATGCTGCGCTGGACGGCCGGAGTTACGCGCCTGGACTGCATCCGAAACTATACTATTCGGCAGATGTTCGGTGTCGTGCCGATAGCTGACAAGATGCGCGAAGCTCGCCTGCTGGTACGGCCACGTTCTGTGTGGAAAAGAAGACAGCGTCCGTAAGGTAGACCTTGAGTTGGAAGTGTCAGGAAAGCGACCTAGAGGACGCCCGAAGCAGCGTCCGATACGTTACACATGGACATGAAAGTAAATGGCGTCCACCCTGATCAAGCGCAGGATCGAGAAAGGTGGCGTCACGATCCCAGGAGAGCGGTCCCCCTACGAAGCTGGACAAACGCTGAAGAAGAATAAGAAGTAGAGTTCGAGTGCACCGGGTGCTGCTCTACGTAGTCAAACCATCCTCGACGCTTGTTTCTGTCAACAACTCAGATCCAGCAGAGATTAGAGGAGACGGAAGTCGATACGAGCCAATGTTTCATCCACTAGGGCAACAGCCGACCGCTCACGGCACTTCAGACACCGGTAAAAAGCTAGGAGTTGGGCTAGACCAAAATCAAGCTACCACCATACACCACGGACATTGCGTCGTCTGACTGCCATCTGCTTCTATCGATGGAGCACTCCCTCCGTGTTAGGCGCATCGCCGAAGTCGATGAGGTCACGGCAGTGGGACATGACTTCTTCAGGTCGAAATCGACCGAATTCTACAGAAATGTAATCCATTCAGTTCATGAAAAGCGGAAAAGCTCATTGAGAATAACGACAATTACTTCGTTTAAGTCAATCATTTTTCTTTTGTGGTATAATCTTATTTTTGCTAGAAGGCAAATTTTGTTGCAAAACCTATGACTAAACCTATAATATGTACAGCTCTGTGCTTGCCATAAAAAAACTCCCGCAAATTGTGAGATATTTTTCTGCGAATGTTTTTCGCAGTGAACAATAGCGTCGTGGGAGACTAGCGATTGAATGTGTATTTCTTTAACCAATTTGAGATTTGAAAGTTCTTTCTGGAGTTGAACACCTTCTGAGGTTCCAGTTCAGCATACTAACTTGTAGCAGCTGCACATAGTAGCTCAGCTAAGGTCCGGGCTAAGTTGACGCAGCTTCGCTTTTTTCACAATACACCTTATCAGACGTGCGCAGTAATCTAGAGCTTGAAAAGCAGGTAAATCTCCGAGCTTAGGACCTCTAAATAGGAGGCATAATGACAAGGATTGTTCTGCTGCCGTTCAAACCCGAAAAAAAAATCATATTCCCGAAGTGAGGCGCATCCTGCCGCGGAGGGAGGTATCCGGGCATGCCTCGTCGCTTTTTAAAATCCGAATAGACAAAGAATTGCAGAGACCCCGAATCGAGAAGATTTACTGTTCACCCCAGTCTGATCAGGCCTCCAATCTCTTCAAGCACGGTGATTGCTACCAGACTTACAGGTCAAGAAAGGATTCGAATACTGCCCACCTTCATTTCTTCTTCCCTTCTCTTTTGCGCTGCGACATTCTATAGCTTTTTGAGGGTACAGCTCTTAAAACTTCGCATTTTCCACCTCCAGTAGTGGGCTAAACAAAAAACCCTTTCGGCTTGGATATTGATATCAAATATGTCGGTGGACATTTCGTGGTCACTGAATTTTCTTTTAGTCAAAAATTGTTGCACCAACAATTCACTTAATTAACCTTTTTTCAATAGGATACTGTCTCTGTGGCCAGTGGAAGTTTTGACCATCAATTGACGATGCCCCAAGAATCCCACAGACTGTTCAGTTTTTTTCTCAGCAATTGATACTTCATTAGACATGTGCAGTTATGCCAAATCAGTAGAAATGAGAAATATGATAAAAGAAAAGGACCAAGCTGTGCAGACAAAATGATGTGAAATAGCTTGGTTTCCGTTCTTCTACGGAGCCGGACCATTAAATTATCCGCCCTCCGTGCTCAGCCGCAAGGGAAGGGACGATATAAAGGAGCTAAGCGGGCTGATGCCCTTACGTCGCGCCCTCCACCACACCGCCGCAAGACGATCAGGGTCAGTCTATCAAACGCAGAACGGCGCCAGAGCCATGGCACCTAATACCTCAGGCGTTCTCAATCGTATTGCTACCGCCGATGCGATGTTGCTTTACCTTTTGCATGCGTATAAATTGCAGTGGAAGATTGCTTTCGTACAGATTTGCAGTGGAAACCCACTCCTGGCGGCAATTGAAATTTTAAGGAGAGACGTGCTATTTTTAAAACAAATCAGTACAGATGTAGTTAATATGGCCTGCATAGAGTAGAGTGCGTCTCAACGTATGCCCATTTCTCGTTTGTCGAGTATTGCTCTCTCATTTGCTTTGTGCTCTCATCCGCTGATGCACAGGAGGTCGGCAAGGGAACGAGCTCCGGGGTGTGAATCATCCTGACATGGGTAAGGTAGATTAGCCGCACCCAGGAGCTCCTTCCCTTTATGACTGAGAACGCCCCGGTAGTAGGTGCCTAGCGCCAACGTTGCTCTCCTCCTATTATTGGCCTAGCGGCGGGCCGCCCGACAACCCGTGGCGATGCGGTGGCTGGCCACCAGCCCGCTTAGTGCCCGATATAGCAGCACCCGAGAACCCGAGATAGCCTACCTGCAAACTGCTGTGTGCAAGTTGTGAAGTCCTGCATTTGAAGGAGCTGTGGGATAAACTCCAGGAACTCAAAATTGTGAAAGTAAACCAAATAACCCGCCCAGTACTGGTGAGGGTAATTCGACAGATAATCTACAGAGGTGTTTCAGCTGCTCACGAAGATCATCAGTATTGGTATGATACCATTCTATGCATTAATTTTGACTTTTATGGTTCATTTTGGTAACGCGACTGCAATCATGTTCGCCATTATCATATTAGGTAAGCAGCTGATTGGTGCAGATCTCACGAAACAGCAAAGACCATTACAAATGGCAAAACCAGTTTCAGGCTCAGTAGCTACAACGACGGTTTACGGGGCCTTTCGAGGGAGCAAACTGTGCCTCGTGCCTTTCGTGTTTTTGCAGGTATGCACACTTACATATATTGGATTTTACGCAATATTGAATAATGTCAGCTGTTTTTTGGTGATTTAATGCCTATAGAATATTTGGACAAGTCGTTATTCGCCATGCTGTGTCGTATCAAGTAATGATATTTTGTTGTTAAAAATATCAGGTTTCTAGCACATCACTCAGCCTTATGGACCACTTAATTTTTTGGATTATCAATCGATGAACGAACCCACAGTAATGACTTTCAGCCCTTGTTTCTCTATCATCAGTCCACTGAAGTCGCGCTCTAATGCAAGTACATATCTAGTCTGCCTTCACGTTAGGTTTCTTAGCAGTTTCCTTAAATTTGTCAAGCGTTGTAGGCTATATGTATTTACCTACTGCCCTTATAGCCTTGATATATGGGTTATACAGACAAAAAAATTAAGTGAGAATAATGAGTGGCTCTTCAAAGGCCATGACAAAGACAATGATGAGGTCAGGGTTATATAAATAACTTGGCATTAAGCGTTGTATTACCTATCCTCACTATCCTGTCTAACCTTTGAAAGTTGGAGCCTCTATAGTTTTCTTAAGCATCAAGCCAGCAGTGTGTGACAGGAAAGCTCGTCCCTTGCTTAAGCTAGAATCTCACTTTTCTTTCAGACCACAACGCCACGGAAGTTGCGTATATCTTTGGAGCGTGAAGTTCTCAAATCGCATGAAATACCTGTTTAAAATTAGGAGGTACCAAGCCGCAGCGGCACTTTGAGATGAAATAAATACTTGGAGATGCAGCGTCGAACGCTGATTGTAAATATGTGCTCCAGGCTTGTAACTGACACTAACTAGCTGTAACTGTAACTGTAACTGTAACTGTAACTGACACTGTAACTGACACTAGAGTTTTGAACCTTACCTATTTTGCTCTTTTTCCGCTCTGCCTAAGCAGGCCAATAACAGCACTGCCGGCGAAGCAATGGTGGGACATTGGATGCACAAAAAACATGCTGAGAAATAGGTTTATATCCTGACACTAAGGTTTGGCGCCCTTCTAAAAAAAAAGATCCGTCACGAACGATCGCATCTTCTATGTAACGATAAACGCAACGATAAACATCGCCGGTAAGAAGCCACATTCATTGGTACACCTGTACTTCTGCAGAGACCTGTAGGGATCGAAAAAATGTTCTACCAAATTTCGCTCAGGGGTTCTTTGTCCTGCTGCCCGCCGGTGACATCCGGTTTTAAGACTTCGGTCGATTGCAATAAGTTTCGGTATGGGCGAGAAAGGATAGAGCGGTCGGGATCACCATTTTCTCTGGAACTTTGCAAGCGAACGAGTGCTGTTTGCCTGCACAAGGTTTAGTGGATGTTGCGTTCAAGCAAATGCCGTCGGTGGTGTAACGGGCGTAGCAACCTGCCCGATAGGCAGTGGTGCGGGTCTGGGCCAGGTTTTGGGCCTCATCGCGCCGAAGTTTGGATCGCAACTGAGCACCGTTGAACAGCGTATCATATTCGTGATCAGCCATCTAAATAACCCTCCTGGCAAAGTTTAGGCGAAACTTTTTGCACTTTTGGTGCCGAGAAAGGACAGCGGTATTAATGATGAATCCGAGCTCCTCTCTGGCGAATATTTCATTGGGACACCACATTGAGAGCTTGTCCGTGAGAAGTGTTTTGTCTTCTGTCTTTTTTTGAGAAATACGAAGATCTAACTTCGCTAAGGCGCTGAAGTGCCATGCAGCTTCTCCATACATTGCGCCACCTATGCTGGATCTTCAGCCGGCTCACAAGAGCAGAGGGCAAACAAGCCAATGTAGAAAACGGCTCACCACTGACCCCACATCTCCGTTACAGGAATACATATCACCACCAATATATGCAAGAGTTCGTCCATGGCTCCAGGACCTAACTCCAACGCGACGTCGCGCGCTAGCCGCGTGCGACGTCGCGGCGCTGAGACGCGGACGTGCGCTCGGTGACTCATGGTTAGCCGCGGAGCACGAAATGTTCTCAGTGTTTAAGTTCCCCGACCACATTTCTAGCAAAGAACTTAAGATCCCACAGAATGTGGTAGGCAACAGTCTGCAGTAGGACAGTTGATCCGAGAATGGGTGATAGTGACCCTTTTCCGTAGTATAACCATAATCACGGGTAAAAATTGACCGAAGAAGTTGTACATGGCAAATACTGACGCTAGAAGCCATCCACATGACCAAGATTCCTGTATAAACTGTCGCTGATCGTCCTATTGAAACCACATATACCATCTCCAAGAAACATTGAAATAAGGCAAAGGCGTACCGCATGTTCCTATAGAAAGCGTTTCTAGCCGTCGGAAGTATCGGACCGCGACAACTTGTTCAATTTCGTCGCGCACCCTGCGCGACGCCAGGGGGGTTCGCGCGGCGTTGGAGTTATGTCTGCCCCCGTTCGTCCATGGAGTTTGGGTAATGCCTTTACGGTTCACCGTATCGCGCGCGGGAAATTTTTCAGTTCAACATGGGACGATGCGACAGCAGGGGATGAGAAGAGAAGACGCGTTGACGACGAGAGCAATTCCCGCGTGTCTGGCACGTGGGACGAAGCGCGCCGCACAAATGTGACACGACATTCGTGACCGAAACGTCGTCTGAGGATAAATTTGGGATGCCAAACACGATGCCAATGTTCGCCTCAACAGTTACAGCCGGTTACCTCGTCCCCCAACACGCTATTCAGAGTGTGGTCGTCAACGATTTTCCCGAACTTCGTCCGAACTTTGAAAGGTTATTTGAGGTGCTGATCACGGATCTCATACTCGCATGTGAGAAAGTAAGGTTACAAACAAAACCGGCTCAGGAAGAAGTCTGCGCTACATAAACAGATGTCAAAAAATAGATGTTTGCTTTTCAAAAAACGCGGAAGTAAGATTTGCTTCCAGCTCCTCAAATAACTCCTGCACGGAGTTTGGGTAAAGTCGGTGGTCCTGACACGATTACCGATTAAGAGGGAAACCAGCCGCAATCGTCCAAAAGGGCGTCGGGATCGTTCTCAGCAACCTGAATAATCTCTTTGGACGAAGTTTGGTTGGACCGGATATCATTCTTGTTAAAATAATATACCGCCGCGCACCACTGGAAGACACCGTCCCACGAGACAGACTGGGTGGCAACTGCGGGAGCTTCCAAAGGATTCAGAAGACGCATCACAGTCGTCATCCAGAGAGCGTCGGGATTCAGAAGACGTGCCGCAGACGTCGTTATAATATATATACATATATATGTACATATATATATCAAAAGGGGGACCACTTAGCGGGACCAGCAAGAGGGGCCAGTAAGGTGGAACCAGAAAAGACCAGAAAAGGGGGAGATGTCATCCAACGTGCAGAATTCAGGAGACCTGTCGCAGATGTCAACCACAAGACTTGTTACAGATCCATCAGGCGATCAGTATTATATTGATGCTATCGATTTTTCTCAGCTACAACCGATCGAAGTGGGAGCTTCGTGATTATGATAGCCATCGGATCGGTAGGTCTTCATCCCAAGGAGGAGGGCAACCAATATCGGTTAACATTATCTTTCCTCGGTGGCGGTTTTCTCTGATTCACCCGATCGGGGTGGGAGGCGCTTGGGTATTATGCCGGCGGACGAAACATCACAGGACGTAGAACTCTTCAATCAGGGGATCAATATCGATCGATGTTGTTGATTTTAGCTTAAAAGCGACGTTCCTTTGTTTGTCTGTCTGTCAAACACGGTTAGGCAATCCGGCACTGCTGTAGTGGTCCGTCGGTGACCAAAGTCGACCGGACGCTCAGTACTCATCGAGAATGTCAATTTTCGTCTGAGGTTGTCTGTACGAGAATGGGAAGTGAGGGCGTATGCAGTCAATTTGGAGCTAGAGTGGAATGGAAGACCGTGCTATGTGGCATCAGGAGGGTTGTCGACAGCCTGAGGATCGAAGGCACTGATTGGTTCAGACCACGACGTCACTGAACCGTCTGGAGATGATGCCGATGTCTAACGTACGTGTGAGGGGGATGTCTTGATGGCTTCACACCGCAAAACTGCTCATTAAAAACTCGTCGAACCCTAAGCAAGGTAGAGTAGGGTTGCGCTTACTAAGGTTTTCATATATTGCCCTTTGTACAGCTAGCGAGGGAGGAAAGCTGCACAATCAGAGCAGATAGCTTCAATTGAGTGACCTTACGATTAGACTAGTGATTCTGCAGCACCGCGCGAAGCCCGCAAATGCGAGGCACCTGTAAATAAAAAACTGAAAATTCAATCGCATTGTATGTAGCGGGTTTAACAAATGATGGTACGTTTGACCACATTTCAGCGCACGGTTTTACCGCGTGTGCTAGATCTTCCTCAAGTGTCGCACTCTCTGTTTCAGGTAGTATTCTTCATCTACGATCTTGTTCTTCTGGGTTTATTCTCGATCGCGCTGCTTCGGACAGAGCGAAGCGAATCACTGGTATATACCGTTCACGTGGACTCAGTTTCACCACAAATCGGTGCGATTTTTTTTTGTCAATTCAGTTATCAGAAGAACATCAAAATGAAGACAAATGTCTTAATTTCTTCCGACGCTTTCACCGATTTTTTGCTAAGTTCACTGAAAAGGAGGAGCTTGATGACAATAAAGGCATAATCGGGGCAAATTTCTCTTGCTGAGCATGCCCAAAACGTGGTGGCACCTTTTTTTCTGAGTGCTACGTTTTGAGTGTTGACAAAAAAGTGTCAGCGCCGAAAATTCGCTGGTGGAAGTTTCGCATTCTTCACTAATTCGCATTCTTCACTAATCATTCCTCTTCGAGGAATTTGAAGACTACCGTGTTACCAGGCAATTTCGCTATCAGGCCAGATTTGTTCAGTGCTGCTCGTCGCGTCCGTTCTCCTCCTGTTTGCTCTACCGCCGATCATCTGGATTGCCTACGTCGTCTATCTGGACATACTGTTTATCGCTGAACTTGATCGCGGTCTCGAATTCTTGCGAGAGCTGAACGAGAATGCGTCCGGCGACGACACAGCACCGAAAGCAAACAATTTCTAAGAAATTGTAGCACCATGTGTAGTTTCTGTGTTCTTCATTGTTGTTTGTCTTGGTCGATCTCAGGGAGGTTCTAATAAACACTGAAGAGTAGCTGTGCATTCTGAGTGAAGAAAGATGTACCTACTATAGTTGTGCATGAATGAATAATATTCGAACGTTCCAATTCGAATAATTCTATTCGAAATCGAATAATCGTATTCGAACGTTTGAAATGACGCGATTTTCGAATGTATTCGAATTCGAATGCTCGAAACATTTGCCCTCGAAAGTTCAATTGCTGCGAAATCTGCGGTGGAACGAAATAATATACCTTTTTTGCTTCAAGCATCCCACGAGCAAATAATTTACGCTCCAATCAGAAAAGTGCGCCCTCATTGGGCACTCAGAGGCCGTTGGCTAGTCGCTCCCTGCAGGGGAACGGTAGCCCCACCTGCCGCGGGGGATACCCCCTAAGCGCCCCTCGTGTGGTTAGCCGTACTCACAAGGGAGGTCAATGAAGTTTCCCTGACAGTTTTAAAAGTGACTTATTGAGGGTGTAGGGGAATGTCTGAGAAGCGCCGTAGTGATTTTCAAAATTGCATTCGGACACTTGGGTAAGTCAGAAATAAAAAATGGATGACTTCAGTGCGGGCCGACAAAGCAAAACTGACGTCTGGTACTGCCATGTCGTGAATAGATTCTAACCTGAAAAAGATTTGAGGCTGAAACAGTTACTCTTAAAATTTACAATTTATTTATTTGCCAGTCTTCAGGGCTTCGCCCCCAAACCCCCGAGAATAGAATAATCCCAATCTTCCTCCATTCTCCTTTAAGGCTTCTTACTTTTATTTAGTAAAAAACCGGTTTTACCATATATATATATATATATATATATATATATATATATATATATATATATCCCCACCAAACGGAGGGAACGTAGCGAACCGTACGCCTCAAAAAATAGAAGACCTTGACTGGGAGCGTCAAACTCATCCACCTTACAGCCCAGACCTTTCGCCGAGTGACTACCACATTTTTAGTTCGGTACAGTACTTCTTGGTTGGAAGACGATTTAATAATGTGGACCGGGTCAAAAAGCACCTCCAAAGATTCTTGGCCTTAAAAGCACAATAATTCTACGGCCGTGGGATAGACCAGCTACCTGATATATGTCATTAGTTATTTGTTAATAAATACTTTTGCTGAAGATTCTTGAGAGTCCACGAAATTAGCTGCCAACCTAATAAATAAATAAATAAATAAATAAATATATATATATATATATATATATAAGTGCTCCGACACGCCTGTCAGCGTGTCTCGCACTTGCGCGCTTCGCGCGACCTTAGAGTCTCACTAAGCCAAGATCACTCACTTCAAGCAGCTGCTCTGCTTGTGCAGCCTTCTCGACACCTTAGCAGTAAAAAGAGGTATTTGAAAACCATAATAATTTCGAACCTTGGTCTACCTTCTTTAAGATCAGGTGAGGAGTTCTTCGATATGAAGCCGTCCAGCTCTCCCTCCCTTCATCCTCAACATCTCTTCAGCGTCGGCACTATCTTCAAACAGTTCAGAAACGTAATTTATTTGCGTTAATCAGTGCTTTCGCACTCAGACTGTTGTGGAGCACTCCTTCGGCCATAGTACCCGCGTGTCTCCCACACCCTCCCCACCCCGATCGGATAAATCTGGGAGAAAACCACCGGTCAGGCGATCGATAATATCGACCGACACTGGCCTCCACATTGAAACTTTCCACCTGATGTGGAGCACTCCTTCGGCCATAATACCCGCGTATCTCCCACCCCCTCCCTACCCCGATCGGTTAAATCTGGGAGAAAACCACCGGTCAGGGCCTCGATCAGCCCCAGGGCTGAAGTTTCGTGCTGCTTGAACGACACCCACGGAAAACCGATAATATTGATCGATATCGATTGTCTCCCCTGCTGTGAAGGCCTTTCGTCGATGATCATCTAAATGCCCAGGCACGGTTGCCGACGTCTTCGGCACGTCTACGGCTCACCATGCACGGTCGCTGACATGTTCTGCTCGTCTACTGAGTCGCCAGGCGCGTAGAAGCCGTCTGGGTATTTTCCGCTAATTTCTTGCCTTAATTTGTGCCCCGTAATTTCCCCTATTTTATGACTCATCGCCGATCGATAGTATGACTCATCGCTTAGCGGTCGTCGATCGATAGTATGGCTCATCGCTTAGCGGATTATTATATAGTATGATAGTATGATGAGGCAAAATAACGCAAATGCGCCACACAGCAGAGCTGGGAAGGAATAATGAGGTATGACTCACAGACGCATCTTGCGAAACCTCGTCAGATGGGTGCTACTTGGTCTTGGCATATAGCCAAAAACAATAGAGACGTCTTTCGAGACCTCGTCATATGAGTGCCACCACCCGTCTGGCAGTGAGACGTTGATGGTAAACAACATTATTGGACAATTGCCAATTATCCCTCAAACTTACAGAAAGAAGTACACAAAGTCCAAGGGGCTAACTTCGGACCAAAAACCCTTCCTCTTTTATACATAGGGCGATTTGGTGGTCACTCATTACTCCCACTTAGTAGAACTCGTCCCCCATTACTACTGGTCCCCCTCAATGATCTTCCTTAGCGGACGACATGTTCGGCACGTCTTCTGAACCCCCAGGGACGTCGGACAACGTCTTCGGCACGCCTTCTGAATCCCCAGGCACGTGGGCGACGTGTTCGGCACGTCTTCTGTAATTTGTTCAATATCGGTTGATGGCAATCAACACTTCAAAAACGCACTTCATAATCGTGTTCAGCGACCCCGATTACACCTAGGGCTGAAGTTTCGGACCGTTTAGACGACATCCATAAAAAATCGATAATTTGATCGATATCGATTGATGGTGATCTACACTTCAAAAACAAACTTTATAATAATGTTCAGCGACCTCGATTACCCCCAGGGCTGAAGTTAGCGGCGTGTTCGGCACGTCTACGGCTCGCCATGCACGGTCGCCGACGTGTCCGGCACGTCTACTGCATCGCCTGGCACGGTTGCCGACGTCTTCGGCACATCTACGAGTCCCCAGGCACGCTTGGCGACGTGTTCAGCTCGTCTACTGAGTCGCCAGGCACGTAGAAGGCGTCTTGGTATTTTCCGCTATTTTCTTGCCTTAATTTGTGACCCGTAACTTTCCCACAATTTCCCCTATTTTATGACTCGTCGCGTCGATCGATAGTGTGACTCATCGCTTAGCGGATTATTATAGAGTATGATTGAGCCGTTTTCAGTTCGAGCATGGACAGTTTTTTTTTAGTTCGAGCATGGACACATTTCTAATTAAACTGGGAGCCACTAAAGTCAATTAACATCTCTCAAATCGAGTGGACAAGTTTGAGTACAATCAAAATAAACTACTTGTTCAGAACGCTATCTACTAGGACACCTATACACGGTGTACAAACAAAAGGCTTGCACTGCCTGGACGAGCAAAAAATGTGCATCATAATGGCTCGCCTTTAGCTTTCATATAAAACTATGGCTTTGAAGAAACAACCTCTACAAGCCAGAGTCAAAACCAATAAAAATGGTTCCATTCAAAACCAAAAAAATCATTTCATCACTGATCAACTCGACGAAAACAGCATTTACACAAGAAATCCAACAAGCATCGCCTGCTGAGTGAGCACATGGCACACTCCTATCGTATGGCACATCTGAAGGTCTAAGCCTTTCCACATTCTGAACTGTACCAAAGGGCATTTTTGTAACAGACGAGAATTGTGTGACATTTAAAATAGCCTCACTTTTTCTTTTTGGACGCTCATTATAGTCTGATTTTTAAACGTTAGATTATAAAAAGGAGCATCTTATGCAACATTCTTTAGAAGTAGAGTAGAGAAGAAGAGCATCGTTTGAACGAAAAGGGTTCGACCGATTCGTAGGTGCAAGGTGCATTTTAAACATATATGGAGGAACCATGGTAGAGAAGTCGGAGGAGGAACGACTGTCGCGCGACTCAGAATAGAAGTTCTTGATTCGGATCGTTCCACGGCCAACCAACTTTTTCATATTTCCTCGGTCGGTGACTTCGTACCGGGCTTGTCTGGGAATGATAAAACATTGACCTTTACATCGACTGGCCACCGCAAGTCATTCTATAGGTCAACCCACACTCAAATGAACTCTACGATATCCCATAGAGGTAGAATGAGTGGCACATCTCAAACAGGAAACAAACTAACGCCGTGCTTTACCCTTCATCGTTTTTTGAAGGCATTTACAACTTCTGGAATGAAAGAACGTCGTTTCACGATACCTAGCAATTACTTTCGGTATTTACTTCGTCCACATGTTTGCTTGTACTTGTTAGATTTCGGAAAGTCCAAATTATCACACCACTAATCAATGACTGTTTGCATTCGCCAACTCTCCATTAACCTCGTGAAATCAAACCATTAAAAAAGAAGACCAAAAGTGTCAAAACCACTTCACTTCTTTCTTGACAAAATCAAAAGTTTCGTTTAGATTGCACCTTGTATGAAAATTCATTCCGCACCATAACGTGCTGTGATAATGAGATCGAAATATGAGTGTTTGATTTTTCCAGCAGCTTAGCTGTTATTCCACAACCCGCCTGCAATCAAGTCCAATATTCCTTGATGGCTTTGCTTCAGTTCCACTCGTATGCATTGGAAACAGCAGTTTAAAAATATGCTGAAAAAGTCACAAGTTGACTAGTGGTGGTTGCAGCACAGAATATGGTTCAGCAGGCGATTCCTTCCGGTACAAGGCGAATTTGCATCTTTTTCTGTGGACTGGAATGTAGTGTTCTCAGGCAATTGCAATGTGAAAAGTGCTAGAGTGCAACCAGAAAAGGGCTAGCCCAGTTTCATCGCCAGGATTTTATAATTCTAATCATTTATTGTCATTGCTCCTTCTCTAGTATCTGATACTAAGTCGACAGCCCTTGAAGAGGTGGAAAGAGGGGGAAGCAGATGAGTCGAGCTCGAGCGCCTATACACAAAGCTGCGTTTTTCTGTTACAGTGCCACAGCAGAACATAGAAGAGTAGATAGGAAACAGCAATGAGCTATGGGAGAAGACTTTAAAAGCGGGTACATCGTTATAACCCAATTTGTATCACGTTATGTGGACGCTGCTATCTCTGCACGAAGATCAGATTTACGAAAATTTACGATTTACGACCCAAAATGTCGTAAATCGTAAATCGTAAAAAATTGCCAAAAATCACCGTAAATCGTAAAATCGTAAATCGTAAATCGTAACTGCGCACAACCCTGCTCAGAATCCCTACGCAAGTTGGACGGTTGGACGTCGGCACGTCTTCTAAATCCCTACGCTCCGCATTCGGTCCACATTCATACCTTGACGCGTTGCGCACTTAATGTATCGTAGACTTGGACGGTCCACCGCCCAGGTATAGTTCGCCAGCAACCGCCCATGGTTAAGCTCAAAGAAATCCCGGCTGGCATATGCCGCACTGCCCTAGGCATCTCTTGGCTTCAGTCTCCCTTCCCCGTGACGGACACGTGACATTAGCCGATTATATATATATATATATATATATATATATATATATATAAATATAAATATAAATATAAATATATATATATATATATATATACCAGGCTGTCCAATAATTCCTGTAAAACTTTCAAAATTCTATAATTTTCCTTAGAAGTGTTATAATATCAGGCAAGTGCAAAAACCTTCTAGAAGGTTCTCCAGAGTTCCACGCGAGGGGTATATAAGGCGCAGTCGCCGCGTCTAGCTGCCAGTACGAGCTAAAATGGACCAAGGTCGAATTCGTACGCTCGTGTACTACGAGTGGCTGCTGGGCAACGACACGGGCACCGCGGTCGCCAACATCTGCAGAGCGTGCAAGGAGGATGCAGTGTCCCAATGCACAGTCAGGCGCTGATTCAATCGTTTCGAGAGCGGTGACACGAGCCTCGAGGACAAGGAACACCCGCTGAAGATCATGCTCTGCTGCTGGTGGGACGCCAAGGGCATGCTGTGCTCCGAGCTTCTCCCGCAAGGCAGGACGGTCACCGCCTCCATCTACACCGATCAGCTCGAGAAACTAGCCGCCGCCATCCGAGAAAAGCGTCCCCGACGGGCCTCGGTCCACCTGCTGCACGACAACGCGCGCCCCCACGTGGCGAAGGAGACCCAGCAGAAGTTGGCGACGCTCGGCTGGGAGACGGTTGCCCATCCGCCGTATTCCCCGGACCTCTCCCCTCCGACTACCACTTGTTCCGCCCGCTGAAGCACCATTTGGCCGGAAGAAAATTCACCAACTACGACAACCTCAAATCTGACATCTCGGACTTCTTCGAGTCGCAGCCCCCGGAGTTCTGGGCGAAGGGCATCGGGGACCTGCCCAATCGATGGGCCACTGTTGTGGATAACTGTGGTGATTATATTGTTGATTAGACTTGTTTTTCAATAAAGTTGAAAAAAAATTAAAATGGTGAAATTTTCGGACAAGAATTATTGGACAGCCTGGTATATATATATATATGTCACCTGTATCACCTGTCGTCCCGTTAGCTCGAGCGGGCGCCAGCAGCGTCTCCATTCGTCCCTGTCGCGTGCCAGAGTGCTCCAATGGATCCTCCTCGCTCGAGGACACGAAGAGCGTCATATCGGTCGTTCAGGGCTTTCACGAAGAAGTCCGAACAACGCGTTGGTGAGCGTTCTGGTGTACTCTTGACATCACGAGGAATCCAATCGGTGACGGCTCTCGTCCAGCGGGTGTCTGCGAAGCGCATTACGTGGCCGGCCCACCTAATTTTCGACAACTTGGCCCACGCGACAGCGTCTCTGATCTTCGAACGTCGGCGAAGCTCGGAACTCCGGAGGCCTTCTCTCACTTGCGTGAGTCGTGTCACTCCGAGCATCGTCCTCTCGATTCCACGCTGCGCGACGCTGATCGCGTGTTCATCCTGCTTTCGCATAGCCCAGGTCTCTGAGGCGTATGTTAGGGCAGGAAGAACGGTAGAGTCGAATAGGTGGGCACGGAGTCGGACGTTCTTCGTCTTCTTCGCGACTTTTTCGACGCTCTTAAAAGCTCCCCAAGCCGCTCGTTTCCTCCTGCTCAGCTCCGGCCCTAGGTCGTTGGCCATATTGACTTCGCGACCCAGATAGACGTAGCTGGAGCATTCGGAGATGTTCGTTCCGTTGAGCGAGAATGGGGCATCAGAAACTTGTCCGTTCCTCATGAACATCGTCTTCGTAAGATTCAGCTGCAGTCCAACATTCCCACATACACGATCGAAGTCGGCCAGCATTCGCTCCGCCTGGCTGATGCTCGGTGCTATGAGCACGATGTCGTCAGCGAAACGAAGATGGTGCAGCTGCTGGCCGTCGACCTTCACTCCCATGTCTTCCCATTCTAGTTCGCGCATGACGTTTTCGAGGGTGGCGCTGAAGAGCTTCGGGGATATGGTATCCCCTTGCCGAACCCCTCTCCTTACGTCGATGACGACGTCGTTGTAGAATGGAGAGATCTTGGTCGTGAATCCACTGTACAGCTCTCGAAGGACTCTGATGTACTGAGTAGGAACGCCCTGAGTGAGCAGGGCTTCGTGGACCGCTTCAGTCTCGGCGGAGTCGAATGCCTTCTTCAGGTCGATGAACGTAAGGCACAGCGGCAGCTTATACTCTCGCGACACTTCGATGAGCTTCGTAATGGTGTGTATGTGGTCGATCGTGCTGAATCCTCTCCGAAATCCTACTTGTTCGCATGGCTGTCCTTCGTCCAGCGTTTAGCTGATCCTATTCAGGATAACTCGAGTGAACAGCTTGTAGACTACGGACAGCAGGCAGATCGGGCGATAGTTGCCAATGTCGTGCACGTCTCCCTTCTTGTACAGCAAGACGGTCCTGCTGGTCTTCCACTGAGATGGAACCTTGCACTCCGACAGGTAACGTGTGAAGAGCCGCGCCAGGGTGTTGATGAGCGCTGGCGGGAGGTACATCAGGTGTTCGGGTCTGACCCTGTCGGGACCAGGTGCTGTACGTTTCTTCACCGACGAGATGGCGTGTCGGATCTCGGAAGGGAGAACAGAGGGGACGACGTATCCATCCTGCGGAAGATGGCATGGGGGCAGGTGGACGTAGCTATCGAAGAGATCGGAGTAGAAATCGTGGATGACCTTCTCCATGGTCCTTCTGGAAGAGGTAAAGGTTCCGTCGGGACGTCGGAGAGCGGTCATCTTGGTCTTGAAGTTGGCGAAGTCTCGGCGGGCATTGCGTATGCTCAACCCTGCCTCTGCAGCTTCAGCCAATACTTCCGCCCTTCTCTCCTTAAGATCCTCCTTTATCGCCGCTCTGCATAGCCTCGCAAGCTCGGACGTCAGTTGGTAGTTGCCTGACGCTCGTGCTGCTCCACGCTGGCGTAACAGCTCGAGAGTTTCCGGAGACAGACGTCTCTTGGTGGTCTTCAAGCTCTCAGCTTCCTTAGCACTATCGTGGAGATGGTGCATGAAGCGGTCGTATTCCTCGTCGACGTTGTCCATGACGGCATCTTCCCAAAGGCCGGCAAGAGAGGTGTAGAGGTCCCGGTTGATGGTCGTTCTGGAACTCCTCTTCTTAAACTTAGCGGCCTTCTCTCCTTGACGCGAAAAGCGGAACCTTGCGCGAAGGAGGCGGTGGTCCGATCCCGTGTAGAACTTGGGGTCAACGGAGACGTCGGTCAGGTAATACTTGCGGTTGAAGATGATGTGGTCGATCTCGTTGTGGAACTGGCCACCGGGAGATTCCCAGGTCCATCGTAGGGAGGGAGGCTTCTGGAACTGCGAGTTTCCATGGATGGTCTTGGTCGACATGATAAACTCAGACAGCCTTTCACCTTGCTCGTTCCACTCCAAACCGTGGGTTCCGATGTGAAGTTCTTCCGGCGACCTTCGCGGTCCTATCTTGGCGTTGAAGTCACCGACGATCACCTTGTATAAGGTGTGATCTGCGAGATCGATGCGAGACCGTATATATATATATATATATCCTATTATATATATATAAAGGAGTTAGCGGTTGTCCGTCCGTTCGTCTGCGCATCCGTCTGGCCTTTCCTAGAAGTCGAGTAGCAGGCGTCCGTGTTCAGACGAGGTGCCACTCACCCCGTGTCGAGACCGTCAGAGGAAGTGTCACCGATGTCGCGCAAAGGGCGTTCGAGTTCAAAAGACATGCCCGCGACGTTGCTCAACAGACGTCCGGATTTAGAAGAGGTGTCATCGATGTTGTGCAACAGGCGCTCGGATTCAGAAGGCATGTAACCGATGTCACGCAAGGTGCGTCTGGGCTCAGAAGAGGTATTACGGATTTCATGCAAGGGGTGTCTGGGTGTTCAGAAGAGGTGTAACCGATGTCATGCAAACGGTGTCTGGGTTCGGAAGAGGTGCCACCTATGTCGCGCAAGGAGTGTCTGGATTCCGAACACGTGTAATGGGAGACCACTGGAGGGGAGACCAGTAAGCGGGGGTCCAGTGAAGGGTGGAGGACCTGTGAAGGGAGAGGGGTACCAGTAAGGGTAGGCCCTTTAATGGGAGCGAAAGGGGACCAATAAAGAATACCATAAAGGTGAGGATTGGGGGATAGTAAGGGGGGGGGGGGTGAACGGGAACCAGTGAAGTAGGAGGGTCCTGTGAAGGGGAAACCGGTAAAGGGTGAACCATTAAAGGACCAGTGAAGAGGGGACCAGTAAAGGAGATCAGTGAAGGTGAGACCAGTAATGGGGGATTTGCGAAGGGGTGGGTGCAGTAAAGGGAACCGGTAAAGGGGACCATTAATGGGGGCCAGTGGAGGGGGACCAATAAAGGGTACCACTTGGTGAGGGGGCAGTAAGGGGGGGGGGCAAAAAGGGGGAAAGGAGGACAGTGAACGGGAACCAGTGAAGTGGGAGTCTTGTGAAGGTGGGGGGGGGGAACCGGTAAATGGGGAACCAGTGAAGGTAGGACCAGTAATGAGGGCCAATGAAAGGGGCTATGAAAAGAGGGCGGATCAGTGAAGAGTGGGCCAGTGAAGGTGGGACCAGTAATAGGAAGAGGGATCTGTGAAAGGAACCTGTAAGGATAAGGGGGACCAGTACTTTCTCTCACTATCGTGCATCGTGTATGTGTCAGGAGCGTCGTACAACGTGCGTCTAGATCAAGAAGATGCGCCGCAGATCAAACATTGCGAAGCATACGTTTTTTAGATGACCTTTCAAAGGCAGCGAGCGTGTGCGTGTTCATGCCTCTTACTCTCACTACTGAATGATGTTCAATACATTTTTCTGCCTGTCTCTGCCTGCACATGGGTAAAGGGGTATTGTGTATTGTCGGGGGGGGGGGGGGGTAGGGAGAAGGACTTCGGGAATCGGAGGATTATTATTGCCGTCGTATATCTAGCGGTATAGAGCTTTAACAAGATTACCACAATCTATTCCTCGTCACGTAGAGAATGTGTACTTCGGAGAATAAATCGACGCAAGTGCGATAGAGGGTGGTAAGAGGGGATATGCGGAAAATTTTCTGGAAAAAGCGGAAGACGAAAGACGGAACGGAAACACTCAAAAATGGCCGGAAACCGGAATACGAAACGCAGAAACGGAAATGACCCATGTTCACCATTTTTTTCGAAAGTGCATCTGAAACGGCGTCAGAAGCGGCTTCTATTGCACCTTTTCTTGCTCAGAACTTTGCGTGCAGCAGAATCTTCCGCAGATTAATGCTCATCCTCATCATACCATAATATAACGAAGCATGAATTCATAATATTGCTATGATCACCTTTTAGCTATGGCTGAGCAATAAACGAAAATAAATTCAGGTTCTTATCTCACTATTTCTCACTATTTCAGCATGCAATCGTTCCATATCCAGTTCCTGCAATGCTTTTCGCTGACTTTTTTGATGCTGCTATTTTTTGAACGGAAGGCTTAACCGACTTAACCAATTGAGGTTACTTACAGAGCCACCTTGAATAGAACCGACGCTGATGAAGTTTAAAACTTGAGTAACCACCTTGATCATTTTCTGTCCAGAGAAGAGATTCCTCTCAACATCTTTGGAAACCTGTGAGATCATGGACGGCATGGTGGCTGCACAGATATCCGCATACTCAACATTAGCAGTTACATTGTAATCACCAAAACTAGTACTCAGAATTCATTCTGAGATCTAAGATGATAAATGGATGACTGATTAGTCATGGTGGGTCCACACTCCCACAGGAATATTCAGTCTGGGCCAGCCCGGAAACCCTACGCCCAAGGCGATACGGCTGGACAGTTCCTAGATGGTTCTCGAAGCAATAGTTTTGTGTCAGAATTCAATAAGTCACCATAGTCAATCAAAGTAACAGCGCATGGTAAATATCTATTTTAGATATTCGTGATGCTTCATTGAAAAATGAATCGCAAAACTCCATATGAATGAATATCGCACCTAACGAAATAAAAAAATGAAATTAGCACTTTTGATCAGGAACACTGATGGAGCAGACAACCGCATTCCGCAACCTTCACTGAACCCTTTGTTTCATGACACTGTGCTATATGCTTACAATGTTAAATGCTTACAATGTAACTCACGGATCATGAATTTTATGATCATTCAAATGTTAAGTGCATTTTCTTAGCATACAGGGTGCTAAAAATTATTGACGCACCAAACGTAAATCTTGGAAATAACAACACGTTGTAAAATTTAATAAGTTTATATACAGAATGTCAACAATGATCTGGCAAACAGAATAGCATCACTTTTATTTTATATGGGCCTCTTTGCTGCGAATACAGAGGCGAAGACGCCAAGGAAAGGCATCGACGGTAGTCCACGTTAATTTCGCCGAGGAAAGGCAAGTAGTCCACGTTAATTTCATCCGACGCTTTAACCTTCAATGCCTTGATGCTTTTGTACATTCAACTTATAAAGGTGTTACATACTCTTCAAGGACCTCCAAAGTGCTAATTCTGGCGGAAGGCTCGCTGTAAGGAAGGCGCATCCGGCCAGTATCATGGTTTGTGCATTCATCACAAGCGCCTCTCGTTTTTGTGGATACAGAAGTGAAGATAAATCAGTAGAACTATCTGTATTGATGTCCTAAAAAAGCAACTGGTTCCTTGGCTCAAATCCCATTTCGAGAGTAAGCCGTATGTCTTCCAGCAGGATTAGACTCCTCGCAGAGTCGAGGATTGTTCAGGACTGGTGCCGCGCCAACTTGAAGGACTTCACTTCGGCAGAGGAATGACCTATGTATAGACCGGATTTGAATCCGCTGAATTACTCTGTACGGGAAGTTTTGGAGAACAAAGCTTGCGGTACTTCCCACAAAAGTATGAAGTCAGTGAAGGATGATCTGGTCAAAGCATGGAACGAAATCGACGTGGACTACTTGCGGCGCACCGTCGATGCCTCTCCTCGGCGTCTTCGCCCCTGCATTCGCAGCAAAGAAGACCATATAAAATACAAGTGATGCGATTCTGTTCGCTAGATCATTGTTTACATTTTATATATAAACTTGTTAAATTTTACAACGTGTTGTTATTTCCAAGGTTTACGTTTGGTGCGTCAATACTTTTTACGCAACCTGTACAGTGCATACATAGCCTTTGTGGCACATTAATTTTGCCCTGCACCCAACCGTTGTCCTTTTTGAGTGCTTTTTTGGTAATCTAACCAATTTCAAGAATATTAATACTAGAGTTGTCGAACAGTATTTCTCTCACAATTATATGAAGAAGAAATCTTTTTCACTGATACGCTGATTTTATTCAATAGAAAACTAGTTTGGAGCAGTGCCCATTTCCGTTTCCGCCTTCCGGTGCAAAATCAGGCGGAATACGGAACGGAACGGAAGAGCCCAAAATGCGGAATTCGGAACACGGAAACGGAAATTCCGCACATCCCTGGTGGTAAGGCTTCATAGGAGCACTTCTGAAGATTGTGCCCTACTGTCCCACTTTCCCGTAAAACCAGATTTTCACTGTAACGCGAGTAAGAAGGCCTAGACGGGGGTGTTCTATTCTCGTGGTTAGGGGGGGTGGCCCCAGCCAGACGTTTGGCGGCCGCTAGGCCGCTGAACGTCTGGTACACATATATAGTAACATTTAAATAAATAAAATTTACAACAAAAGCGTACTCTATAGAAGCCCGAAGACTGGTCAGCCATCATAGAGATGGACTGAAGCAACACATTTCGATCATGTTTGTAAATGAGGTTAAAATGAGGAACACTTTCAAAACAAGCAGAGAGCATTAAAGAAGAATCATATAGGTGTAGCAGCCAACGAGAGCTTCCCCAGCAAGCCAAGGATGTTTTTGGGAACACGAGCTCTATGCAACGAAAACCTGACTTTTTCATGTCCGAAAAGAGGCCAACAAAGAGTTACAAAATGAAAACGGTGCCGTACCAAGGTCAAAACGTATTCTACATTTACAAAAACGGAAGGCAATCCGTAAACCCCTGTCATGGATTTGAACCCTATACCTTCTCCTGTAAGTCTGCATCACTATCCACACGCCCTGCTAGTCGCTGCCCAGCCTGTAGTGAATGGTTCAATTGAATGTACCCTCCAGCCTCCTTAAGGAAAACTAATAAACTGTCAGATTTCTAACATATAACTAAAATTAAAGCTCCATTGCTTTTGCAGGTTAATTCCTGAGCATTACAAGGCCAATTAAGATTGCACATACCATCGCGACTCTAAAAGTCGAGGAGAGGTCGATCTTTTTTTTTGCCCAACATCGTCCAGTACTGTTATTTTGGATGGTGTGCACGAATATGGTATCCGTTTTTAAAATTCGGCCGACCACGGTAGGATACTTTGGGTGTCGTGAATAAGGATGGCGGGGTCATGATCACCGATTTCGCCTTTTCCTCGCCTACGGAAACTATTTGAGCTGCTGACCACTAATCTTTCACTCCTTTATCTAATTATCTACTTTTCGTGGACTCCTTTCCATCTCAAAGCAGAAGACTGGAAGGCAAGTCTTATTACATAGTTGAAGCAATTCTTTGTACTGGCTTTGATAATCTTGATCACCCATGAAAACGCGGAGTCGTGCGACCACGCGAAAACGGTTACCAGATTTGTGATCAGCGCCTCAACTAGTCCACATGACGAAGTTTGGGCGAAACTTGCCTTCGATCTCCGGCGTCGTCTGAGTACAAGTCCCTACCCCCCCCCCCCCGATTAGCAAGAGAGGTGGGGAAAATGGACAGCATCGTTTTCAAATCGTATCATCCAGGTAGAAATGATGTCATAATGTCAGTACGCACACTACGGTGTTCAAGACACACTTTTCATCGACTGAAGAGGAGCGAAGAAGTCCAGCAATGCAGAATCCCAAACCCTGGATGCGAACCCATCATAGCGCTCTTCCTGCAGTTCCGACCCCGAATCTACTCGGGCATCCACTCGCCTCGTTTGTGAGCGGCGCACCTCAATGTTCCACATCGTTTACTGTACCACCAACAAGCAGATTGTTGTTCGAGCAGATTGTGAGTTCGCTGTAATTCCGCTACTGTTTCAGCCTCAAACCCTTTGTAGGATAGATTCTATCCACGGCATGGCAGTTCCAGACGTCTGTTTTGCTTTATCCGCCCGCACTGAAGTGATAGTTTTTTAAATTTTTAACCTACCCAGGTGTCCGCAGAAAATTTCAAAACCACTACGGTGTTTCTCAGGCAATCCCTTACAACCCAATAGATCACTTTTAAAATTGTCCTGGGAACATCATTGACCTCTCTTGTCAGGACACGGCGGGAGAACCACGAATTTGATGTCCGTTTTTGATATTTTGGTCGAATTCGATAGGTACGGACTAAGATCATGGTCACTGATTTCTCCCAAGCTTCGACTAGGGGTTATTTGGGGTGCTGATCACCAGGGGTGTGCGTAATTACGATTTACGATTTTGCGATTTACAGCTATTTTTGCCAAATTTTTTACGATTTACGATTCGCGACATGTTGGGTCGTAAATCGTAAATTTTCGTAAATGTGAACTTTGATCAGTAACCAATTGGCGTCCAAATTTATGAGGACTGGGTTGTAAAGGTGTGCCCACTCTAATGGTCTCCTTTTATAGCGCACTACTACTTCCCTGTACTCGAATACAACTTATCAGTTTCCTAGAGAAAGAGAGACGAGTTTTCTAGATCCACGTCCTGTTTGGCAATAACGCCTAGTCAATTTGTTTGTAACAGACACACGCTAACCCTACCGAATAGAATTGACGCAAATCCACGATCGAACAACATTGTTGACTGGAAGCAGGGTTAGAAAGTTGCTGCACTCATGTGGATGAGATAAACCACCAATGTTTCTATCGGTTTGCTTTGCACTTATAGGGCGGAGCAAATTGATATACAAAGTAGAACGGTACAGGTAAAACATTAAAAGCGAGCGCGTAGCATCTCAAGAAAAGGTTGAATGGACTTGACAGTTTTGGTCTCCATTTTCGGTGTGATTGAGTTTATCGTGTTCACCCTATTTGATCCGTTTAGGACGCCACATGCTTTCGGAGAGCAAACGTTCGTTGCAGAACTGGCAAGAGGTAGCCTGAGCGAGTGCAGAGAATTATTAAATAGTAGCGCCATATTTTAAAGATTTCAAAATTTGACAAGTACAGGCAAACTGCGAAAGCGAAACCGGCACTCTAGGTAGGTTTAGGTTACCGCTGGTGTTGTACATAGATCGTTGGTTCAGATTTTGAGAGCACTTTTAAAGTTACGAAACGCCTTCGCTCACTCTCTCTACAATTACAATTAACAGAACTTCTGTATTTGAATATCGCGCTGTGGTTATTGCATGGGTACCCTCCATGAAGCAGTGGATGTGTAACTACCCTCTTGCAACGGTCTATTTACCGTTTTCACTTTCTGCGTTTAAAATGAACTTCCGCAAACTCAAACTGAACCTGTTTCAACTTAAGCCGCGTTCTTCCCAACTCACAACTCAAATGGGATTACTTTTAAGTTAAACTGCATAGTTATATGTATATGTATATGGTTTCGCTTTCGCAGTTTGCCTGTACTTGTCAGATTTTGAAATCTTTAAATATGGCGCTACTATTTAATAATTCTCTGCACTCGCTCGGGCTACCCCTTGCCAGTTCTGCAACGAACGTTTGCTCTCCGAAAGCATGTGGCGTCCCAAACGGATCAAATAGGGTGAACACGATAAACTCAATCACACCGAAAATGGAGACCAAAACTGTCAAGTCCATTCAACCTTTTCTTGAGATGCTACGCGCTCGCTTTTAATGTTTTACCTGTACCGTTCTACTTTGTATATCAATTTGCTCCGCCCTATAAGTGCAATGCAAACCGATAGAAACATTGGTGGTTTATCTCATCCACATGAGTGTAGCAACTTTCTAACCCTGCTTCCAGTCAACAATGTTGTTCGATCGTGGATTTGCGTCAATTCTGTTCGGTAGGGTTAGCGTGTGTCTGTTACAAACAAATTGACTAGGCGTTATTGCCAAACAGGACGTGGATCTAGAAAACTCGTCTCTCTTTCTCTAGGAAACTGATAAGTTGTATTCGAGAACAGGGAAGTAGTAGTGCGCTATAAAAGGAGACCATTAGAGTGGGCACCCGGTCCACATAAATTTGGACGCCAATTGGTTGCTGATCAAAGTTCACATTTACGAAAATTTACGATTTACGACCAAACATGTCGCGAATCGTAAATCGTAAAAAATTTGGCAAAAATAGCCGTAAATCGCAAAATCGTAAATCGTAATTACGCACACCCCTGATGTGCGGCTGCTGCCGCAGCGCTCAGGCAAAGTATCTTAAAATAATGCGAGCGGTGTAATGGAGTAGAGGATTCTTGACTAGTTAGCAGGTGGCTCGGGCTGGAGTTCCGCCTGGCGCTAGAGTTTTGCTTGCAACAAAACGTCGTTGTAAGAGTTACGGAAATCGGGTTCGAAAGAATTGCTTGCGGCAATGCCGTAAGTTAGCCAAACCAAAGAGAACTTCATGGATTGGACGATACAATTTATCCCAGTGAGGTGATCTTATCCATATATTAGCGAAACGAAAGTCGGACATCAAGCGAGGAGGGCAAGTGCGAAGCCCAGCTACAGGTGGGTCAGAGCACGTGTCATCAATTTATTTGCTTCGATGAAATGACCTTCCCTCCCAAAATGCTAGTTTCGCCTGAATGAATATTCGAACGTTCGAATTCGAATGCATGAAAAAACGAGATTTTCGAACGTATTCCAATTCGAATGCTTGAAAAATCGCGCTTTTCGAACATATCCGATTTTCGAATATTCGAAAATCGTCGCTATTCTAATGCATTCGGTTATTCGAAATTTTTCGGAGAGCAGAACTATAGTACCTACCAGTGAACTGCCTCGACGGCAGACAGAACAGCGGAAACGATTCATATGCGAGGGATCTCCAACCATCAAATGCTGACGAAGGATGTTTGGCTTCTGCTGCATCTGCGGTGGCAACGAGTGAGAGGAGCTCAGAGTACAATGGTTAACGGAGTTGGAGGCGATGCAGAAGTAGAACTAGGAGTGACGCTTTATAAGAATGCATTGAAGTTCCATTCCTTCATTGTGTTGCTGCAGTGCACATTTTTCTACTCAACCCAGCTTTCACCGAGAACGAAAAAATGCCCATTTCTCACACATCTTCCACCACGGCCTGCAAAATACTCAAGCTGTGGTGCCCCCGAAGCAAATTGACAGGGCTCTTTACACTATTTCAAACAAGGGAGCAAACGATTTTTAAAATTTCCAATAGCCGAACAACGTTTAAATCGAATTCTGGATTTTCGTAATTTCGAGCGAATGAACAAATTTGTCTAACCAGGAAAGTATCTCGACGGTAGGTCGGAACGGGTCAAGTTTTGTGAATGGGCAGAATCGTCTCTCTGTGGGAAACAACAAAATGCAGGTATCTCGACCCCAATACAACTCTGCGCAGAGTTAGGCCTCTGTTATACTCCCGCGGGAGCATCCGCGGAACGTCCGCGGACCAATGGTGCACGGCGGAGGCGGACGTGGCGAGGCGCGGCGATTGGCCAGGTGAGGAGTCTCGGCGCGATTCCCGCCCTTCCGCGGATGCTCCCGCGGGAGTATAACTCAGGCCTTAGGCTTGTGTTATACTCCCGCGGGAGCATCCGCGGAACGTCCGTGGACAAAGGACGGCGGGCGTGGTGGAGCGCGGCGATTGGCCAGGTGAGGGATTTCGGCGCGATTCCCGCCCTTCCGCGGATGCTCCCGCGGGAGTATAACATAGGCCTTAGGCGCCTTTTATACTCCCGCCGCGGCGCGGCGCGGCCAGTCGCGCCCGAAATTGACGCGCCGCTGCGCGATTGCGGTTAGAAAGGGGAGCGTCAGCGACGCGCGGCCACAAGCTTCTGCGCACTACGGCCCGTGCTCCGAAAACGCTCCATGAGTCATTGAAGGAGCAAAACAGAAAGGATTCGTCTGGCTGATCAGCAATGCATCTTGTCAATGTTTGTCGTGGGATTCTTATGGGAGCGACGAATCCTCTCTTAAGCCTCGAGTCGAAGTCGTCACCTACGGCTACGGTTGAAACTGGTGAGTGTGGTATTGAATCGAATCCCCTGCAATGCAAACGGCACTAAACCACCCCTTATTTTGCTATATGGGCGGGTCCAAAAGTAAAACTGCTGGAAGGTACTCATCGTCGATAACCACTCAAAATTCTTTCTCATATGACCATTCTGAGGTCACTGTGCACTAAGCATATCTTTAGCGTTGTATACGAAGCTTCGTGAATGTCTACAGATCTCCATTCTCTTCCTAGGTTACAGAAGGTACAGGCTAAGGTCATGGTCACCGATTTCGCCCAAACTCCCTAATCATCCAAACCTAGAAATCGCCTGTAACTTCAGAAAACGATGCCAGATTCGTGATCTGCTCCCTAAATACCTCCTCCTCCTTCCCTATAGGAGAACTTTGGTCGAAAAGGTGAAATCTCCCACCCTACACCGAGTCTGCCGCGGCTGATCGCGCCGCGCCGCGTCCTTTCCCTCAGCGGCGCGATTCGCCGAATACCGTAACCCAAAATTCCGTCAAGTGTGGTGTTTT
>OX375870.1:64920856-65005542 GCA_947359475.1 Heligmosomoides polygyrus bakeri
CGTTCGAATTCGAATGCATGAAAAAACGAGATTTTCGAACGTATTCCAATTCGAATGCTTGAAAAATCGCGCTATTCGAACATATCCGATTTTCGAATATTCGAAAATCGTCGCTATTCTAATGCATTCGGTTATTCGAAATTTTTCGGAGAGCAGAACTATAGTAACCTACCAGTGAACTGCCTCGACGGCAGACAGAACAGCGGAAACGATTCATATGCGAGGGATCTCCAACCATCAAATGCTGACGAAGGATGTTTGGCTTCTGCTGCATCTGCGGTGGCAACGAGTGAGAGGAGCTCAGAGTACAATGGTTAACGGAGTTGGAGGCGATGCAGAAGTAGAACTAGGAGTGACGCTTTATAAGAATGCATTGAAGTTCCATTCCTTCATTGTGTTGCTGCAGTGCACATTTTTCTACTCAACCCAGCTTTCACCGAGAACGAAAAAATGCCCATTTCTCACACATCTTCCACCACGGCCTGCAAAATACTCAAGCTGTGGTGCCCCGAAGCAAATTGACAGGGCTCTTTACACTATTTCAAACAAGGGAGCAAACGATTTTTAAAATTTCCAATAGCCGAACAACGTTTAAATCGAATTCTGGATTTTTCGTAATTTCGAGCGAATGAACAAATTTGTCTAACCAGGAAAGTATCTCGACGGTAGGTCGGAACGGGTCAAGTTTTGTGAATGGGCAGAATCGTCTCTCTGTGGGAAACAACAAAATGCAGGTATCTCGACCCCAATACAACTCTGCGCAGAGTTAGGCCTCTGTTATACTCCCGCGGGAGCATCCGCGGAACGTCCGCGGACCAATGGTGCACGGCGGAGGCGGACGTGGCGAGGCGCGGCGATTGGCCAGGTGAGGAGTCTCGGCGCGATTCCCGCCCTTCCGCGGATGCTCCCGCGGGAGTATAACATAGGCCTTAGGCGCCTTTTATACTCCCGCCGCGGCGCGGCGCGGGCCAGTCGCGCCCGAAATTGACGCGCCGCTGCGCGATTGCGGTTAGAAAGGGGAGCGTCAGCGACGCGCGGCCACAAGCTCCTGCGCACTACGGCCCGTGCTCCGAAAACGCTCCATGAGTCATTGAAGGAGCAAAACAGAAAGGATTCGTCTGGCTGATCAGCAATGCATCTTGGTCAATGTTTGTCGTGGGATTCTTATGGGAGCGACGAATCCTCTCTTAAGCCTCGAGTCGAAGTCGTCACCTACGGCTACGGTTGAAACTGGTGAGTGTGGTATTGAATCGAATCCCCTGCAATGCAAACGGCACTAAACCACCCCTTATTTTGCTATATGGGCGGGTCCAAAAGTAAAACTGCCCTTATTTTGCTATATGGGCGGGTCCAAAAGTAAAACTGCTGGAAGGTACTCATCGTCGATAACCACTCAAAATTCTTTCTCATATGACCATTCTGAGGTCACTGTGCACTAAGCATATCTTTAGCGTTGTATACGAAGCTTCGTGAATGTCTACAGATCTCCATTCTCTTCCTAGGTTACAGAAGGTACAGGCTAAGGTCATGGTCACCGATTTCGCCCAAACTCCCTAATCATCCAAACCTAGAAATCGCCTGTAACTTCAGAAAACGATGCCAGATTCGTGATCTGCTCCCTAAATACCTCCTCCTCCTTCCCTATAGGAGAACTTTGGTCGAAAAGGTGAAATCTCCCACCCTACACCGAGTCTGCCGCGGCGCGATAAGCTGCGGCAGACCCGATGTGGAGTGGGAGATTCACCACCGAGGTGAATCATTTTGCTATGTCCTCTTTGTTTTGGCTCCTCAACTAACAAAGCAAAGAAGGTGTATCAAAATTATAGCACTATTGTACTTTCAGGACTCCAGAGGTCGACTAGAGGTCGAAAAGGTTTTTCGACCAAAGTTCCCGGGGGAGGGTATTTAGGGTGCTGATCACGAATCTGACATCCGTTTTCGGTGACCATTACCTTAGTCACCCGTACCTTTTGCAACCTAGGAAGGGAATGGAGATCTGTAGACATTCACGAAGTTTTACCTACTACGCTAAAGGTATGTTCAGTGAACAAACCCTGGAATGGCAATATGAGAGAGAATTCTGAGCGATTCTCGACAATGACTATTTTCCAACAATTTTACTTTTGAACCCGCACATGTTGCAAAATAAATAGTCGTTTAGTGCCATTTACATTGCAGGGGACTCGACTCAATGCCACTGTCAATAATTTCATCCATAGGTTGAGCAGACGACTTTGACCCCAGCTTTAAGAGAGGATTCGTCGCTCCCCACAGGAATCCCACTACTAACATTAGCCAGATGCATTCCGCTGATCCGCCAGACAAATCCTTTCTGTTTTGGTTCTTCAGTGACTCATGGACCGTCTCCTCCGTCGTTCTTTGTGGCGCACGGAACGTAGTACGTAGAAGTTGGTCGACGCGCGTCGCTGACGCTCCTCTTTCTAACTACAATCGCGGCGCGTCAAACTCGGGGCGCGGCGCGACTGGCCGCGCCGCATCCTGAATTGACGCGCCACTGCGCGATTGCAGATAAAAAGGGTGAGCGTCAGCGACGCGAGGCCACGAGCTTCTGCTCACAATGGTTCGATCACCGTGACGGATGACGGAGAAGACCGTGAGTCAATAGAGAACTAAAACAGAAAGGATTCGTCTGGCTGATCAGCGGAACGCATCTTGCCAATGTTAGTAGTAGGATTTCTGTGGAGAGCAACAAATCCTCTCTTAAGACTGAAGTCAAAATCGTCTGCCCAACCTACGATTGAAACTGGTGAATGTGGTATTGGTGAGTCCCCTGCAATGCATACGGCACTAAACGACACTTTATTTTGCAAGTTGTGCGGGTTCAAAAGTAAAACTGTTAGAATGTACTCGTTGTCGAGAATCACTCAAAATTCTTTCTCATATAGCCATTCCGGAATCATTGTGCACTAAACATATCTTTCGCGTTGTAGCTGAAACTTCGAGAATGTCTACAAATCTCCATTCCCTTCCAAGGTTACGCAAGGTACGGATGACTAAGGAAAAGGTCACCGATTCCGCCCAAACTTCAGCGTAACACGCAAAACGGATGATAGATTCGTAATCAGCGCCCCTAAGAACCCCCCTAGTCGAAGTTCGTACAAAATGACTCATCTCGGTGGTGAAATCTCCCACTCCACATCGAGTCAGCCGCAGCTGATCGCGCCGCGCCGCGCCCTTCCCTCCAGCGGCGCGATTCGCCGAATACAGTAACCCGAAATTCCGTCAAATGTGGTGTTTTGAGGCGGCGGAGTATGAAAGCGATGCGGCGCCGCCGGGCGGCGCGAAAAATCGATAGCTATGTCAGCCATCATGCCGCGCCGCGTGGCGGCGCGAGTATAAAAGGCGCCTTAGGGACGACGAAAGTTGGACCGTTGGCGGCCTTAGCCGCCAACGGTCCAACTTTCGTCGGAGGGCGGGCTCAAATTGACTGGAAACAGCGATGACGAGTCAGCGGCGGTGGTGAAGGGGGTAGAAGGACGGCATAATCCCCACGATCGCTGTTTCCAGCCAACTTGAGCACGTACAACGCGTGCAAGCCGAGAACTAACGCCGACAACGCCCCAACTTCCGTCGTCCCTAACTCTGCGCAGGGTTGTATTGGGGTCGAGATATTTGCATTTTGTTGTTTCCCAGAGAGAGGCGATTCTGCCCATATACAACACTTGGGCCGTTCCGACCTACCGTTGAGATAGTTTTCTGGTAAGAAGTCGTCGAACAAACGATTTTCACGAGTTGATATCGAAAAAATCGACAGTGGTTATATAAAGACATTTGCTAGGGTAGATGGGGTTCTGCATTGTAGAATGATTTGACTATTACTTGAGCAGTGCTCAAACAATACATCGGCTAGATATTCGAACACCAACGGTATTCAAGCGGCTATTTTGACGCAATGCTCAAATGTTAGCAAATTTTAATGAGTTTTTCCGCGGTGCCCATGTTTTTGTATTAAGACATGTTTTAAAAACAGCGCTTAACGCCAAGACAACAAAAGGAACATCGCTTGCTGCTTCTTGAAGGGTAGAGATTAGCTTTACGTAGACCGTATCTGTCGCTGCGGCGTGCCATTGGGACAGATTCTGATTAGCACAGAAATATGGCCCTTCGCTTTGGTTGACATTTAAAGGATACACAGGTTGCCGAAAAGATTCGTATTGTTCAAGAGAACAGAAAATGCTTCTTCTTTCATGAGAAAATAAAGCTGTTTGACTTGTTTTTGCAAGCCACATGCCATGCATGGATGATGGAAGACTTGGTTGAGCTGGCGCTCAAACTGCCAAAGCCTCTGCCTAGAACTCCATCAGGAGCAGTGCTTCAAACACGACCTTTCCAAATCCATGTATGAAGGCATCGTGTTGGCGGTGCTGGGGAATTTGGAGCGACCATTGTGCTGCGCTTGAAGTCACCAAGCTGCACTCCATTCCGATGTGTTTGATGTTGCCGCAATGCGCTGGAAGAACGGGAATACGACCAACTGATGAGGGGTGATGGTGAGCAGCGATAGAAAATAAGAGCAGACACACAGAAAATGGCGTCGCCAAAAAAGAACACTGTAAAGCGCTGTCCACTTGTAGGCTAGTTTAGCCTGATTCCTTTGTATAATAGCTTATCATCAATTGTCCTGCCACTGTCCAATGGATAGGGTAAAGTGCCGGTTCAATCCCAAAGGGGGGGGGGCACCCTATAACTGGACTTGCGTCCTACCTCTCGTTCTCTGACGTAAGGCCAGTTATAGGGTTGGCCACCAGAGTCCCCCGGGAAGGCCAAACATTATCAAAACATTAAAACAAAAACCGAAACAAAAACAAACAACAATAAGAAGAAAAACAAAACAACAATAAATATTACGTCCCAGGTGTCCCTGGGTCGCCTCTACGTGTCGCCCCCCCCCCCCCCAGTCGACCAGTCGACAAACACGCATTCGATAGCGCGGGAATTTAAACGGGGATTACGAGCGGAGCCGCTGGAGCCTCTTCATGCTTTTAACTAATTTTTTCAATGTTTCAGCGACAGCACACGCTATTTCCTGGGGAGGACAACAGGTAAGGTCGTTTATACGCTATGTTGTGTGTGTTTATCCTCAAATAGCAGTGATTTACAGGTGATTATGGAGTGCCCCCCTTTGGGATTGAACCGAAGTGCCCACTCCCACCCACTGGGAAGGATCACAGCGGAGAAAGCGGCGAAGAGGCACCCGCTCCTAGACCTCACGATCAGTTCTGGGCACCGTTCGCGTCAGTCGAATGCGGCGCGCTGCCGCTCCTCCTACCCCAGAAGGATGTGGGTGGCCGACTGGTCGATTTCGGCGAGCGGTCGATAACGCCATCATCCGTGTGATAAGATTGCGACGCGCCGAACAGTCCCTTCGAGTTCCGCCTGTCAGGCCTTCGTTGCACATCACTCCATGCAACCCCTGCACTCGGTTCTAACAGCTCATCTCTCACTGGACAAAGCCCAGTCTCCACGAATTTTGCGACTCCCGTGCTGACCGTCGCGCTGCGCTGACTCCTTTATACTTGGAGAAGAAGAGCGTCTTCGGCGTGCAGTAAGTGTGCATTATTTCAACAACATAGCTTTGCCTGGCGCTATAGTAGTTGGGAAGGGAGGGGGGGGGGCACCATAGCATGCCGCTGCGGGCCGGCCTGTCGAATAGCCACTCACAGCGAATGTAAAGCCTTATCTCTCTTTTCGATCACAGGTGCGCATTTTATCTGCTTTCGTACTGGCAAGGGAGGAGACTCGAGGATGTAGGCAACTTTAACGCGGGTGCGCTTTCCAGCACACATGTTATCATTAGGAATGGCCGAATAACGCGCTATGTGTAAATCCACCACCGAAGGGCATAATCATTTCACACATTTCTTGCTTACAGAAGCAGATCATTTCGGGTTGAATGTGGAGTAAATTTGTACGCTTACCACCCTAGCTTTCTATTTCTCAAAATGTTCATTTCAAGTAGGAGCAGATCGGTTGACCAGTGGCCCTCTCTCCACACTTCGAACTCAGCCTATCGCTACCACTTCTTCTGATTATTCAGAATGTAGAATACTTCTGAGTACCGATACGGTGGTTCCTCATAGAGGGTCTTGAGGCGCTGTGATACTTCGAGTGGGGGGTCACCGTGGAATACCGTGGCCCGCACGCCAGGTGTGTGGCTAAACGAGTTGAGTAAATGAGATGAGTTGAATAATATGCACTGCTATTTCCTCTTTACGATCACAGATCCGGTTTCATTTGCCTTCATATTTTTGCGAGTGAAGGGACTCCGCGCTGTAGTCAATTTCAACATGGCCGCGAATTAGGTCTACACAACTTGGAGTCCCTTTCGCTGCCCGAATCTGTCCTCAGAATGCAACAGTATTATTGCTTGCTTTCTTCACTAACAGCATGTCTCGTTTCTCTTCTTCCGCGTTACTGAATTTCTGCGGAAGATAACGTCTGCGATCTTCTTGGGTTTTCTCTTGTAAAATTTTACTAATTCTTAGCTGTTAGTTCTGATAACAGTCTCACCACAATCTTGTTGACTACGAGTTCACAGACTCATGCGGTGTAATCTCATCAGGTCACTACATTTCTCTGATTAATTGGATTAGTAGTTCATATGTGTTACTATTATATATGAGAACACAGGGTGAACTAGAAACTACTCGACTTTTCGACTCCTATCCTCTTCCTGAATAGTGCTTAGTAGTTGTCATTTCTCACGAATACATTGAAGGATAAGTCCCCCCCCTCTCCTAATCATGCCTTCCACCTCTTATTATTAGTAGTTGGAGCAAGGCCTGGCTCGGGATGATGTAACACCGATTTTTCCGTCGGTGGCCCATCGCAAGTCATTGTATAGGCCAAGGGCACAGTCAGAGAGGCCATCCGATGTCGCATAAAACTAGTATGGGTATCTTACCCCGCAAAGGAGGCCAAGCGTGACACTCTACGCAATATTGCCCACACTTTTCCTCAAGGCTTCTTTATTGTGGCCTGGAGAGCGCCTTTGTGTGCTTAATGAGCTTGTGCAGACATCGTGGTGTCGAGAAATCCTAGATCTTGCATGTTAGGCCAGCGACATCACTTCACTTGCACAGTTCCGTGCCGTCGAAGGAGAGTATAGAAACCATCTTCTATGCTTGGCCCGACAAGAGGACTGTCTCAGCGGTACGCCGGAACTGCAACAACGAATACTGTAGCAAGAGTCTCCATCCTCCAAATAAATGTAACAACATGTGTTTTGATTTCGCTGATTCCCTGAGCCGAATGAGTAGAAGGCACCGGAAATTCTTAATGGTTAACGGTGCCCAGGGTCGAGCTTTCCACGAAGGCGCAAGGGAGCTGCGACTTGGTTTGGGTGGCGCAATGGTAGAATTGCTGCTTCATGATCATGAGGTTCGATACGCAGGCTAAGCCGATTTTTATACTTCTACCCTAGCATCGAATTTCCATAGGGAAACGGTGCCTGATCTCTTTTTGAAGCTTGCTGCTATATTATGTTTTTACTACACATTCCTTGTCGGAAATTCGTGATTCGCTGCCAATGTTCTAAATATGCAAAATACTACGACACATGAATTCAAGAAATGAATCTCTCCCTCCATTGCACTGTGGTGACACTCACCTCACCGACACTAATGAATCGCATACGTAGCAGTTTTCTAGCTTCAAGTCCCTGTTCCGTGTTGTTCCCACATCTTCCCAATGTGTCGACAAGGAATAAGTAGCAAAAACATCATACCGTAGCACACTCCAAACGGACGTGCAGCTAGCGTTTCTCTATGAAAATGCGATGGTAGGGAAAGGAGTGCAAAACCGTTGCTTAGCTGGGGAATCGAACCTTCACTATCACATTCATGAAGCAGCACCTTCTCCACTGCGCCACTCAAACCCCACGTCTCTGCCTCTGCGCCTTCGTTGAAAGCTCGGACCTGCGGACGTTTAACCATTTCTACAATCTAGCGGAAGTAAACACTCACGGTCAAAAAGAAGAATTGCTAATATTATTGTTTGCCCGCTGACCAACTCGACGGAAACGGCGTTTGCATACAATCCAGCTTTCATGGCGTACTAAGCGAGCGCATGTAGCAATTCTATCGCATGACGCGCCTAAAGATCTTCTACCTTCTGCAAGCTAAAATAAGCCCCAGAAGCATTCGTGTAACAGATGGATTGGTTTGGAGCAGTAGAATCAAATCTGTTGGGCAGCATGTGTAGTCGGATTTCTAATATATTTTTTTTCAAATTGAAATATATTTGGGCTGGTAGTATGAACATACAAGTTTTCGCCGCGCGCGTGGCGGCCCCTAGCGCACGCGCGACGAACCGCCACTGACGCATCGCTCCCGGGTGGGCGGTTATGGGGGAACTGGAGCTCTAAAAGAACTCCCGAGTTATGCTGTACTGTATATCTAGATATGTGGCTTTTAGAATTGAAGCTTCCTGTCATAAAGGGAGACTAAATTTTCTCACAATGGAAGGAGTTACTTATTTCTTCGATTAGGTCATCCAATTCCCTCTCCAAATATTCATTTTCGCTGATTAAGTGCACCGGAGGGCCCCCTAATAGCTGAGCAGAGGTAGCAAAGGAAGCTTATGCACTTGCAAGAGCATTAGACTTCGTGACTGTAGCAGCACACGCTATACAGTTGTCGCGCTTGCCGCAGCAGTCGACGCGGCAGCCGCGCGATTTCGTATGTTCAGCTTGCTCCCCATATATTTGCGATATTCCTGAATTTGATTCCATAGGCATCTATTTTGATTTGGAATAAGTTACGTTTGTTTTGAAAGGAATCAAGTTTGAGCTGGAAATGCTTCATTTTGAATGAAAAGGGTCCAATGTGATTTGAAAAAGTCCATTTCAAGTTTATTAACACATTGACGACAATACGCAGCATTTATGCTGCGTAAGCAAGCGGTCGCGTGGGGCAATACGCATCATTTTTGCTGCGCAACTTTTAACTCGATTTTCCTTTAAAGCGAAGCAATTTTGTGTGGGTTTTTTTGCAGTGTGCTTATATACTGAATCAGCGAGAAGCCTCAATAGTTGTGGGCAAAGAAATGGTTTGGTGGTACTCGTGAAAATTTGGTAGTAAGGCGACGATAACGCCACACCATTACACTTCTATTGGAGGTTGTAAAGTAAGAAGAGATTTGGTTTCTACAAATGGTGCTGAAGGAATGTTACATATTGAACCTCACTAAAAACATTTAAAGGAAAGGATAATTGATGAAGGAACGAAAGAACCGCTTCTCACAAAGCAAGTTAACATTGCAGTATGATGCACGCGCACGGAGACACTAATGTTGGCTTCGTCATTTTCATGCGATTTGAACTTCTTCTTCTTCTTCAGCGTTTGTCCCGCTTCATGACGGGGTCCGCTTTTCTGGTGCCATGTCGCCATCTTTCCCGATCCCGTGCTAGATCAGGGTGGACACCAGCTACCTTAAAGTCCTTGTGTAACGTATCAGCCCAGCGCAGCTTCGGGCGCCCTCTAGGCCGTTTTCCAGACACTACGAAGTTAAGGCCTATCTTACGGACGCTGTCTTCCTTTCCACGCAGAACGTGGCCGTACCATCGTAAGCGAGCTTCACGCATCTTGTCCGCTATCGGCGCGACACCGAACTTCTGCCGGATAGCCTCGTTTCGGATGCGGTCCAGGCGCGTGACTCCAGCCATCCAGCGCAGCATCTTCGTTTCCATTACGCTGAGGCGACTTTCCGTTTCCTTTGTCACAGGCCAACACTCAGCTCCGTACATCGCTACCGGCCGGACGACGGTTTTGTAGATCTTCGACTTTAAGCGCTCTGGCATCTTCTTGTCGCAGAGTACTCCAGTCAACGAGCGCCACTTCGACCAAGCTGCACTCACGCGTGAGTTCACTTCAACCATCAGACTGCCATCAGAGGCTATTGCTGATCCCAGGTATTTAAACACCGAAGTGCGTGCAAGCTCAGTACCGTTAATCTTAATGGAGCCGGACTCATTTACGTCAGTCGTGAAATACTCGGTCTTCTTGACGTTCAATTTGAGTCCGAACATGGCCAGGCGGTCGCACCAAGCTTGCACCTCTCGTTCGAGCTCACCTTTGTCTTCGCAGGCGAGCATCACGTCATCAGCATATAGCAACGTCCAAGGGACGGGCTTCTGGAGATCTCGCGTAATGGCATCCATTACGACAACAAAGAGGAGTGGGGAAAGCGCAGATCCTTGGTGCACCCCAACAGAGATGGGAAACTCCGTCGAGGTTCCTGCTGCCGCTTGCACACGACTCTTTGGACAAGAGTATAGCATTCGCACCCACTCTACAAGTTCTTCGGGAACACCGTGCTGTCGTAGGGCGTACCATATAACCTCACGCGGTACGCGATCGAAGGCCTTCTCCAAGTCGAGAAAGGCAAGATGCACCGGCCTCTGTTTCTCGCGATGCTTCTCCACCAGAAGACGGGCGGCATGTATGGCATCGATAGTGCCACAACCAGCCACGAAGCCGCACTGATTGCTTGAAAGCTTGACGATTTCGCGAATTCGGCTATCGAGGATTCGCTCGAAGATCTTCATGCTGTGCGAGAGCAACCGAATCGGACGGTAATTTGAGCAGTCTGCAGGGCTGCCCTTCTTCTTCCAAATCGGAATCGTCGTACTTTCCTGCCAAACATCAGGCACCTTCTTCTCCGCTACAACCTGGTTGAAAAACTTGGCCAACCACTCAGCAGAGTACCAGAACTTCGACTTCCATAAGTCAGCTGGCAAGTCATCTGGACCAGTCGCCTTGCCCGGTCTCATCTTCCTCAGAGCCGCGTCAGTTTCCTCCACAGTGATTTTGTGGACGGGACCGTGGATAGGAGCCACAGAAGGGACGGCCGGATGAGGGAACTCTTCAGTCGAAATACCCTCGAAATAATCGCACCATCGCTTCAATGCCTTTTTGCGCTCTGTCAGAAGATGGCCGTTCTCATCAATGATGCCAAAGAACTTCTCTATATCCTCGGATTGGCGATGACGGTTTTTCGCAAGTCGGTACAAATACCGCTCGCCATCGCGCGACTCAAGCTTTTCGTAGACATCATTGTAATGAGTGGCTTTTGCTACGGCCACAGCCTTCTTGGCAGCTTTTTTCGCTTCGTGGTACTTTTGCCAGTTATCGGCGGTCTTGTCGCCGAGAAACACATGATAAAGCGCTTTCTTCTCTCGAACTTTTTCTTTCACATCGTTCGTCCACAGCCATGCCTGCATGTCGACCTTTCGTCGTCCAGGCTTCGTAGTGCCAAGTTCTGACCTCGCAGCTTGAAGTATCGCGTCGGTCGCTTTCTTCCAAGTTTCGTCGACAGTCGTGACTGTCGGTAACCGTACGCGAGAAATCACAGCTGCTTCTTTTTCTTTCATTCGCCACCACTTGATTCTTGCAGCACCGCATCGCTCAACCTGCTGCAGCCTCGGAGGAGCGATCTTCAAAGTACAGATCAGCGGACGATGCTGTGGGGCGACCGTTTCATACGGCACAATCTTCGCGTCTGTGACGAGATTTCGGTCACGATCTCTCACAAGGACGAAGTCTATCTGCGTCTTGGTGTTCCCACTATAGAACGAGATAAGGTGGGAGTTGCGTTTGCGAAACACGGTGTTCATTATGGTGAGATTATGCGAATCCGCATATTCAAGGATACGCTCACCATCTGTGTTACGCAACCCATAGCCGAATCCACCATGACAGCTGTACCCGTCTTTCGTAGCGCCTACGTGCCCATTGAGGTCACCAGCGACGATGATGACGTCCTTCGACGGTACCTCTGCTGTCTTCTCATCAAGCAGGCTCCAAAACTCATCCTTGGCTTGATCGGAACAGCCAGTCTGCGGAGCATATGCAGAGAAGAAGTGGAAGAGTCGCTCCTTGGCGGCGACAACGATCTTCATCAATCGATCGTCAAAGCGCTCGACGCTTACAATCGAGTCTCGGAAACGCTCGGAGACGATTATACCAACACCACTGGTGGTCCTGGGACTTCCACATAGAACGGCCTTGAAGCCACGTCCTATATCTCTCGACTTGCGGCAGGACCACCTCGTCTCCTGCACCGCACAGAAATCAACTCTTCTACGCTCCAGTGCTTCTACCAACTCGCACGAGCGGCCCGTCAACGTACCCACATTCAGCGTTGCTACGCGGGTCCTGCTTACGTTACGGGACTTTCGGACTAGCTCAGTTGCCCCCCGATGCCGTCCTCGCACCAGGGACCCTCGCATACTTCTCACACTCGCCGGGCTTTGCGAGTGCGCGTCGGTTCCCGCGGACGCCGTAGCATTATCCCGAAAAACATGAACTGACATACACCCATACGATGTGACATTGGGTTGTTCGTAGGCCGGCCTGTCACCAGGGCCTGTCGCCTGCATTCGAATGTCCGTGCTTGGCTTAGCTCGCAGAAGCGAGCAGTTTCCAGTGGCACCACGAGGAGGAACGGACATCGCCACCATTTTCATGCGATTTGAACTAGATCTAATATATTCTTTATATGTAATAGAGTGTTTTATGATCTATTAAAAAGCTTTTGTCCAGATTTCTTATGAGGTGCATTGTACTCTCGGTTAGAAAGTCAGTCATGGTGCATAGCAGTCACCATTCCTTCTTATATTCTTATATTCCTTCTTATATTGAAAGTGATATTTACAAGGCTATGAGAATCCAGTGAGAATTCAACATTTGACCCACAACAGTACAAAGAGCTGAGATGTTTCCTTTTTTTAGGCAGGCCTCAGCAAAAACTATTTTGCTAAATATTTATTTTATAGGTATTTATTTTCGGTAGTGGTGCCCGCTAAGTACAAAAAAACAAATATCAATACCTATAAAATAAACACTTGGATTGCACATACTCGTAGAACACTCACATAAGCAAGGTTCCTTCCTTTGCATAGTTCTGTGCTCTCTGCGTCAGCGGATAAAGAAAGCAGAACAACAGAAGGGAAGGTCTAAAAGTGGCAGTGAACCGGAATGCCGATCATGAAACACAAGTTTCGCATATCCCTGTTGAAGGGCCTTCCAAAGCTGTTGTTAGATTTACAATTTTGTTGCATTATTCAGCCCACACTGTTGGCGCGGCAAAAAAGCGTCCCTGTGGGACAATGCGCAGCATAAATGATGCGTACGCGTCAGCTGGCTCAGAAATCGATTGTCCCACGCGCGCAACACTGCAAAATGTGCGATGTCGTCAATGTGTTAAGGGGAAATATGATATACACAAAGCCAGTTAAGCCCCCATTGTTTGACACGTTGACGACAATACACAGCATTTACGCTGCGTAGGGCCTTTGTTATACCATCGCTCACCCCGAGCGACGGCTAAAGGCCCCCACACACTTCTGCGGCAACGCAGCGGCCCTATCCTTAACCATGGGGCAGGGACGCAGAGCTCGCCGCCGGCGGCGTCCGTGCTCTATCCTCAACCATAGCGGCGAGCGGCGTTTCCAGCAGCGCGACAGGAGGTACACCCGCCCGGGGGGCGTGGTGTCAGAAGGTACAGCCGCTGTTGTGCGGACCGGACTTTTGTTTTGCGATCAAAGGTTTCGTAAGGCGGCAGAGAGACTCTCGGTGAAGCCTAGGGAGTTGGGGATGGGTGAGCAAGGGGATGAGAGGAAGATGCGGGTATACCTCCTGACCGTCCCCTGGCGTTGCCGCTGAAGTCTGTGGGGGCCTTAATGGTATGCTCCCTTATCGATCCCATCGCTCCGCCCGATCGATATGGGAGCATATCATTAGGCGTCGCTCGGGGTGAGCGATGATATAACAAATGCCTGAGAAAGCGGTCGCCTGGGACGACGTGCATCATTTTTGATGGGAACTTTCAACTCGATCTTCCTTCAAAGGCAGCAAAAATAGCGATTCTGTAGGATACTGTAGAATACAATACACAGCGTGAATGAAACGTACGCTGCAGCCAGCTTAAAGATCAACTCTCCCTCTCGCGCACCACTGCGAAACGCGCGCTGTCGTCAATGTACTAACAATGTTCCACTCATTGTTCATGGTCGTCTTGATGACCAAGTAGCGCTGCACAGCTTGGTAGCATTAGCGCCGCGCAACGCCCGAATCCCGATGAGAAGAGCGTGTAGCAAATACATTTCCTAACCTTAAAGGAGCTCCCAATTTCTGAGATGGAAGACCGTCGCTCAGCAATGTCAGTCAAATCTAAGGCGCGAGATTCACATTGTCTGTATGTACTTGCCTGACTTTCAAAACTTTAGTGCACTACTAGTAATTGCCTGCACTTGCTTGAGGTACCTCCCACTAGATTTATATCGAAGGCTTGCGGGGCGCACCAGAGCACAACATTTTAGACGAGGTACAAAGGGGTGAAATCAATGGCCTCAATCATTAATGCTTTATTATTTTCGCGCGAATCTAGTAGCTACTTCGTAGTACTTCCAATCAAATGATTTTCCGTCATGGTTTTCCGTCAATTCCATTCCAGGATGATCTATGCGTTTTATTGCATTAGGATGATTTATTTATGAAAATGTCGACGAGGCAAGGGTTATCGAACACAACATGGATGAGTTTGTGGTCATCTTGCTCGTACAAAATGCCTTGCATGTCTTTCTGGCACGTGGAATAGAATAAGACATTGAATTCGAAGTGCCTTCTTGTTATGGTACATACACACTACGCGGCCGAAAGAAGGGAGAGGAACCCAATCTCGTAGCTGGGAGTTGATTTTGCAATAAATTGTCACTCCAGCTTTCCCTCGAGGATAGGGCTGATACCAAGCGACGGCCCCTACAACGCTTATGAAATGGTGTCAAGCTGAGAGAGAGAGAGAATTCAGACTCGCTTCGCCTGTTCATGGAGGTGCCTTCTACTTCAGCTTCACAAGAAAATATCAAGAACAGAACTGAAATGATTCAAATCAGTTTCTTTAAGCCTCAAGTTGCTGGTATCGAGGTTGTGAGCTGTCATAACGATGTTTTGATGTGATCAAAACTTCTAGCAACCGGGGGACTCGAACCCGCACGTCCCTCTAACCGGGCGGGAATGCTCTACGCCATTACACCACCGGCGCCGGTTGGTCGAACGCAACATCCACACCTCATGGGACCGATCAGCACTCACCCGTATCCGGGATGAGCTGGCCGCTGATATCAGCATGGAACCAGTGAAGCTGATGGTCTTGATAGAAACGATTCAAATCAGTTTCATTAAGCCTCAGTTGGCTGGTATCGAGGTTGCAAGCTGTTATAACGATGTTTTGTTGCGATCAAAACTTCTAGCGCCAGGCGGGACTCGAACCCGCACCTCCCTCCGACCGGGCGGGAATGCTCTACGCCATTACACCACCGGCGCCGGTTGGTCGAACGCAACATCCACATCTCATGGGACCGATCAGCACTCACCCGTATCCGGGATGAGCTGGCCGCTGATATCAGCATGGAACCAGTGAAGCTGACGGTCCTGATAGAAACGATTCAAATCAGTTTCTTTAAGCCACAAGTGGCTGGTATCGACGAGTGCTGATCGGTCCCACGAGGTGTGGATGTTGCGTTCTATCAACCGGCCCCGGTGGTGTAAGGTGAACATCGCTGCCCGGAAAGCAGAAGATGCGGGTCCGAGTCTCGCCTGGCGCTAGAAGTTTTGATCGCAGCAAAACATCGTTATGACAGAACTGAAATGCTAGTGCCTTTTGAGAGGAGTGCATAGAAGAGGGCCTGTCGTTATACCCCAAGTTATGTGGCACCATGTGGACGGCTGTTGTTGACCTAACAATAAGATCAGATTCACGAAAATTTGCCATTTACCTTTACGACCCAAAATGTCGCGAACCGTAATTCGTTAAAAGAAATGCCAGAAACCGTCGTAAATCGTAAATCGTAGATATGTTCACCACTGGTGCTGACCGCTCATTTCGCTCACACGAAAAAGAACCTTTTGTTTCACAACGCAGAGGTTCACACTATCTGAGAGAAGGTCCTGTAGGTAATTTAAGGTGAAACGTGATACCATAATTAAGGCGAGATATCACTACAATTATGACATGTCTAAGGAAAATGCTACAGGATTCGTTTCGTCACTACCTTTCTACGAAGCTTTTGTCGTAGCATCCCGCGGTAGCTTAACATCTAGTAAATGTACAAACACACTACGCATGTGGCGCCAAACCGCACGCAAGGGATGAATACTTCAATAATTTCTCACTCAACTTAGCACGTACTGGTAAAATATTGATACTAACCGTTACCTGGGTTATCGAGGCAGACTCTGCATAGCGTTTTCGATAGCGGGATGCAGCAAAAGTGTACGAGCAGTATGTCGTAAGAGTCAATCCAAATAGTATAACCAAAATCTCCATTCAGATTAGAGTTGAGCACAAACAACCAGGGCCCACATAAGTTGATTGGACGAGGAATTTATATAGCTTAACCATTTTGTTCATTTGAGATTCTTGATAAGAGCAACCATTTTTTCATGTTGTAATCTATTGTAGCATATTTATAGAAAATCTGCTTGTTTTTGTAAATACATTTCATTATGTTATTAACAACAAGGTATTTACAGTAGCATTTTGTACAAGTGTGTTATTACCAAAAAATTGAATTTTGACCAAGCTTTCGGGCCGTGTGGCCGTTTATCGCAATTTTGTGGTCCCCTTGATTGTAATCGTTCTGTCGACTTTCTTTTTGAAAACAATGAAATTGTTGGGGAATAGTGAAAATTTTATATCTTAACTTTCGAGCTTAGTCCACGTCACAGAGATTTTGTAGCTTAGGTGATGCACTGCATTTTCCTAGGTGTCGTGCATTTTGACACAGTGGGTTATAGTTGTCGTCGATTCTATGCAAACGTTTCTTCAGCAAGGAGTAACGTAGACATTTAGCGCGCAATACCGATTGTCTACTTATCGGCCAAACAAACTTTTTAGAAAGAACACCAGCGACGTTCCGGATGTTCACAAGAACTCCAGCAGTGAGCGATCGGGATCATTGATTTGATTTTGCCCTCACTGAAAGAGCAGGAAGGTACCGGCACTTAAGGTTTAATGAAAAGTGTGAATTTGTCATCCCCGTTTGAGCTTTCCGTTGGGCTGACAGTAGTCGTCCAAAACTCTAGGAAGGTGAGGGCTTTGCCAGAGCACAAGCAGAAACCATTTGCACATGTAGGCTTCCTAAGACGGTGGAACGTTGAAGCGACAGGCTGCTTTAATAAAGGGCCATATAAAAACCGCATGTAGAACTGTGGCCTGACCAAACAACCCACGATGTTGAAGTTTGAATAAGTTAGGAAATTAGAGGCATATGTAAATTATTTCTCATATACGTACCTATAATGGATGTCCGGAATTTCCGTTTCCCTTTTCGGATTCCGTTTCCCTTTTCGGATTCCGATTTCCGGCCGGTTTAGTCCTTCTGTTCCGTTCCGTGTTCCTAGTTTTTTTTTTCAGACAGAAGACGAAACGGAAAGGGTGACTCATCACTCATTGGTTATTTTGCGGTGACTATTTATCTCCTGAAGCTAAACAAGAGGCAACTAGCTCCTGAAGTTAAGCAAGAGGCAGAAGAAGGAGATCAGCGATGCTTCACCTTTCCTGTGGTTGTGTTGCTTTGAAGCCGGTGGTACATTCTGGTGTCGGAACGGTGTGATAACCAGATTGGATTCCTTTTGGGAAGCAGGGTTCAAAGTACTGGGGGAGGGAGGGCAAAGCACCAGGCCTGGGGCAAAGCACAAGGCCTCACCCAGACTCGCTGCTTGACAGGTTTAAGGTAGAAGACGCATGTACTTCTCATCTTGCGTGACTACTATAGTTGTGCCCGAATGAATATTTGAGCAATCGAATTCGAATAATTCTATTCGAAATCGAATATTCGCATTCGAACGTTCGAAAAAACGCGATTCTCGAATGTATTCGACTTCGAATGCTAGAAAAAACGCGATTTTCGAATGTATTCGATTTATTCGGTAATTCGCAATTCTTGGGAGAGCGCAACCATAGTGACTACTGAGTTCAGGCTGCTCGGAATTGGGAATTGGGCGAGATTTGCGCGACACAGGTCACTCGTCAGACTGGGGTTTTTACATGCTTCTGGAAAGGGCGAAAGTAGTCGCTTCTCAGGCGGCCTTCAGTAGGTAGCAAACAAACATACAAATACGACGAGCACGAAACGGGACTCCAGTCACGACATATATGGGCACGGCATGTTGAGTCTCATTAATTTTGACCCCCAGTCCCCTAATACAATACCCACCATAAGGATTCGAAAAAGGACGCGGTAGGCGCGTTTTCCGTGTTCTTTCTGTGTTTTTTTTGCTATAGCCGTATTGATTTTATCCTTTTTGAAGAACTCGCATATCATCGTGATCACCTCGACGAGATTGATCATATGCGAGTGCCCAGTGCCGCAAAAACATTTTTCGTTGCTCCGTTTTCGACCGCTTTTTTTTGGAAAGCGCCATGGGATGCTCATTAGCGAGGGACGTCTCCACTAATTGCGCCCAAAGGGTATTAAAGTACTAGGATTCAAGGCCAGCTCAATTGACAGTAGAGTTTACTTAGGAAAAGTTACGTAGACCGATTAATTCATAAGACCACGGATATATTGTTATACTCTATTTTGTTTATTTATTTCGGTAAATTTAGTAAGCATTAGCAAGTTTTCCTTCATCTACCGATCACTGAAAAAATGTCTCTATCTGGTTAAGTTAAGGGAGACGGTAAAAAATAGATAGAAGACGGTGCAGTCAATTCCTATTTGGGACGCGCCATGCACTTTACTTCTGCAAGATTGCAGAGTTGAACTCATAGTTGGTCTACACAGTAACTTGCGGTGACTGTCGATGTACAAGTCAATGTTTTGCCCTTGCTGGAGCAATCTAAAACTGATTAGCCGAGGTGGGAGGAATGAAGGAATTAATTAGTCTGGGCGGCGTCCAAACCTAGAATCTCGACTCCGCTGCATGCGACAGCCGGCGAGTCAGCGATTGGCTACCACTCGCAGAGCGAATCGATAATTATGTATAACTGACAGGAAAATGTGTGTAGAACTTTCGACTTGGAAAGGTATCAAATCTGGAGGAATTACTAGGTTTCATATCAACAACCCGTTCTTCTTTCTTGAAGTGAATTTTAGCAGTGTAGCAGGTCCTGTAACTTTTTTGAAAAGGAAGTTACAAAGTTGAACCCTACTCCGATCTCTAAAACAGTTATATTACGAGCAGGTGGAACTTGAAAAAAAAAAGAAATTTTCTCTAGTCATAAATCCACTGCGCTTCACTCTCAGAATCCTCCCAGTTTCAAACGTGGTATATCTTTTGTGAAAAAGGCGCTGAAGGCTCGAAGGTTTTCCTGTGTTCGGAAGATACTGCTATCGTTAAAAAACAGGAGGGAGGAGGAAAAGGAACACCTTGGTTGGAGTCAGCGACCTCTTCTAGTGGTCATAAATCAATTACGTTTCATCTTCAGTAATGTATTTTCCGCCTTTGCGCGTACTGTAGCTCTTTAGGAGGGGTAGTTAGGATTCTAAGATTTTTCCTGTGCAAAGTAGGCTTGAGCGTCTGTGAAACTGGGAAGTGGAGTGGAATAAGTTTATTCGAATAGTGTTATATACGTACTTAAATTCGGAGAAAATCTACGACATCTTGATCCCGCTTTGTTATCACCAGCTAGGCCTCCGGAGACATTAAGCTCCCAAAATGCTTATAGTAGCATATCTCACCACTGCAAGCGCTTTCTGATACTGTAATTTTATAAAATTTCAAGAGATTAGGCATTTTGCCCCTCTTCTGCCGAGGTCGACTTTTGGGCAGCGCTCCACTCGACCTGGGCTCTGCGTTCATCGCCGCGCCCGCTGTGAGTTTTCCTCGTACCTGGCTGCGAGACCCAGCGGTTCTAGGCCATTTCTAGGGAGCGGCGCAGCACCGTTGGACGAATGGGACTATTGATTGCCCCTGCTTGTTACGTTCTTTTGTTTTGAAATGTTTTCGTACATATCAGTTAATAAAAATATTTTTTCTCTTTCAAACATACCATGCTCAGTTACCAGTTTATCGACTGCCAATTCTGCATGTGCGGAAGGGCGAGGTCCAAAGCTATTTTATCTGCGTTGCACCTATATTCCTTATCTTTATCAAAATTCAAAACACCGCTCATCACGCTTGATTAACTTCCCTCCGTATGCTTATGATACGACATCATACAGGGTGCGCCAAAATTATGGCGACAGCACATGCGCAAACAATTTGACCTTTTATTCGGAGCGTCTGCTTTTTTTCGTGCTCTTATTGTTTTTATTGAGTCAATTAGTTTATGCTTACCTCAGTCAAACATAACAATAAGTCGTTTTTCAAGATAGTGAAGGGTTCGTGCCACCGTTCTTAAATCATTAAGCTTTGCCGTCAAGGCTTCTCGGCACGCTACATTCACCACCGTCTTGGAGTCCATCAGAGTATTATGAATAGGTCCATCAAACGCTAAGAAGACCTGAGAACCGAGGATGATAGATGCGGACGGGAAAGACACTTATCTGTTACAACTACGGACAACATTAGGAGGGTACGAGAACGAGTTCGCATGAAGCCGGCGCGCTCGGTCCGCCGGTTGACGGGAAAATGGACATCATGGAGACGTCGTTGAGAAGAATCTTCCGTAAACTGGGACTTAAGGGCTACAAGAAGACCCACGTGCACCCTCGTGGACCTTCAAACTGGAAGGTGTTCCAGCTCACAGAGCAAGAATGCTGCAAGACTGGTGCCAAGGCAACTTTCCGCCATTCACCAGCTTCCACGAGTGGCCAGCCAACTCTCCGGATTTGAATCCGATGGATTACACGGTCTGGCCAGCTCTGGAAGCCAAAGCCTGCGGGAAACCTCACCGCCCCGTGGATCCTTTGAAGAAAGGCGTGGGATGAGCTCAACGCGCCTTACTTGCGTGCCGCCGTCGATGCCTTCCCGAAGCGCCTCAGAGTCTGTATCGATGCCGATGGAGATATCTTTGAATCTCAATGTTGCGTATAGTTTACAATAGACTGATAAACATTATCTCATCGTTGGTTTCTCGAAAGTACCGCATTGTCTCTCTCGGCGAATTGAAAACCTTGTCGCCATAATTTTGGCGCACCCTGTATTACAAAACATTTGCTAACTTTTTGGTCGTTCATTGGTACATGTAGCTCAGTCAGTAAAATGCGCTGGTTTTTGTGAATCAACAATCAATTTAGTGCTTGAATCGCGGTTACGTCCTTAAATTACGACTATCTCGAGACTCACTTCTTTCCCCTTTTTTTATTAAGGTTGCGGGTAGCGGGGTAGTAGGAGTCACTGGCTCTCACATGCCCCTAAGTGGAAGCTGAAAGTTTGGATTTCTTCCAGAGCAAAATATTGTTCGATCTTCCGTGATCATTGTTTCGGTACCAGAGACGTCCGAGGGTAACAGTGGTTTGCTCACCATTCACCACCACAGGTCGTTCTATGATCCATATAGTTAATCAAATTGCCTCATTAATAGCCCGTAGAATTAAGATGCGTGGCTCATCTTCATTTTTCTAATCCCTTTACTTTCTTTGACATAAGAGTATAATCATGGCTTTCATCCTTGTTAGCGAAACACAGCAAGTCAGCTCTGGAAAATGTGTTACGAGATTTTTCGCGCTCTTTGCATGAATTTGATTTGGTGTGGTATATTGGATGGAATCGTTGATGTTGTACCGGCCTTTTAAAAACAAATACTCTTCCGATCTCCGCTTCTTGGCGCGGATTTCTCGCCTAGGCCAAACAAACCCTCCACACTTCCTTCTAGGTCTTTGAATTGACACCATATTCGTCTGGGATGAATGAGCTCTTGATTTAGTTGTCCATTAGATGGCCGCTGCAAACCATTGATAGGCGGCCAAACACGCACTCAAATTGCCTTCATCCCGTAGAAGTGGAGCGCATGGAGAATCCCTTAAAAAGATGGTCTAACGAAATTTTTTTTATCTTTCATCATGAAGATCTCGAAGTTCTTGTTACCACAAGTCCTCCTCTTTCGAGCAAAATCGCTTTGGACCTTCATTAACCGTTTTATAGGAACAGAAAAAGGTTAGCGTCAATCTGTCACCTTCTGGGATGAGTCACGTATTCTATGCACTGTGTGCAAGTGAACATCACATGAATGAGCATTGACCAATAAATACAATGACTTGCGCTGCCCATCAAATCCACATATACATGTAACAAAGGTCTATCCTTCCAGATAATTCAGATACTATTTGATAGCCCGGAGGGTGAAATCCCTAGGACTAGGACTCAACCCAACATCGATTCATGCAAAGAGGGCTTTCAACTCCTCCTGCAGGACTACAAACATGCGTCCCCTAATAGTTATTTAATTCGATTACTTTCAATCAGAATTAATAGTTAATTAAGGATGCTTTTAGTACTGTTAATATCTATATAATCTGCAGTTTAGTTAAAGTATAAAGAATGAAGGCGATAGTCAGATCCTGGTGGGAATGCGCCACACGTTTTGCTTCTACGGGATGTCACTCGGGTAATTCGAATGGGTATTAAACCTGCACAATGACTTATGGTGCTCTGCCAATAGAGACGTCAGTTGTGAAACACAGAAGGGCTTGAAAGCAATTTTACAACAATGCCGTGTTCCAGGATGAGAGAACATGGAGACTGCTAGAGACGTCAGTGCTTCACTTTTTCTAAACAACACTTCGTCATCCTGAGAAGGATGGAAACTTGGTTAGCTTTTAGGAGAGCCGTGCCTGTTCAGGACGCACCCAACAGCTGACGCCGCTTTCGAGCGTGTCACCATGCGTTCATTAGTGTGATATTTTATTCCCTAATTCTAGGTAGAATCTTTTAAATTAAAACCATTCAGATTATTTCTAAATTATTTTGGCGAACCGTGGACACGATTTTCACCTCGTAACGTTCCTTTTACCTACAGGCAATAGGAAGTCAACGCGTTTAGGAGATTATTGCAGCTCTTTATGTGAAGAATAAATATTTTGGCGTACACATATTATATGGAATTAGTAATGTCCTTGTTGTTTAAAGATCCATTTTTCGTTTTTGTCGAAAAGCCGTCACATGTAATTGACAAAAGGAATGTCTAGTTGGAAAGTATTCAATTTGAAAAGAAAATGACACCTAAAACTTTTAAATTTACCTTTACCGAAAAGTTGCTTACGTTCCACAGAAGCTGTTGCAATGTAGGTGCAATAGTCTTGGACCTCGCCCTTCCGCACATGCAGAATTGGCAGTCGATAAACTGGTAACTGAGCATGGTACATATGTTTCAAAGAGAAAAGGTACTTCTATTAATTGATATGTACGAAAAAATTCAAAACAAAAGAACGTTACAAGCAGGGACAATCAATAGTCCCGTTCGTCCAACGATGCTGCACCGCTCCCTAGAAATGGCCTAGTGCCGCTGGGTCTCGCACCCAGGTGCTAGGATGACTCACAGCGGGCGCGGCGATGAACGCAGAGCCCAGGTCGAGTGGAGCGCTGCCCAAAAGTCGACCTCGGCAGAAGCGGGGCAAAATGCCTAATCTCTTGAAATTTTATAAAATTACAGTATCAGAAAGCGCTTGCAGTGGTAAGATATGCTACTATAAGCATTTTGGGAGCTGAATGTCTCCGGAGACCTAGCTGGTGATAACAAAGTGGGATCAAGATGTCGTAGATTTTCTCCGAATTTAAGTACGTATATAACACTATTCGATTGAACTTATTCCACTCCACTTCCCAGTTTCACAGACGCTCAAGCCTACTTTGCACAGGAAAAATCTTAGAATCCTAACTACCCCTCCTAAAGAGCTACAGTACGCGCAAAGGCGGAAAATACATTACTGAAGATGATACGTAATTGATTTGTGGCCACTAGAAGAGGTCGCTGACTCCAACCAAGGTGTTCCTTTTCTTTCTCCCTCCTGTTTTTTAACGATAGCAGTATCTTCCGAACACAGGAAAACCTTCGAGCCTTCAGCGCCTTTTTCACAAAAGATATACCACGTTTGAAACTGGGAGGATTCTGAGAGTGAAGCGCAGTGGATTTATGACTAGAGAAAATTTCTTTTTTTTTCAAGTTCCACCTGCTCGTAATATAACTGTTTTAGAGATCGGAGTAGGGTTCAACTTTGTAACTTCCTTTTCAAAAAAGTTACAGGACCTGCTACACTGCTAAAATTCACTTCAAGAAAGAAGAACGGGTTGTTGATATGAAACCTAGTAATTCCTCCAGATTTGATACCTTTCCAAGTCGAAAGTTCTACACACATTTTCCTGTCAGTTATACATAATTATCGATTCGCTCTGCGAGTGGTAGCCAATCGTTGACTCGCCGGCTGTCGCATGCAGCGGAGTCGAGATTCTAGGTTTGGACGCCGCCCAGACTAATTAATTCCTTCATTCCTCCCACCTCGGCTAATCAGTTTTAGATTGCTCCAGCAAGGGCAAAACATTGACTTGTACATCGACAGTCACCGCAAATTACTGTGTAGACCAACCAGGGGTGTACGTAATTACGATTTACGATTTTACGATTTACGGCGATTTTGGGCAAATTTTTTACGATTTACGATTTACGACATTTTGGGTCGTAAATCGTAAATTTTCGTAAACGTGATCTTTAATCTGCAAATAGTAGGGTCTACAGGTTGTGGCGCTACTTGCTTTATAACAAAGCAATCAATCTTAGAGTTTCCTCTCACAGCGCATTACCAGTTCCTGTTAGATTTTGTTCTTTAATGTTCATAATGTGGTACAGAAGCAGAAGACCAGCTTTGTGTAGGGGAGGCTCGACTTCCCCTTCTCTTTCTCTCTCGCTGCTTAACCATTTCTCGAACGCCGTAAGGCTGCTGCTCGGTATCAGGTTTGCCTTCCAGGAGAAATAAGTAAGGATAAAGGATAAAGGACGGCGTTACTCAATCCCTTTTTGGATGCGCCAGCGCATCCTGCTTCTACGAGATGTCGTGGAGGCGATATTTATTTATTTATTTATTTGCACAATATAGTGCGCATGAAATGGTCTAATTACGGACACAGCATATTAGGCGAAAAAGAAGTCATGAAAGAAAAAAAACTCAAAACAAATTCAACAAATATGACGAAACAGAGCCATCATAAATGATTTTCGGTGAGACTAGAAACTCCTAGAAAAAAAGGGTAATGAAAATAAAAAGGCATGACAACTATCGCAGACAGTAGTCCGGTAGAGGAGGATGGGGAAGAGGTGAAGAAGGGCAGTGACCCGCCAACACTGCAAGTCGACAAGAGGGAGAACGGCTCCGGATACCAACTTAGTAGGTCCGCCAACTTCACCAACTCCCATCCACAGCTGCATTGGGGAAACAAGAAGTCTTTAGTGTGCCTTAGAATACCAGGGTAAACAGTGACAAAGTGCTAGAAAAAAACATCTAATGAAACAACTACGAATGAAAAAAAGCTTAGGTAAGGAGATAGTGCAACAATGTAGGAACGAATGTGTAGTGCAATCGAACTCAATAGGAACACGGACACATTAGAAACATGAAACCAATTGAATAACGAAATAGGGCAAGATGATGTCTCTAGGTGATGTCAGAAATATGCAAAATTGAAAATAAATCTACCTTCTTCAACCTTTCACGGAATACGGAAATATTCGGCGCATCTAATAGGTTAGGAGGCAGCATCTAAAGCCATCGAGCACCACGGTAGAAAATGGAATTGAACACCTTTTCACGATTCATTCTTTTTAACTTCGGGTAGTGAAAACAGTACCTAGTTCGACGACCTTGTACTGGCAGAAAGGTCCAATACTTGCTTACTCTTAGTCTGGATTCTCCTTTAAGAACTTTAAAACAGAAAATTAAATCATTGAACACCCGCCTATAATAAAGACTTCTGAGGTTTAAAAATTTGAGCCTCTCGCTATATGAAGGGATTACTCTGGCATTATTGGTAACAGGGGTGCACCTATAAAACAAGATTTTTGTGAAGGCCTTTTGAACCTTTTCTATTTTTTCTTGACTCTTTTTGGTAAACGGACTCCAAATCTGAGAGCAATACTCTAATATTGGCAGAACGTAAGTTTTATATAAACAAATCATTGTCGAGCTGTCACTGCACTTCAGGTTTCTGAAAATCATAAAAAGAGTAGAAAATGCTTCCCGAACTATAGTTTCAATGTGACTTACATAATTAAGCTCACGATCTATGAAAACTCCAAGATCGCGAGCCAACGGTGTGGGTGTGATCATACAGGTGTTGATGCTGTATTCCACATTAGATGGTTCACCAATGTGGAGAACCAAGGTCTTAGAGAGGTTCACTGGTATTTCCCAAGTATTTGCCCACTCCACCATTATATTGATAGAGCGAGATAACGCCTCACAGACCTCATCCTTATTTCTGTTGTTGTATATCCCATAAATCTTTAAATCATCTGCATACATTTGCACCTTCACCCGAGAGTGGGTAACCAATCTTGCAGGAAGGTCGCATGTGTATGCAAGGAAAAGAAGCGGTGACAGTACGCCTCCTTGGGGAACTCCACCACTGCAATCATAACTCTTAGAGAACGAATTACCAACCTTAACACACATACGTCTTCCATTCAAATAAGAACGAATCCATCTCAAGATACGCCCTCTAATGCCAAGATTATGAAGTTTATTTAGAAGTTTTTCATGATTCACTTTGTCAAAGGCTTTCGACAAGTCCACATAAATTACATCAATGGACTCTCCATTGTTTAGTGCAAAATTCCATCCGAAGGTACAGTCTGCAAGCTGAGTAGTAGTAGAAGCTCCGGCTATAAAGCCGTGTTGTTCAAGCGGAATAGTGTTGTTTTTAGTGAACCACGCTACCATTCTGTCACGAATAATGTTCTCCATTACTTTCACTGGTATTGGTGTAATACTTATTGGACGGAAAGAAGACACTAACACTGAATTTGGATCTTTCGGAATAGCTGTGACAATGGATTCTTTCCAAATTTTAGGAACTTCACCGTAAATCAAAGAAATATTGAAAATCATTGACAACGGCTCGTAAAGGGAATGAGCACATTTCCTGAAAATAATTTGTGGAATACCATCAAAGGTTGCCGATGTTGAGCATTTGAGCCGCTTCAATACCTTTAGTACATCACTGGGATGTATCATAAGTTCACCTATACTTTGGCATTCATCAGTACATGTTTGTATCGTGTGGCTCTCTAAATTATCGGAAGTTGCATGCGAAGGAGGAGTGAAAACTGAGGCAAAAAAACTTGCTAAAGCATCAGCCTTTTGTTGGTCATTCTTAAACAGAACACCAGCATCATCCTCAAGTACATCCAGTTCCAAATGCGATTTCATCTTACACCGGATGAGGGAAAATAATGCCTGCTTGTTACTTTTTCTAGAGCTTAGTTTCTCTTTGCAAGCCAAAAACCTCCTCAAATGGTGGTCCAATTCCTGACATATTTTCTTGTAAAATGGATGGGAGAGGGGATTCACCAATGTATTGAAAAGACGGGATTTTTGGGCAATCAAATTGGAGATGTGTTTTGGATAGTGTTGCACAGATGTTCTTATACTTTTGAAGGGAACATACAGGGATAAGGCATGATATACCACTTGGCAAAACCGCTTATATAAATCATCGCTGTCTAGATATCCTTCAAATATCGGCGACCAGTTAATAGAACTGAAGTGTAGATTTAAGGCGGATTAATTGGCCTTATTAAAATTTGGAAGAGGTAGTTCACGTTGCTTAAGCAATGGCATATTAATTTCAAAGGAGACTATATTGTGGTCAGATGAAGCAAATGGGGAAGGACGGAAATATTGTTCAAGATGGGTGCTGAGGTTAGAATTATGTCAAGAATTGAATCACCTCGAGTAGGTTTCAATACCTGCTGGCACAAATTACAGCACTCAAAAAATTCCACAAATTTAGATAGATGTTGATTTTTAGGCCTACTGTGGTGAAGCCAATCGATCTCAATGTTGAAGTCACCAAGTACGACTAACTGATTATTCGAAAGGCATAGTTCTAACATAGTGTCTATAAGAGTGTCGTCTTCATGAACAGTTGAGTTTGGAGGACGATAGACTAAAACAATTCTGAACGCCGACAGGCATTTTGAGTCAAAGACATCTACACAGAGAACGTCAGAGTTGAGGCAGGAGGAAACACTAACAGAAGTCAAACTAATGGAATTTTTAGCAATGCAACAAACACCACCACCTTTTCGGTTTATACGGTCGAGCGAATAGGGAAAAGCGAATAGGGGAAGTTAGCGACAACTTCCGAATTCGATATCTTTTTAGAAAGCCATGTTTCCGTAACAAACAGTAGGTCTGGCTCATAAGTGGACAAAAACAAGTGAAGATGGTGTATTTTATTTACGAGACTTCGTGCGTTGAATAAGGCACATTTCACGACCGGAAATGGAGGTGGGATGCCGTGTCCGGCTAGACGTTTCCCGAAGCCCTAGGCTTTGGTAGTTCTTCTACACGTCTCAACTCGCCACGGTAAACCACTCACACCCTGTCGTTCAATTGCCTGTTACGTTCCCTACATTCCTGCCTCAACTCATACTCTCGTTTCCGCTAATCTGAGTTCATACTGCGGCGGATGCGAACCTTATTGAAGGCAGGGCAGCTTCGAAGTCTCCAAGAATTTGAGAGGGCTGTAGCCCAATGTGACTTCGAAGGTAGTACTACCTTCACCTTGCGGACACGTCCGCGTTCGCATCTGCCCATTCTGTATACCTCTAAAGGGCGGCATTTGAGATTAAGTACATCAAAAATCTCACCAACCTTTTCTTCAAGGTCTCTCTGCTTGATATGGATGCGTATTTGGCCATACAATCACTTGCGGTGGCCAGCCGATGAACAAGTCAGCGCTTTGTCCTTCCCAGACACGTCCGGTACCAATTCACCGACCCCGGAGGGATGGAAGACTTGGTTGGCCTGAGCGGAAAATCCAAACCAGGAACCTGGTATCTGGTGCACGCGACCGTCGGCGCCTCCTCCGACTGCGCTACACGCGCCCCTGGAGAAGTAAGTAGAATGAATAATTGGAGAATGAACATCCCATCAGGAGACTGTGTACTCCCTTCTCCCGTTGCAGGAGGGCACTTCGCTTCTAGCTGTCGGAGATAGTTTCGCTCTTGCTGATAGAAAGACGTGCAAATCCATCCTGTACGGGAAGAAAACGACTATTGGCTAATCCATACTGTGTGTTCGCTACCTTCTAGTCGCCTTGCCCACAAACGCTTTTTCCTAACCCAAACGAACTGAATTGATACAGAGCCATGAAGAAATATCATTCATAACTGAATGAAGGGTAAGGAGCAGCTATTAGAATCTAATGGAAATAACGAACCACTGAAGCTTCCATCAGATTACGAAGAGCGTTACAATGTTTCCTTGACGTTAGTCGCCTCTGAATTCGGCCAGCGCGTGATTGTTACGCGTGGCAGCGGTAGAACACACATTGAAGCTCAACTAATGGCTACCTACCTTCTTGTAACCATTTTCCCTTAGTAGCCTCCTCAACTAAAACTGACTTCTTGGCTTCTCAGCTCAACTTCAATTTTTATTGAAATAAAACTGAGCAGCTTCTAAATTGCTTGATAACTTTGCACAGTATAGTTTCATTTATTTAAAAAATATAACTCGACTATCTGGGGTGTCTAAAAAATCATACCGTTTCAATACTATCCTCTTGCGGCAAAACTGTTTTATGGTTTATACCAAGCGAACAGCTTATTGTTAACTGGACGCTTTTCATTCTACATCGGACTCTTTTCAATCTGAGGCGAACACTTCATTTTGAACTTGAGAAATAAAAGTGACATTTAACAAAACAAGTCAGACGTATCTAAAGTTTAAAAAAGCATTGTTCAACCATTCGCTTTAAGCATTGCCCTAGAAAAAGCTACACTATGAATAAAAGGAAAATTTTTATCTTGCTTGAAAAATGTTCGATTTAAAATGAAAAATGCCCGGTTAACAATGTAAAGCATCCTTTTGAAAGGAAATGGTATTCTTCAAAATGCAGAATAGTGAAGACCTCGGCGCATCGTAGTCGATAGGTCACAAGCAAGCAAAGGGTAAGGGTGTAAGGTAAAATGCTGGGAGTTTTATGGTTGCGCTTTTTATTTGGTCGTCATGGATATTCTTTCTTTTAACTAAGCTTTTTAAATCAACAGTTTGCTAAAAGGTAACGCGCCAAGTTTCCTTTAGAAGGCGTTGAATTGATTTTAGAGTCGTGCAGTCTGTAAGAAATTTGTTCATTTGAAGCTGAAATTATCGCTGTAAACAAGAACTGGATTACCTTTAATTACCGTAACCAGAATGTACCTTCAGAAATATAGTGGTAGTAGTACGCGCCAGGTACTTCTTACGATTTACGGTTTACGATTTACGATTTACGGCGATTTTTTCGTAATTACGATTTACGATTTAGGAAATTTCGGATTTCATTTACGCACACCCCTGGTCCGAAACACGATTGAACGGTTCGAGGAGCTCGAAAGTACATCGGACAGTAAAGGACGAGGTAGAAAGGTTTCTGCTGCAACGTTTGACACCATGAAAAGGAGAAAGAAGAAAAATTCCTCGCCGCTTAATGAGGAATGTGACGAAACAGGAAGGCATCAGCGCAACCTCTATGAGAAACATTGTCAGAGGGAAGCTATGACTTCGCCCTTACCGACAACAGACTGCAAATTTGTTCTCTCCCCAAATGAAGAACGTGCGGATGAAGAGATGCAGGAGACTTTTGACGCACTTCGCAGATGGAACGCACCGGACCATCGCTTTTAGTGACGAGAAAATTCTCACAACAGAACCTATTGTGAATTTACAAAACAATTGGATCCTCGCAGCAGATAAGAAGCAGGTCATTTCCATAGGAAAAGTCATCGGGAAGACTGCTCATCCAAGCTCTGTTATGGATTGGGATGCGATAACCTCAGATGAGGAGAAGCCACTGGTGTTCGTTGATGAGGGAGTGAAGATCAACAAGTAAATATACTTGAAATCAGTGCTGGGGAAAGTTGTGAAGCCGTGGCCCATTTTCCATTTTGGAGCCAAACCATGGTGCTTTCAGCAAGACTCGGCTCCTGCAGAGAAAATGAGTGTCGTCCAGCAGTGGCGTTTGCAGATTTCATCGTCCATGAAGAATGGCCATCAAATTCCCCAGATCTGAACCCACTTGAATTTTTGGTCTCATCAGTTTTAGAGCACAAGATCTCAGCTACAATATACAACAACTCTTGGAATGGTCTCGATGAGGATTATCTGCGTGCCACCTGCGACGCCTTCGTAACTCGTCTGAGAAGCTTCATACAGCAAGGAGAGGGCATTTCGAATGAGGGCTGTAACTTTTGATTGCTAAGGACCTTAGTGAAGATTACGAAGTTTTTTTCTCCGTTTTGAATAGTTTGAGTTACTATGACACTTCGATTATTTGAGGCTCATCATTAATGCGCACCCTGTATTGTGCTCTTTCAGCCGTCTTTCACAGCGCCAGTATGTTCGCGAATATACGCCCAACATTCGTATCTGACCTGGATTGCACCAGTTTTTAGTGCTAAAAGACGAGATCGCGCAATCGCATTGGTTTGCTCAAGTGTCCTGTAAGCCGAGTGTGTCGGAGCCGAAGTAGAGGCCTCAACAGAGATTCCACAAAATCGTCGACGTGATCGAGCACTGACGAGCAAACGTATGCTCAACGTGCTTCACATACCGTTTTGTACTGTGTCAGAGGGAGTGTGCTGAGTGGTGAAGAGTTTCAAGGCCGCGACATCTAGATTGCCCCAGTTTAGGTGGAGCATCGCTTGTTTCTGTTTCATGTTTCTGCTTTCTCACCTCGAAATCGATCACCCACAGAAGTTCGAGTTGCGCTGTGCAAATCGCGAAGCTCTTCAGAAGACATCGGTGAGACAGTCGATTTCAGATGTCCTCCACACTTCGAGCCTCACACCTCGCTTCGTTCCAACATGCGATCGGGGATCAGCCGTCGATTTTTGATATTCTTTCACAAGAAAGTCTTATGACATCACTGAAGCCGGCTGTGGGACATCTCATTAAGGTAAGAGCTATTGAAAATCACTTCTATGCAGAACTGTGGAATGAACTTGTTTGTCCTGAGAGTTTTCAAGGCTCACCTTGAGTAGCGGAACGGATAGCGGGACGTAACCATCAGCGTAAATTGTTTGACAGAGTTATCTGATCATCGACTTCTCTGTTACTATTTCCAGTGCAGTCACATTCTTCTAATTTACCCTCGACAGCGCAGCTTACGCACTCTCTACTGGATGCACATGCATGAGAAAGCCACGTGAATACTTCATTTCCAGTTTCTTGCAATGGTCTACTCTCAGCGTTTCCAAACGGCACACCGCTACTATGATGAGCTTTACTGTCTTTTCGATCTCCTGCTGCAAAATCAATACCTCAAAAAGTATGGTCAGTTTCAGTTGTTTTTGCGTGATAAGCGTGCATGGCACTTCTAGACTCAATATACCCAGTGCTCAATTGAGGAGCCCAACTTAACGTGCCGCGAAATAGACGGAATCGGCGTTAATCCTTTTCGAAATTTGGGGTGGCAATAGTATTTTCTGCTGCATTCCACCACCTCGGCCGTGCACCCTCTGGGCGAGCTCAACCCTTTAGTGATCCTGTTTCCTGTATCTCACGCAAAGATAGCCCAGGGCATGCGTACCTCTTTGCTTCTTGTTCTGCCCAACAAGATGCAAGCTTCCCCACGAATTCCCCTTGCGGGAGGGCTACATGTACGATGCGGAACGAACTCGTATTCACACTATTGCTTTTCAATCATCGTGCCTATAATCGCGGACATCCATCCACGTTCTAGCAAGAAAATTCAGCCTTTGCATTGCCAGGCACAGTGGAGTCTTGAAGGCGAGGAAGTTCTGTATTTATTCGAACTGCGTGAACGTGAATTGTGTATGAGCTCTAAAATCTCGGAGGGAATTTGCCGAGAAGCAAAGGCAAAGTAAGAGAAACCACATCATACCTGTCATCTGTCGTCCCATTGATCAGCGAGTTGCTCTACGCCTCTATTCGTTCCCGCGGCGTGCCACGACGCTCCAGTGGATCCTTTTCGCTCGCGGACACGAGCGTGACGCCGTTCGTTCCACGCTTTCACGCTTTCACGAAGAAGCTCGCTCATTGGTAGGCGACCTGGTGTTGTACTCATGGCATCCGGCAGAGTCCAGTCGGTGACTGCTCTTGTACAGCGAGTGTTTGCGAAACGCATTACGTCACCAGCCCACCCAATTTTCAACGACTTGGCCCATGCGACAGCGTCTCTGATTCTCGAACGTCGATGAAGCTCCAAACTCTGGATGCCTTCCCTCACCTGTGTGGACCCATAACTCCGAGTATCGTCCTCTCGATTCCACGGTGCGCGACGCTGATCGCGTGTTCACTCTGCTTTAGGTGCCTTTTATACTCCCGCCGCGGAGCGGCGCGTCAATTCGGGGCGCGGTGCGGCCAGTCGCGCTGCTCCCCGAATTTGACGCGCCGCGCCGCGGCGGGAGTATAAAAGGCGCCTTAGGGATCGATTAGTGTGCACGCGATACGGAGTGCGTAACGTTAGGTGTCTCCCATTACTGTAAGAGGTCGTTTAGGCCTCGTTTAGTGTGTGCGCGACGCGCGACGCGATGCCATGTGTAGTGGCCGAGTTGATCAATCGCGTCCGATCAATTTGGCCATTACACATGCATCGCTTCGCGCGTCGCGTGCACGAACGACACCTAAAAGACGGAGCGTTGCGCTCGATTACCGTAGACAGACCGGGTGCCGCGCCCGCCACGAGAGGTTCCACTGTGGCCTCTGTTATACTCCCGCGGGAGCATCCGCCGAACGTCCGCGGACCAATGGTGCACGGCGGAGGCGGGCGTGGCGAGGCGCGGCGATTGGCCAGGTGAGGAGCCTCGGCGCGATTCCCGCCCTTCCGCGGATGCACCCGCGGGAGTATAACTCAGGCCTATGAGATGAGGCGAGCTGAGCAGAGCGCGCATTGCTGCTTTGGAGGGGTCATTTCTAGGACGGTGATTCGCTCGGTGAGTCGACTTTTCTTAGCTGATTTCTCCTCCACTAACGTCATCTCTTTCTCTAGCTCACTTCGAGGAGCAGCCCACTAACTTTATTGATTGGGATCACGTCAGACTCGGCTCAAACTCAACTCAAAGGAATAGCGAGAACTTCTAATCTCAACGTTTCACTTAAGGTTGGATGCGCTGCTACTGCTTTAGCAGCAATGAACGTAAGGCAAAAGTCTTTACTAGCAGGCAGATGTGGCTAATTCAATCTACATCTTCATCACTAAAAGGTACAAGGCAACCCCCCCCCAGGTGTCAGTCAACGCCGCAAGGCATATGAATACCAGAGATGCAAAGAAAAAGCAAAAAACGACTAAAGTCCTCAATCACCACCCTACGACGGAAAGTCTGTTTTGCGGCGCTCAGTCTACTCTGTTCATCCGTCATACCTCGTCCAAGGTGGGCTCAACAACCCTCCAAGCTACGGTAATCGGGGCGGAGGCGGGCGGCGGCGGCATGCTGCCGTGACTCAGGAAGACACCTAACGTACGAACCCCGCGATATGCGACGCGATCTAGCGATAAGCTCCCATATTGATTCATCGCGTCGCGCGATCGATATGGGAGCCTATCATAACACAAACGTCGCACATCGGGTGCACACTAACGATCCTTTTGTATGGCCCAGGTGTCTGACCATGGCCCAGGTGTCTGGTGAGCCGTATATTAGCGCTGGAAGAACAGCGAAGTCGAATAGGTGGGCAAAGAGAGTCAATCTGTTCATCATGAACCTCGTCTTCAAAGGACTCAGCTGTAGTCCAACGTTCACACATGCACGGCCGAAGTCGGCCAGCATTCGCTCCGTCTGTCTTATGCTCGGTGTTATGAGCACGATGTCATCAGCGAAGCGAAGATGGTGCAGCTCGACTGCTGGCCGTCGACCTTCACTCTCACGTTTTCCCATTTTAGTTCGCGCATGACGTTTCGAGGGTGCCGCGAAGAGTTTCGGGGATATCGTGTCCACTTTCCGAACCTCTCTCTTCACGATGAAGACGAGGTCGTTGTAGATTGGTGAGACCTTGGTCGGAATGCATTGAACAGCTGTAGAAGGACTCTGATGTACTGAGTCCCGAGTGAGCAGAGCTTCGATGACCGCTTCTTTTTCGATATAGTCGAATGCCTTCTTCAGGTCGATGAACGTAAGGCACAGCGGCAGCTTGAACTCCCGCAATACTTCGATGAGCTACGTAATGCTGTGTGTGGTCGATAATGCTGAATCCTCTCCGAAATCCTGCCTGTTCGCATGGCTCTCCTTTGTCCTGCGTTCTGCTAATCCTATTCACGATACTTCGGGTGAACAGCTTGTAGACCACGGACAAAGGCAGATCGAATAGTTGCCAATGAAGTGCACGTCTCCCTTCTTGTACAGCAAGACGGTCCTGCTGGTCTTCCACTGAGATGGAACCTTGCACTCCGACAGGTAGCGTGTGAAGACCCGCGCCAGGATGTTGTCGGGACCGGGTGCTGCACGTTTCTTCATCAGGGAGATGGCGTGTTGGATCTCGGAAGGGAGAACAGAGGAGACGACGCATCCATCCTGCGGAAGATGGTACGTGGGCAGGTGGACGTGGCCATCGAAGAGATCGGAGTAGAAGTCGTGGATGAGCTTCTCCATGGTCCTTCTGGAAGAGGTGACGGTTCATTCAGGACGTCGGGGAGCGGTCATCTTGCTCTTGACGTTGGCGAGTTCCGGCGGGCATTGCGGGTGCCCAACCCAGCCTCTGATGCTTCTACCGACACTTCCGACCTTCTCTTCTTAAGATCTTCCTTTATCGCCTCTCTGCATAGCTTCGCAAGCTCGGACGTCAGTAGGTAGTTAACTACTGACGTCGCTTGCTGCGCCATACTGGCATATCAGCTCGAGACTTTCCGAAGTCTGACATCTCTTGGTGGTCTTCAAGCACTCGGCTCCATTAGCACTGTCGCGAGGATGGTGAACGATGCAATCGTATTCCTCGACAGTGTTTTCAATGGCGCTGCCTTCTCAAAGGTCGGCAAGAGAGGTATAGAGGTCCTAGTTGATGGTCGTTCTGGGGTTCCTCTTCTTGAACTTCGCGGCCTTCTCTCCTTGGCGCGAAAAGCGGAACCTTGCGCGAAGAAGGCGGTGGTCCGATCCCGTGTAGAACTTGGGGTCAACGGAGACGTCGGTCAGGTAATACTTGCGGTTGAAGATGATGTGGTCGATCTCGTTGTGGAACTGGCCACCGGGAGATTCCCAGGTCCATCGTAGGGAGGGAGGCTTCTGGAACTGCGAGTTTCCATGGATGGTCTTGGTCGACATGATAAACTCAGACAGCCTTTCACCTTGCTCGTTCCACTCCAAACCGTGAGCTGAGCTAAAGACGAAAATCAACAAGCATTCGGAAAAAGAAAACCATTTAGGCGCATCGTTTTCGGAAAACTTTTACGGAATGAAGCGAATTTTTCGCTCCACAGGAAAGCCACCTATTGAAACCGGTGCTCGGATCCGTTCGATAATGTTACTCGTGAGTTTCAGATATTTACATTAGCATTTCTTTTGGTTGACATGCTTACACTATTCCGATTTGAAGGTTTTGTGGCCATATGTCCGGGATAAATTTGAGAAGTGGCACGTGGAGTGGTCCGAGCGAGTGCGATATTCATCGACAGCAACAAAGGTGAATGAATTTATGCATTGAGAATCGTACTTTTATGAAGAACTAGATGAACAACATTGACGAAGAGCACTCAATGTTTTGGAAGTTGGGTCATTTTTGTGGCCGTTAAAGAACTTTTGTTCACAGATCCCAATAAAACTCCATATGAAAGTCAAGCGGAGAATATCGGCTAGCTTAGATGAGAATTTCTATGATCCGTAACACGTAAGCAGGGTCGTGTAATTGAGCAGTCATTTTCAACAAGTGTGTTGTGTTCCCGCCGGAGGATCTACTTAGGTACCTCAATTTTCAACCAGGACGTTATTTCCCTTATCACGTGCTCCGAAGTGTTGCAATCTTCATTACCCTTTCAGGGCCTTCATGCCTTGCCCATACTGTTTCATGCTATTTGTGCCGTTGTATCATCGGTGTTGAAAGTATCTCAAAAATATTTCATATTTCATCGCATTTTGCGTATTTGAAGCATTACTGGTGCATCATGAGATGTCCACAAGGAATACATAGTAAAAACGTGATACCACAGCAACCTCAATAAGAACGTTCGGATTGCGTCTCTTCATGGAAATTCGAGACTAGGATAAAGGGTGGAAATGCGAGGTATGACGCGGGAATCGACCCATCGACATCATGACGTAAAGGAGCACCCCACCTCTGCGCACCCAAGCCACGCAGGCATTTCTCGGCGCCTCCGTGGCAAGCTCGACCCCGCGGGCAGTTAGCCACTATGGAGCTTTCGGCGCCTCCTACTCGTTTGCTTCAAAGATTTAGCAAAAATAGCGCATGTTTTGTTACTTTTACACTGGAAGGGTGAAGACTGGGAAGAAGGGTGTGACGACTTCGCATCTGTCGAGCTCGTCCACATGCTCGTTCACCCTCACCCGAAACGGTCTTCCTATCTCCCCAATGTGTTCCTCCTTGCATTCAATGCAAGTTATGAGGTCTATTGCTCCTCATCCCTGCAGTCGCCTTCTCTGCCCAATAGGCAGACCAAGCACGAGGTCATTGCACATGTGCAGTCATAAAGACGGTTTTTAACCAGTTGCACCATGAGATTAGCCGGCGTACCTCAACGACCCTAACGACGTGACCCAGCTCAGCCCTACGAAAGCGTTACTGCTTGAGCGCTGGGGGCGACCGAGATAGAGGATAGCAAGAAGGTGATTTGACCATGAGACTGTGCCCTGCGTAGAAGCGCCACTTCCCATGGTTCACGGCATTTAGACAGTGTTGTGGGCAACATATCTGGAGCTGACCTGCCGCTCTAGCATTTAGGTGTGAAAGCCAGCGGTACCGCGACATCTGTGCTTAGCAATAAGGCAGGTAACAGTGAGCCAGATGCGATCTCACATCAGTGCTGCTGATTACAAATTTCTTCTCAAAATTGTTCTAGTTTTATTCGCTTTCTTAAAGTCTATTAGTGCGCATACAATCCAACTTTACAGGTCAGGGAGGGAAGGAACCCTAGTGGTGCTGGGTTGTTTAGCTTTTTCGTATGTTAGCGCGAGTGGTCGTCACATAGCTGTCTCACAGCATTGGCTAAATAATAAATGGATAGGACGCCACGGCAGGCTCAAGCGTGGGCTGCGATTTTCCCAAAAATTTACGACCCCCTCCCCTCCAGAAGGGTCTTGGTACGACCTCCCCCCCCCCATCGAGAAAACTGATGGATTTCAATGTTAAGATGTCTCTTCTGTTGCAAACAATTGTAGAAAATGTGAAAGAAAGAAAACATAGTTAATAATAATCAATTAATAATGTTTTGACGCAAAGGAATTTTAAAGAAATCGGAGGAATTTTGCCTTATGGTTAGGAAGCAAATCGAAGTACGACCCCCTTTCTCCACTTTGAGTCAAAGTACGACCCCCTGCGATTATCGCACCCCACGCTTGAGCATGCGCCGCGGTATATTTTAAAGAAAGATCGCGTGGCGCACTCCAGTTCATTAATGGGCTGTGAAGGTTCAGTAACGACTAAAGTATATGCAAAGGTAGTAAGAACGCCGTTAGTCGTTGAGTCTTTTTTGAATTTTTGGAATACACCACGCACTCTATTATACTTTTCTGTGAATAAATAGAGGAATGTTCTCCTGGGTCTCCTATTCTGCTTCTACGGGTACCGTGGGTGCAGAATGAAAAAAATCGTTTTTCATGAAAATAATACATCTGAGTACTGTTTGCTCGCTCCTGCGGTTAGTTTCATAAATTGTATCGCACTTATAGTGGAACTACGACACAATGTGAGTGCATGACTCACAAGTAGTGACTAGCTGAGTTAGCAAGGAGCAAACTCTACGAAGTGTATCACGCATCGCTTAAAACGGGGTTAAATGCTCTGAATTTGGTTCAAAATCACGAACGTACCGAAGGCGGAGAAAGAGATCGGGAAAGGAGAGACTTTTCGAGAGTTCTGCGCCAGAAATAACACTAAATCTAATTTCACGAAAAGAGCATGGACATCGGTTTAGAGGTCAATGATTTGTGCTTTGGCAAAGTCCTTTGTAGCTATCATTCGTTCACTACTTTTTCGGTTTCAAATTCAGTTAAATGACACTGTTCTGATACAGGAATAATACCTTCAAGTCTCAGCTCTTTTCCTGCTACAAAAATAGCATTAATGCGCAATGCAGGTTGAATTTTTACTTAACAACAGACGAATGAAAAATAGTAACACAAAACGCTGGGAACCTTCCGGATAACCTAATAAATGGAGCCGCTTTGAATATATTATTCTGCTGCGCACTGACATGCAGTTACTATTCGCGCGGATTAGCAAATCTATGCTCTGCTCTTTCCTTTTGCAATGCAGTACGAGTTTTAAGAGCCACCAGCACGAAGCATGACGTTTGTTTTGCTGTTTCAGGATTTGAGAGTAATGCTGGCAAAGATCTTCGTTCGTGTTTGGCCATGGATAAAAAGAGTGCTAACGATAGTGACGACAATCCTTCAGTTGGGGTAAGCGCAGGCTTTTATAAAATTGCTTTCTATGTACTGTCGTTTGTTGTCTACATGAAGGTCGTGTGGTTACTCCTCCGTTGCACAGGTATATACTAAATCGATCCACTGTTCATTCACCCTTCCTTCTACTAGCTGGAGTTCGACTGGAGAAACTTACGCAGCATGATATGGAATCCTTCGATAAAATTCCAATGCATCTTCATACGTCAGGGTTAGCTTTTTCATCCAGTGTTGTTTTCTATGAGCCAATCTATGTGTGGTTGATCTTCGTAATGGGGATCAATGTAAACAAATGTGTTTTATTAGGAATGCTGGTGATATTTCCTAATACCTGAGTCCTTTTACAGCAGAGCAAACAAGCTTATCTGTCATTGTTGCTTGAGATTCTGAAAGTGTGTACCTTTGGGTTGGGGCTTTAGGTGAAGTTCAATGCCTCTCTGAGCGCACATTTAGTTGCTTCCAGATCTCTCGGGCTTCAACCGAAAGGGGTAGATTGTTGATTCTCTAGATCAGAATAATCTCTTTGCTCTTCTTGAAAGGGAGCATTATTTATTTATTTATTTATTTATTTATTTGCACTATGCGCCATGATCAACAATTAATCAACATGGACACGATGATAAAAAGCAACGATGTTTAAAAATTGAGAACAAAACGAACAACTAAAACTTCTCAATAACTCAACCTTGCGTTTAGTGATGATTGCTGACAAGAACAAAATTAATTGACAGGGGTCGACTTGCAAATAAATTAGGAGGAAAACGCAGAAACGAGGGTTTACGGAGTGGGCAATGCGATATGAAACGAGCAGTGGCCCGCCAACACCGCAACTCGCAAGGGAGAACGGCTCCGGCTACCAACTTAGTAAGTCCGCCGCTCCCATTGAAAGCCGACATGACGGCTGCTAGGGGAAACAGTAGAAAAGTAGCAAATGAGTTTACAAAAGGATTAAGATCGACAAAAAAAACCAAGAACAACAAAGAAAAGGGTTGGGGAAATTGAGTGAACAACAATGCCAGAAATCAGATAACATTGGGGAAATTAATTGGGCATCAGTACAAAAGCCAGATTACTAAGTTAAAGTGAAGTGTAAACCAAACACGAAGCGAACAAAAAACTCATCAGCAATTGAAAAAAATACAAAAGTAAGTTTAAAAAAAAAGTAAATTAAAGTAAAACCGAAGTAAAGCCTGCCAAAAAATGTTGCATATATTCACGAAATGTCCTCCAAATACAGCGTTGAGAGTAGGTTTATTTTCTTCAACCCACTACGAGAAACATTGGCATTTGGCGATTCTAGTAAACTTGCAGGCAACATTTGCAGCCAGCGAGCGCCACGGTAGAAGAGCGAATTGAACACTTTATCACGATATTTCTTTTTCACCCTAGGGTAGTGAAGACGACAGTGATTACGTTGACCCAGTGTTGTCAAGAATGCCAAATATTTGTTAGCTTCAAGTCTTGATTCGCCTTTTAGTACTTTAAAGCAGAAAACTAGGTTGCTGAATACGCACCTATAAAACAGGCTCTTGAGGTTAAAAAGTCTAAGCCTTTCCTCATAATTAGGAGTCACTCGTGTATCGTTTGGAGTACGTACGCATCTGCAAAACAGAATTTCTGTGAAGGTCTTTTGCACCTTTTCAATTTCTGATTGAGACTTTTTTGTAAAAGAACTCCAAACATGAGAACAGTACTCTTGGTTAGGAATGACATACGATTTATATAAAGTGATCAGTATAGAGTGGTCATCACACTTAATATTTCTACAAACCAGAAAAACTGTGGCAAAAGCTTTTTGCACAATAGTATCAATGTGATTTTCAAATATTAACGCACGATCTAGAAATACCCCAAGATCCCGAACCTCTGATATAGAGGTTAGAACACAGCCGCTAAAACTGTGCTCATTATAACTGCATTATCAGCTGAGATCAGATACTTCTTTTTGAACTTAGCTCCCAAAACCCTTCATCAGCTTTCGGAGAAGCTATATAATGGTTAGATTGGAGCTGACATAAGTGGTCAATGCTGTAATTTGAACGATAATGAGTAGTACAAGGCGTGAATCCAGGTTACTGAATCGCCTTTGGCGCCTCCTCGTCGCTTTTCCCGGAGTATTCTCTCGATTGTTTGGTTACGGGCTGTTCTTTGTGCAGTTCATCGACTTCGTGTATAATAGCGATCTCGGCTCCCAGTTGTCCAGAAAGCACACCTACGCCCAAATTCCGCCTGCTCCTCACAAGGTTTGTCGCTTAAGCTCAAGCATTGCGCTCCTATGATGATGATGTTGCTCGTTCAGCTGCTGACAGAGTCAAGCGTTCAACTATTGGAGACGAACAAATGCCCGCTATGCTTACAAAGGAGGAAAAACGACACTGCATTATCGGTGTCCGGCTATGTCTTCTGTTACTCCTGCATCGACAGCCATTTGAAGAGCTTCAAAACGTCAGTTTACTTGAGTGCACTCCTTCGCCAGGGCCGCGCGCTCCAACAGTAATCCATTCAGCTACAGGCGGTACAGATTTACCCTCCAAAAACTCAACACAACACAATCGCGTGACATAGCACCTGCGTTACACTGTGTAGGAGGTAAATGTCTATATTTTAGGTGTCCTGTGACTGGAGTTCCGGCGAGCACAAACGAGCTGATACGGCTTTACATTCAATGATGTGATGCTGCTGAAGATTCCACGATGTTCCTGCGATTACATATGCGTTTAAATTTTTCCAAATAACACAAAGAACAACATCATAAATATTGGTAGCATTTCTCGGATAGACGGCAATGCTCATAAAAGTAGCAAAGTGGGGCCTCTCAGGTTGAGTGTGGAGGAGAGTCGGGTGTGTGCGTGAGGCGGTGCACAAAGTGCGTATGTGTATAATTACGTTCCAGGTATGCCAAAACACATATGTCAGTCGAATCTGCCAGTGCGAGAGTTCATCCGGATACGTTTCCCTCCCGTTGTAACTCCTCCGGGCACGAAGTAACTCCCGATCGGAAGTAGCTTCTTCTTCTTCAAAAACCGTCCGACCTACCGTTACACCAGTAACTACTTCAGTTAAGGTGCGTAGGCTATAACGCTATAGCGTGGTTCGGAAAGGAGCTTTACGTAGGAGGCTTCCGATGCAGCGCAACCAGGTCTTAACTCGTTCCACACAGAAACTGAAGAGGAGCACGATGCTGGCCACGTTTCGTAATCGTACCAATGCTTCTGTGTCTTCGTTCATACTCATGAGCGTCGCACGTGACAATACAAATAAGATATACAATGCCGCTCATGTTGCACTTGGCGTCGGCGACGCCCTGTCGCAGCGTCGGAATCGTCACAAATGGAAAATCCGCGCAGCCGAGTGTAGCAGGATTTGTCTCTTCGAGTGCAGTTCAAAAATTCAAATAACCGTAGCCTGCTTCAAAAGTTGGCCTGGTTGCAACGGTTTTCACCATGGTGTTGCTGAATGCAGCTCAGTCTAGGAAAGACCGTTCAGAGTGATCACATTTAAAAATGAACAACAAAGCTTGAAATCCTAATTGAACGAGCTTTTCATATATGTGGAAATTAGAGAGCGATTTTTGGAAGACCACTTCGATGAGGTCTATATGGCATGATCCCTCATCTTCTCTCGAGAAAACTATACCCACTTGACACGACTCGCTAATTGGCGTGAAGCTCCAACTTTGTATTTCAAGAGTTTGATAAATTTCCACTTTTCCCAGCAGATTTGATTAAAGAGCGCCGTTGCCATCAGGTCGATTACAAACGATGCCAAATCTAGATGGACCCGAACCTCTCTCCGATTGTACTGCAGACACGATTTCTTCGTTTTCAGCCCTTCTTTTTTCCAAAGCGAAAGCATCTTAATGAAATAGTTTGTATGATGTTTGAAGAAGAACAATCCTTATAAATGATAAAAGGATGAAGCCTGGAACCTGAAATATCGCTCTAAAATCCTCGCCTTAAATCTACATGCTTTTATGGAGTTCGAGTCACGTTGTAACGGGAATCATGTTGGAGGCAGAAATCCTCCACCAGGAAAGGGTTTTGACTGACCTTTCGCGGAACATCAACTGGAGGCCAAGGTCATTAGAAGGAGCTCGGAATGCTAGCTACTAGTATAGCGGTCCAAATTGCGAAAATAAAACGCAAGAACGAATTCTGACCTGTCAACTTTTGCTGGGTCCACTGTTGCACCTTTGCTGACCTTGTCTTATCAACTCTCATCACTCATCGATCGCACTACAGCTCATTCGTACGGCAGCCTTCAGTCTAGTGACGATGGACAGTCTGCATTCGTTCCTGAGGTTCATCTTACAACTCTGAACATCATATCCATAATCACATTTCGACCTCATCTTAGGGTCCCGGTCTCCACTTGAAGTTCCATGGGAAGTCAAAACCCTTCCCTGGTCAGAACCGTGCTGTAACAGGTGTAGCGTACATACAACAACTGAATTGGTTTGTATTGGTGCAAAGATAAGTTGGCGGGTTCCGTAGAAAATCTGTAGTAAATCGGCAGTCGCATCTTATCCGTAGGAGTTATAGCGGGAGAGGACTGTACGTGATTCTGAGCGGCAGGAAGAAATGATTACAACGTTTAATAGTGGCGTTTGTGACGCCGTGCCTGCCGAAATGTTTACCATTTTGACTACTGCGTGATCTACAAAAAGTGAAGAAGTTGTTTCATGATCTTTGAATTTCTCCCAGCTGTCGACCTGAGGCCGTATACTACTAGGCCCCCGTCGCGGAAAACTTTGAAGGGCGACAGAATCCCGCGAAGCACACCTCTGGGCAGATTTCGTACTCCCAGCCCTTGTGGTCGGGGATCCTCTCCTCCGAGGTAGGGGGAATGCTGGGCAACGAAGAAAGACATGATTCGCGCGGAATTTCGCCTGCGAAGTGAAGAGAAAGGGCATTCAGCAGTATTTTCACTAATTTGGAGCTTTTCAAAACTATTTTCAGTTTTCTGAGAGCCAGTGGCCTGCTTTTTGTATTGAGGATTGATTGCTACCAGAAATTTTGATTTTCCTAATTTTTTAGGCGTTATTTCTGATTGTGCTACATACCCACTTCATCATTACAGACTAATTTAATCACGCACTAAAGGGCATTAGGGCGGTGGCTTCTCATCGGCTACATTTGACTAATCGTAATTCGTTATGTGCTCTCAACATATAGCTTTTCATAAGACCAAATAGCGTGTTCGACATTTAATCTCATTGTCATTTGCAAGTTTTAATGTGTGTTTTCAAAACTGAGACCTAGCGATTCTATGAACTGTCAAAAAGTGGTGAGATGATTTTGGCATGAAATTTCCTAAAGTTCAAAATTTCAATAGTATAAGGTAGTTGTTAACGAAGGTTACCACCGAAAAGGATAAAGGACGGCGTTACTCAGTCCTTTTTTGAGACGGGCCACGAGTTCTAAATACTTCTACGGGAGGTGAGGATGCATATTTGGCCATAGAATGACTTGCAGTGGCCAGCCGACGAACAAGTCGGTGCTTTATCCTTCCCAGACTATTCTGGTACCAATTCACCGACCCCGAAGGGATGGAAACCTTCGTTGGTTTGAGCCGAACCAGGAACCTGGTGTCAGTCGCACGCGACAGCTGGCACCTCCTCGAACTGAGGTACACGCGCCCATTAACGAGGTTTAAGGTCCAGAAATGGGAACGTCTAAAAACACTACTACTTACAAGGAGACTAAAGCGTTTAGGAATTCCCGAAAAATTGATGTTCTCACATCTCCTGACGCCAGCTTATGCTTCTTTAACACGATGTAGTTTACTCAAACTTGCTGCTCGATTCTCCTAAAAAATGAACGAATAAATTGACACCTACGTAGATATGCGTAAATAGCTAGACATGAAAATGGATGAACACGACTGAAACAGTCTGTTACAACAACGCAATAAACACCACTCACACCGCAACCTAATTCCCACTTTACTGTGCTCCCTGAATTCATTTACTCCCTTTTTTCAATCATAAATGACGCCACAACAGTGAGCAGGCGACATTTCTGCGGCGAAACGCGGTGCCTGATCCCTGACTACGTGCGACAAGCATCACAAACGGCTCGGATGTTCCTCGAGCTTTGGAAGCTGTATGCATCCCATGTTGGTCCCCAATCCTGCCGGGTACGACGTGTAGTTGGGGCACCTCGCCGCCCAGAGATGTGCATAGGCACCAGGTGCAACGCTTGTTGCCCCGTTTTGTGCGACTACGCACAGCCCTATCTGTATGGGTGGTGACGTCAGGATAGCCGATTTCGCTCAAACTTCTCCCATTGGCATATTTAGGGGTTGATCAGTAATGTGACATCCGTTTTTGGAACTACGGATGTGATTTTTGAGTGCCGCATGTCTTATATTCGCGATTAGCACATGAAGTAGCCACCCTAAGCAAAGTTTTGGGCGATATCGGTGATCCTGACCTCATCACCTACAGCAGTCGACGAAATCGTCAAAAACTAATATGTTATTTGGGCTTAGCACCCCAAGTGGTCAACTGGGTGGTGTTCGGGCGAAAATTGTTATCGACATTTGGTGTTGTGACTGTACAGTAGTGGCAATGAATCGAATTCTTTTCTGGATAAATTGTTCGTGGCGACTTTGAAAGCATTTATCCATTTACTTATGCCAATCCAAGCCACACTCCAAGGGAAGAAGTATCCAAGAGAAGTATTAATCCGCGGAAGAAACTAATTAAATTGGCTATGAAAAAACAAGGAGGAAAAAAAGAAGAAAGATGAAGAGAAAAGGCAAGAAGAGTAAGAATCAGAAAAAATTGAGTACGGAGAGTAAAATAATAATTGAATAGCACACAAGCCACGCAAGTAAAGGTGAAGGCTTTTAGATCTGAATAACTGAGATGGTTAAGACATACTGAGCGGAAAAAAACAAGGTGCAGAGCAGAAGGCTTGCGATAACCACCATAGATGCCAGGGTGCAATCCCAATAAGGGGGGGGGGGGGGAGAGCTCCACCCGATACACACCTTTAAATAATAGTTGGAATAAAAACCCATGCAACATATTGTACAACGTGAGACAACTACTAGACTTTCGAGGAAGCCCAGGGGGTTGGGGGTGGACACACCTAGAGGACGAAGAACGCACATTCCGTTATAAGTTGGACCCCCCATTGGGATCGCACCGATGCCAGACTAGCTGTAGTCTATGTAGGGTGGACATATGAACTGATGATGGTACGAATTCCAGCACGTTGCCCTAATGGAAGGTCATAATCTCACAAGGAAAGCTTCGATCGCTCGCGTCGGGTCACCTTTACGTGCAAAAACTCTGCACCATCCAAAGCTACACCACAAACTCTTCGCCTCAGAGCATGCCCCTTTTTAGCCCCTGCGCCAATGCCCTTGCACCTTGTCTCTGCAGCCTTCCACTCCTCGATGCCCTTTGCAGATATGGAGCACATATTTTAAATCTGCTTCCGAGGCTACATCCATCTCGTAGTAGCACTGCAATCTGGAATCCTTACCTTTTAGATTGGCAGTAATCTTCTTTCAGACCTTTCCTTGTCCCAGTACATACCGTTTTCCAACAGGATACTTTTCAAGCCAAAGTGGAAACTTTTCACTTTTGACACTCTCTCAAGCTAGCTCTAAGACTCCGAAATCAAATCGAACTATGCTCTCCTCAGCGTCAGCGAATTAGTGACTTCAACCACTAGGCCTTGCCGCATTTTCTCTTGACGGCTTTAGAGGTTCTTTCTCGTTGACTAAGGGCAAGAGAACTGAGAACTATGAAAGGTCTTTGCCTTTCATAGTTTGCAGTTCTCCTGCTTGGTCGACTAGTTTTCACGAGATCCATATCGTCATGAGAAAACACAGAGTGCACTGGAAATGCGAGGAGAACATCTGATATGAATACGACATTAGCACCATTGCGTCTATTGCGTATGCTGACCTTACACAGTCCCACCGGCGTGACTGTGGCAATTTTATCGCACCAAACAACGACCGCATTATTGAATAGAGATACAGAGACTTTAAATTGTGTTTATTCACCGGATTGCAATACATACATCACAGTCATACATACAACACTTAACTCTACGCCACGCATGGAGCTACCACTTCTGCTTGGTTTGTGTCACAGTCGAACACTCATTCACCTTCGAAGACTCGACACACGATCCATGTTCATCGGAGAAGACGTAACCTTCATCGCACGCAAGAAGGAATGCCTAGAATCTGCTCCAGTAGCCTTCAGAACACTTCGCTGAAAGATAGACTACCTGTCCGTCGACGCAGTTGGTGAATGTGCTACTGCATGGCCCGTTCGCCTTCGGTCCCTTAGTGTTACACTTCTCTAAAAATTTTGAGGCCTTTCAGAAGAGCTCCGGTCTAGGATTCAAATGTCCTACCGTGACTCTCTTCAGCATCATGTGAAGCAGCAAAGCATGGAACGTTCAACGGGTACTCGCAGATGCGTTTCTGCTCGTCGTAGATCAGATGAGCTGGGCACAGCATCGACGTCGCCTGACCACCAACACAAGCAATCATCTCAGAAGAACATCCGGAAGCATAGAAGCCATCTTCCTTCGACTCGCAGAAGTTTGTAGCTTAAACACCCTACACTCTACAACAGACATTCCAAAACAGCGGTTAGAAGTTATACTAACGTTGTTCAGGGTGAGTGCCGCTCGACTCCTCTTCGTCGCTCGAATCCTATACACGATGTGTACTGTACTGATGACACTCACTATAGTCTCACTTACCCATGATTCATCCACCTCCGGAGGGTAGGCACTGCCGCTAGCACTGTTTCCATCGTTTCCTACAAACTTTAAGTTTTGTCTAGTTATAGTTATCTCTATCAGTTACTATGTAACTTCAGAAACCCCCATATAGAGCTTAACCAAGCTATTCCTTTGAAACCACTGTTGAGGTTCTGTTTGGGACCATTTGGTTTGTAGCTCTCACCGGAAGCCTCTTCCACACAGGATGCTACTGCCAAAGGGTAGTCGCAGAGTTGTCTCTTTTCGTCAAACGCCAGCTTCGCCGGGCAGTACATGGGAATTTGACGACCTAAACACTACTTAGTTCCGATAAAGGCGTTACCGAAGGCGAGAGACAAGCAAAAATATTTACCGCTGGAGCAGGCATAGAAGAGGTCAGAGCAGTTTCCATAAGAGAAGAATCCGTCCTCGGCGCACACCTCTTGAGTAAACAGATTTATGGTTGGGTTCTAGGGCGCAACACGGGTTGGCGAGGTGGGACACTTAGGACGATGACTTGTTCCTTACTCTTATCCTTATTCCTACCAAAGCTCATTTATCACTATTTAGCATAATCCAGCTATGGGACTGGACGACCGTAAAGTAAAATAAAGTAAAATGCTCTACCCCACCGTATCGAAGATGTAAGGAGTGAGAAGAGAGTCCTCCCACCTCCAACCCGAATTATGCTAGAATTAGACAAAGCGCTGCGAAAAGCACCGTACCTGCCACTTTCGGAGTTGGAAGAGTGCTACAGCCTTCAACGTTTCCAGGGTATTCGCAAATAGAGAACCTTAAGCAAACGTCAATCATCTCAATATATACAGGCGAGAGAAGAAACATTTCCAAAGCTGAGGACGAGACTGATACCCACTTCTTGTCGAACACAAGGTTGGAGGGACACGACATAATTCGAGACACGCCGCCAGAGCATGTCAGGAAGAAGGAGGAGCACGGTTCCTTCTCAAACAGTCCATCGGCCAAACCCTCGCACTCTGAGATTCCGAATTTTGCAGGCAATCCTTCCTTAAGTGATTTGGCATCATGTAACGCTCACCATCAGTTTTCGCTTTCTGCTCCTCAACAACTTTCACTTGGGGTGTCTCAGCAACCTTTGCTTTGGAGTTCTGAGCAGCCTTGCACGCCACGATGTCATCAGGAGACGCGCACACAAATTTCTTGTTGTCGAAAGCTTGTCCTTTAGGACACTCCAGCAGACTAGAATACAGTGTCTTACTTAGTTTTTCAGGACTGGAACCCTAGGCAAAACCAAGAAGAAAACGGGAACGGTCATCCAGTCGGTAACCAGCAACAGAGGTGGTGTAGTGACCACCAGAGCCCCTTACCTCGGCGCACCCCCTGTGCACTGAACAACCGAAGTCGAACACTCCGTCGCAGAATGGAACCCGTCTGGAGCACCTTCACACAGATTAGCAGGAAGACCTGGGAAAGGAAGCAAAGTTCATTCTTGCACTAACATGAATGGCTTCCAGACTTTATAAACCATTCAACCACTAGCACAAACACATAGCACTTTTAACTGCTCTACACTGTTGGCGGACCACACCAAACCATTCCTAACCTAGAGGAATCTTCAGTATCTCGGTTATTTGCGGGCAAGCGCACCATTATGACGAACGTTTACGTCAAGCTGAACTGAGCAATTGAGGGGTCTTTCGGAACTCTTTAAGAAAAAAACGTTCACGTTCTGGAAAACATTCTTTGGCCCTACTTCATGACCCTCCTCGGCGGTTGCGGCTTACCACATCACTTATCCATGGACCTATAGATTCTTGAACCCGCAAAGCTCACCCCCCCCCCCCCCAATAGTTTGACACCAAACACTGGAAATCGTAACTCACCATCAAGTGATCGCGAAGAACTCTTCTTCTTCTGAGGCTCTTTGGCACATTCGGCCACCAACTTCCTGTCCTTGCATTCCTCAATGGTGCCGTCAAACACGAGGCCAAACGGGCAAAGCAGATGCAACTCCTTCCCGAATTTGTTGCAAACAGTCACGTTCGACGAGCATCCCTGCACAACACATGAGGCTAATCCAGGTTATGTGGCCAGTTCACATTCACCAGCTGAACGAACCTGAGAGAAGAGACCGGGCTGCTTCCCTGCACAGAAGCCAGTCGGTTCGCTATAGGGAGTTGCTGAACTTAGAACATTATCAGTAGTAAGTGATTGCGGCTACATGAAAAGAGCATACCTATGACGTTAGCTAGAAGAGTCAGTAAGATGAGTCTGAGCATTGCGACGAGTGTTACGAAGTTAATTACTGAAATACAGAAAAGGATGCATTTATGAGAGACATCGTCTTACACCGACATTTCGAGAGAAAACACATTTACAAACGGTTGACAAAATAACTACCCGGCAACAAACAGCAAACAGACCACCACACCTTACGCCTTCCTCGACGAAGAAGGAACAGTTAGATAAGATAGCCATAGATAGCCATAAGCTGCTACAGCCTAACCACCTACTGCACGGTGCCATAAATAGTGCAGAGACCTTTCCGACGTTTCTAGCCACACATTGACTCCGATGAAGTCGAAATGCATGAGGCACTTAGACGCCGGTATGCGGAAGGATATGGTGGAAGACAATGACCACCCTTACGCGCATGACAGCAACCTCAGAGCAGATTCCAGCTGAGAGTAAACCAGAACCAGGTGAGCAGGAAGGCCACCGCTCCTCCACGCAACCGCCTCCTAAATGAGAAGTAGTCGAGAATGATTTCCAGGTCCAGATTAGCTCTGACCTGAGTTCTAGGAGCCCGCCAATTTTCTGTGACCAAAAAAATCCAATGGCGGCATTCAGCGGGTACGGTAACAGCAGTAGAGAGTCTCCCTAATGAGTGCGGTTCACGATGCAACCACTTTACTGTCAAAGTGTTCAACTGAAGAAAGTCTGACGAAGGCATTATGGAAGCCCAAAGTTGGATGAAGGACTGATTACAAGTATTTTTCGAGTAGATCGACCGATCAGCACTGTCAATATGGACCTTCTAAGAGCATGCAGGGGTGTCCTAGCCCCCGACAACTATCGATCTGCCGTTTCACCGGTGCCACACCTTTCGGCTTACTTTCACTAGTCGAGGAATCTCACCAGTGAAGCTGTGTCACAGCTGTATCAGTGTCAGCACGACTTTTGATTATGCTGCCACCGGTGTTCTTCTGTGTTTCACGAAGCTTCGTTAATAGTGATGTCGAGACGTTTCAGTCCGCTGCTTCAAAGTAGCCGTCTCGATCAGGGTTGACTGATACGGATCCTGGCGTTGTATTCATGGCGTCCGAGCCGATTTAGCATCTTGGAGCTGCGTTACATCGGAGATTTGCGATAGATTACGGATTCGTATTAGCGGCGCCGATCCCCATTTATAAAATGAAAACTGCCCTGATCCACACAGCACTTACAAGGTGAGACCTACAGCTGCATAAAGCAACGCTCTCATTTCTGTTACGTCGTGTATTCGAGTGGAAGATGCCGTAGTTTTCCCAATGTTTGTCCTTTCAGGTTTTTAAACGTCTCATTCCTAAACTTGAGCAGGAAATGTCCAGATGTTTATTCTGTCTCTCAAACCTCTTTTTAGCTGGCCTGGCAAAACGTGGCTCGGGGAGGTCACATTACATTCAGTTCCTATCTTCCATCGTAAGAAGCCACAAGAATGCTCAACTACATAAGAAGTGGTTCACCACAGGTGTAGACCACACCAGTGCTGAGTAGGATTTTTCAACTTAGTGTAGCGCAAATGTTTTGCAGGGCTGCCTTACATGGTGACCTCCCCCTCAAACCACTAAGCGCCGCAAAGTTTCTGTGTGATTCCTATATGCCTATATTGTACTGAAATCATTCCTGTATTCTGTATGTGTCTTGTGCTAAAGGCAATGTTCTAAAACTTGGCGATCTGGCGCTCGCACGAACTGTCCATATTTGCAAATGCTGCTTCAATAGCGGTGCGAGAGATTTGGCATCAGAATGCCTGGTCTTGTTAGCAGCCCTTTCGACTACGCTCCGAACATGGTAGCTCATGGGACTGAAATTTGGGCTCTTTGGGGCTAGAACTCCTAGAGCAAAACAGGTCCAGATTGTCGGTTAGCCAGTTTTGGACTGAATGGCCCGTGTGAGCCGCGTCGTGCTGAAAGGCATATGGCCTCCATAAGGCTACAGTCACCATCCACGGTTTCACTACATTCTGCAAAACTCGCTGGCAAACTTCTTTGGTTACAGTTTATCGTTTCTCAAAGAAATATGGCGGCCTAAGACGCGAACACTTGCTGGAGATTTTGTTTGCGGAACCTTCCTCAGACTCCTCAGAAGCCTTGTACCTGACCACAACATCGTAAAAGGTTGATCTCGGGTATCCGATGAATTGAATTATTTCCCCTGGCGAACGCCCAGCGCTAATACTTTCGACAATCGCTGCTCTTTGGTTGTTCTCCGCACTTGTGTGCAACATCGAGTACACTTTGAGGTTATGACTGTTTACTAGAGGCTTCTGGCTTCCAAGGTTGCAAGTCGCGATTTCTGGCGGAATTACGGTATGGCGGGGAATTTGAATCTAAATTTGTCCGGATTTATTTATTCTATCAAGACCAGAGATTTCCATTTCTGGGATATGAATTCGGGTTGTCGATCGTTTTCCGTATTCTCGGTCCGTACTTCCTGTTCCGCCCTTTTAGAGCGGAAGGCAAAAAACGAAAAGGGGTACAGCTTGCGAGTCTCAACGGCAACCGTGGACTAGTGAACACCATTCACCAGTTGTTGTTTTCGCTTTCTGTCAAATAGGAAGTTGCTTGTCTTACATGGCCTGCTGGTTGTTTGAAGATTGCTTTCATTTCCCGTTGTAGAGTCATGGATAGAATCAATACTGTATGCGAATCATGGATAGAACTGGGAATCGCCAATGATATCATTACTGACATGATATGCCAAATATGTCATTTACCAACCGATTCCAGAATAGATCGGGGGTATGGTGTTGGAGTGGCGGAAATGCACGATGTTGAGTTTCCGTTGTCGGGCTTGACGAAAGCGGGAGCGCTCTACAATCGCTGAAATTTAGGACTGTTTGAACCAAAATACTGCTTTCTCTATAAGAAAATGTGGCTACCTTTTATTTGTGTCTATCTCGAAACATTAGGTTTTGGTCAGAGTTGCATAGGCATCCTAGAAATTTTGTTTAGATGTTTGTCGAAAACGAAACCTGCTAAGTAGCAACATCGCCTACTCGGTCATGCGTTAGCAACATACCATCATCGTTTTCATTAGCGTCTGTCCCGCTTGGTGGCGGGGTCCGCTCTTCTGGTGTGGTAACTCCAATTCTCCCGTTCAAATGCTTGATCAGGGTGCACACCAGCCATCTTTAAGTCCAAATGCAATTTATCTAACCAACGTTGCTTCGGGCCTAAGATGAACAACGGAGGCGTAAGTCTTCTTCGTAGCGCCCACATTGAGATTCTTCGGTGCACGTCTATTTCTGTTCGGTCGCGATGTAGCCAGGGTGTTTAACTCTGTTGGTGCCTGAATATCTGTTTGAGGATTATCGACTTGTGATGGTAGTCGTACGTGGGTAGACTGTTGAGTATCGGTAGGAAAGTTGTCGACTGGTGCTGATTCCTTGGATTGAGTAGGCTGTTGAGTCTGGTGGCAGGGAAGAGTGGTAAGTCGTCGAGGGACGGGTTCGCTTCAGTGGTGCTTGTCCTTTTTCTCAGCTGATTGACTTGTTTTTTCCATATTTGACTTTATGCCAAGACGTCGTAAACACATTGACCGTGTTTCTTGATTACCTGTCCGATGATCCATTTTGGACTTCCTTCTTTATAATCGCGAACCCAAACTAGGTATCCAGGTTCGAGTACTCTAGTTCTCGCCCCATGATGGCGATTAAGTTGGATCTGCATCTTCTTATCGTATTGTCGTTCCATTGTGTTTTGTGGTTTCAGCATGGTTAGCGTGGAACGTAGCTGTCTACCGATAAAGCCTTTAGTGCGTAACCGTCCTTCTGGGATTAAAGTGCACGGTGTTCGTCGATAGTTAAACAGGAAGGTTTGGATGGCCTCCTGAGTAGTTTCCTTCCCTCTGATCGTTTGTAAGGCTCTATTGAAGGTATCCACGTATCCTTTTACTTGGCCGTTTGATTGAGGATGGAAGGGGGAGTACGTGCGTGTTTGATTCCATTTGGTCATTCACATCCGTCGTCAAGTACTCCGTCTTTTTGACGTTTAGCTTAAGATCGAATAATGCCAAGCGATCGCACCACGCCCGTATCTGTCGCTCGAGTTCGGTTCTATCTTCACATGCAAGCATTTCAGCAGCATACAGCAGCGTCCGAAGTGCCGCCATCTGGAGATCTCATGAGATTGGATCCATCAAGACCACGAAGAGCACGAAGAGTGTTGATAGCGCAGACCCCTGGTGCACCCCTACAGAGATGGGAATCGAGGCGTTAGCAACATATGAGAGAGTAAAAGAATGGATTCTTAAGCAAATAAACAAGGGACTAGCTGTATATCTACCTCTACATATACAATTGTGTTTTTCCACAGCTAACGATGAGGTGTTATTATGAGGCTTCGACGTATGCCAGCTGGCTGCTTAGTGGAGGAATATCACACGTGCCCACTGATAGCAGGTGATTCGGTTTGTTCACCGACTTCAGCTTGACAGTTTCACAACTACTTCAGCTTCGCTAAAGCCGCATTCGAGAAAGCGATGAGAGAATCAATTAATGTTAAAAGCATACAAGAGAATTTTCTGATGAGCACTTTTAAGCAGCCAAATCAAAATTTACAAGAAGAGCCCGAAGTGCAATCCCAAGGCAGAAGGGCACCTGGCCCGTTGCATCCCTTTCATGCCGTTATAATTAAATTCTTTCAACATTCTGGCGACGGGACCCGTCTGTTTTCACGGGAGGGCATCAGGTAAGCACTTTTATATTTTATGTTCCATGAGTTTATCTTCAAATACTACATATTTACAAGTGAATATGGAGTGCCCCCTCCCCTCCCACCTTGGGATTGCACCGAGCAAGACTTTTTAAAGGATAAAGAGGAAGGGAGCCGTTAGTCAAGATCTGCTTTGGATGCTCTCTCAACTCCTACCGTATTTCGTGGAGGCGATTTGAATGCGTGTGTGACCCACACAATGACTTGAGGTGGCCAGCTGATGAGTGGGTCAGTTGTTTTACCACTTCCAAAAAGGACCATTTCTCAATTCCTGGAAGGATGGAAGACTCGGTCGGTCTGGCGGAACCCGGCCTCGATTTGGTGTGCAAGCATCATAAGGCATCTGCGAACAAGACTTGAAGTGCTGAACAACGTAAAGAAGCGCCAGCACTGTGCAATTTCAACAGAACACAGCTGTTAAATAGTACGAACGGCATGGCCTAGCTGCACGATCATGTGAAGGTGGCAGAAAATCTTGTACCTTTCCAGTGCAGCTATATATACATCTCATGCTCCCGAGCTTGGAAGAAGGGTAACCCTAGCAATTTGGCTCTCATGCGGAATGAGCGCTGATTCATTAGACCGTCTTTCTCGACTGTTTCTCTGGATTTTTTTCTTCAAGATTGCAACCTACCCCACATGTACAAGAGCAGCTCTATCACTTCGATAGGCGACCAAGTGGGGTGTCGCAGCACTTATCGGTCACAGAGTTCCGAAATTTGTGCGAAGGATCCCGAAATCAAGTTGGTTTGTAATAAAACTTTTGTTAAACGGATAGAGCGATGTACTTCACGTCTTCCTCATTGACAAGCTTTGGACTCTGACATCTATTCTCGTCTGTTTTCAATAATTTCTTCACCATTTGTTTTGATCTCGTTAATGCAGTTGATATACTTGGAATGAGTGGGCTCGATATATAGCTGGACTCTACACGTTCATCTCCAATTCTGTTGTTAAGATGTTGTTTCTCCTCTAACTAGTATTGCGCGTTTTCCTGTACTAACAATTGAAGAGTCCCAAGCGTATGAACGGGGGGAGCAAGCGATTCATATAGGAAGAATCCCACTCCTCATTCAGTGTTTCTTTTTCGCCAAGCAGTTAGATACAAGGAGTAGGGGGTCCCTGAGGTTACAATGGAGTCGGCGCCTCACGAGCGCTGGAAGTCTCTTTTACGCCTTTGACGCAACTGCCGGCGAGCGCCTCAGGAAGCAGTGGATAGCAGCGTTGCTTCATACGAAACTGGTCGGGGATTCGGTTTCCCTCGTTGTGGGGTCTCCAGGGACTGATAAAGATTTGAGGGTCCTGACGTCTACATAATTTTCCGGCGTTTTCTGCGCATTTCTCCAGCTGTATGCTGTGGAGAATAACTTTCTTGCGACTTGTTTGTTTATTACTGACCGGTTTTTAACCGGGCTTACAATACCTCTGGGTGCTATTCGGACTATACCTTTGTATGCCACCGGCCATATCCAGCCAACACGATCTGTTCCATGTAGGCCAAACTGCGATAATCCTATATGCTGCTTTTATGCGTCGCCCGTGTTATGACCAGTGTTTCTGTTTATGCATTTTGTGCCTGTGTATCACTGGTGTTCAACGTTCATACACCATTCTGTTAAATACCTTTCTCATTGCCTTTTGGTTAATAACCTGTCAGCAATAAACAAGTTGCAAGAAAATTGCTCTCCACAGGATGCAGCTGGAAAATTGCGCAAAAAAGCCTCTGAAAATGATATAGACGTCAGAATCCTTCAAATCTCAACCAATTATTTGCAATGCAAAAATACAACATCGCAGGAGAAGCGAACCTCCGATTTCCCTCGCATGAAGCAACGTCACTATTCACTGCCCTCCGAGCCGCTTGCCGACTGAGGCATCGCGGGCGTACAAGGCACCCGAACTTGTGAGGCGCCGACTCCATAGTAAATTCAAAGACCCACTGCTCCTTAGGTTTAACGAATTGGCAAAAAGAAATACATTTTTGTACTGATTGAGGGAGGAAGATTCTTTATCACTCGCTCTCACCGTTCATACATGCGTTTGAGACCAGAGATGCACACAAAGTTCTGCGCGTTAAATTTTTTAAACGAATTTTTTAACGGAAAATTTTTGTTAAATTTTCGATAAATCGTTAAATTTCGTTAAAAAATACAATTAGCTGCAAACCATTATTTCAAGTGAAAATCAAGGAAAAGCTTATACGTTTCAACTTCAAGAGTCAACAGCTAAAGTTTAAAGGATGGAGTGTAACACTGCAATGTTAAATAAACAGTTCAACATCAACAAGCACAAAAAAAAATAAATAAGCCTTCAGCAAGAAATTATCTACAGGGTGTGGAAAAACATAGGCATGGAATTATCATTCAAGATGATCATCGACAAGGCATCTCAAAATGTGCGATCAGTCAGGTACATTCAGGTCCCTCTTTCCTATTTCTTTTGTCTGACTGTTCCAAATAATAATAATAAAAATACAATTAAAAGCCTATCAGTTGAATGTTAACACGTTGTCGAACGAACGATTTTCGAGTGCCTGATGTGTGGAACCAATCCATTTTTTGCAACGTCGGGACCGTGACATGACATCGTGTCACACGGTAACACACTGCCGAAAAGGTGTAACAAGTCGTCAACGTGTTAACGTTCAGGAAAAGTAGCTTTCTAGTTTTTGTTAATAGCTTTTCCTAAAGTCGTTTAAAATGTGTCCATCGGCCGAAGACATTCTCTCCAGAATACTCCCAGAATAGTTTCCAACTTCTCTCTTCTTGAAAGCTCGGCATGGTGAGTTAGTTTGTTGTCAGTATGTTGTGCCAGACGAGGTTTTTAGGTAGATCTTTATTATTGCGGCCTGACGTTTCGACTTTCCGTCGTCTTCAGAGGCCTGAAAATGGAGCAACAGGTTTATATTTGCGCTCTACTCCACCAAGCGCCTTAGCCGCCCTAGCATTTTCGACCCACTCCCGGAGTTACTACAGAGAGCCCGAATGTAAGAGACGAACTCACGCATAGGATCCACCGTAGGGGCTGGTATTCGTCCACGCTAGAAAACCCAGTAGCGAATGAGACCCACTCAGTGGGATTGTCGCCGACCGATCACTTACAGTCCACAATGAGATATAAATAACAAGAAGTCACTCGTAACAGAGAGGCACTCATTTCGGTTGTTCATTACAGGATTTCTACTAAAAATCGAGAACGCCTCTAACGCTTTCCTTGCCGATATTTCTCCTTCAACGGCCAAAATGCTACACTTCCCCTCAAAGTCGTTCCCGTTGTGTGCATCAATTCTATGTTTACCAAGCGGACTTCTTGGTAATCCACGTCTTTAGCTGGCTAGATGTTCCTTTACACGTACTGCCGGAACCCTTCCCGTTTCCCCTATATATTTTTCATTGCAGGCCGAGCACTCGAGCTCGACACACCCCGACCAAATAGGACACCTTTCCTGCTTCCCTTCATCTCCGATAGAGTCACTGCTGAAATTCAGAGAGTTAGCGTAAGTGCACAACTGCGGGATGATGTTGTAGCGAACATTCCTAACGACAACATAAAACGGCAGCTAGTTCGGAACAGACCCTATGATACGCAGTGCGTATCGGAGAATTGCATTGTACGTACAAATGGAAGACTGGGGGATTGCTCAAAGATCGGGGCAATTTACGAACTCGAGTGCTCGGACTGCAATGCAAAGTATATAGGGGAAACGGGAAGGGCTCTGGCAATACGCATGAAGGAACATCTAGCCAGCAAAAGGCGTGGATTACCAAGAAGTTCGCTTGGTAAACATAGAATTGATGCACACAACGGGAACGACTTTGAGGTGAAGTGTAGCATTTTGGCCGTTGAAGGAGAAATATCGGCAAGGAAAACGTTAGAGGCGTTCTGGATTTTTAGTAGAAATCCGGTAATGAACAACCGAAATGAGTGCCTCTCTGTTACGAGTGATTTCTTGTCATTTATAATTCATTGTGAACTGTAAGTGACCTGTCGGCGACAATTCCACTGAGTGGGTCTCATTCGCCTCTAGTGGGTTTTCTAGCGTGGGCGAATACCAGCCCCTACGGTGGATCCTATGCGTGAGTTCGTCTTTTACATTCGTGCCCTCTGTAGTGACTCTGGAGTGGGTCGAAAATGCTAGGGCGGCTGGCGCTTGGTGGAGTAGAGCGCAAATATAAACCCGTTGCTCCACTTCCAGGCTTCTGAAGACGACGGAAAGTCGAAACGTCAGGCCGCAATAATAAAGATCTACCTAAAAACCTCGTCTGGCACAACATACTGACAACAAACTAACTCCCAGAATACTTTTGCAGCCATCTGGAACGGACATTCTCTGTTCCAGATGGAGGCAAAAGTATTCTGGGATAAGCAGCGCCAGGTGAGGATGGGCAATCTTATGAGGAGATTAGACCAGTATTTTTGTGGATTCGTTGACATGCTTGAGGGTTCGGCGAAGAAATTTCTAGCTCCAAAATGTATTTAAGGATAAGGATAAAGGATGGCGTTACTCAATCCCTTTTGGGATGCGCCACGCATTCTACTTCTACGGGATATCGTGGTGGAGACTGAATACGTATTTGACCATACAAAAACTTGCGGTGGCCGCTTGATGAAGAATTCAGCGCTTTATACATCCCAGGCAAATGCAATAATCCACCGACTCTGAAGGGTGGTAGGCTTTATCGGCCTGGGCGAGAAATCCGAACCAGAAACCTGGTGTCGGGTGCTACGACAGCCGGAACCTTCTCTGAATACGCTACAAGCGCTGCCAAAATGTATTATTTTCGAAAATTCGAGACAAATTCATGAAAACATTAAAGTAAGCTTGGTAACTGCAATAGCTTTTTTCAGGAACGGTTCTAGTTTGGAGGATGAGACATGCAACACTAGAGAGTGCTAAGGGTAAATGTGATAAAGTCACTGAGAAAAAAGTCCGTTAAAAATTCCGTTAAATTTCTAAAAATTTCCATCAAGTCGTTAAGCCGAAAAATGCCGTTAATTCGTTAAATTCGTTAAATCGTTAATCGCTGAATGTGCAGCCCTGCTTCAGAGCCCTCCCTTGTAAGCGGCGTGCAGCCGCTGGGCGATCCCCACCAATCGCGGGACGGCCTCATCCTCGAGAACAACATCGCCTGTTTAGGAGGAGACAACGCTTTGGCGTACCTTCCCGTCCTCATCTACCACGCTCCAGTAAGCCCAAAATGTGAAAAAATGAGAATCAAAAAATTGAGAATCAGTCAATTACGTGGGGCTCGCAAAAAGGCCGCTATCCGAACCATCCTGTTATCCGAACATGTTATCCGAACATATGGGGTCGCATCTCGTGCATAATAGACAGCAACAGCGCCGGCACAACGCTCCCGCGATTGGTGGAAGGTGTATCCGCCTGATGTGTCGACAGACCGCGACAATGCGGACACCAGACCGCTTAGAATTTTTTCCGTTCCGTATCTCGGTTTCCTGACAATTTGAGCTGTCTTTTTGTTTTTCCTCTTCACTTTCTTAATTTTTTTCGCTAATCCCTGTTCAAAAGAATATGCGATCACAGAAAGATTTAATGTGTTTAACTGTTTCTTGGTTCTAGCTGAGGCTTTTGAGATATTGTACGTACGAATGTTTTAGTGAATGAATGATCCCACTTAAACTATGGATGGTTCACATTCAGCGACACATTCCCCTCCTCAAGCTTGTGGATATAGGCATATTAACTGCATAATAAGCTCTCTGAATAAAAAGCAGGTAATCCTGGTGGCTACTTCTAGCGGTGGTGGCGTAGGAACTGCACCTAAAGCGCTCCACGGAGAAAGTGCTCGAATCCTGCGGTCATCGTTGAGGTTGCGAAGATATGTTCGCAACAGCATGGGGCAGCGGGCAAGCCTAGGCGGTTGGGGTGGGACTGCCAAAGGGACGAGGTTTCCCTATCAAGTAGCTGGTGACAAAGCTCTACCCCACGTGCGTTGAAGGCAGTCTGTGCGGATGCGATATGGGTTCTTCGACTTATTCTCCCTGTTGTAACGCCAATTTTGAACTTCAAATGAAAAATCTGCATTTTGTTCATCAGAAGCAATGCTCGAAATCTCGGGAAGTTTCAAAGCGTTTCAAACGATATCTACGAGCTTGCTAGAGAAAGCTGATCTGCAAGCAACAGCAATTACATAGAGTCCAACTGTCTCAACGACAAGGACCGCCACATATGGTTGGCCATCTGCCGATTGAGCGGTCATTCTTATGGTTAATAAGGGACGCGGTACAATCTAACCACAATCTCAAAAGAATTTTAGGGTTAAATAAAGATGGACAACTTTTCTGGTGGAGCAGTTACCAAGAGACCGATCGCCGTTGCTTTTATTGCTCTTCAGAGCACCGTCGGCGGGTATCGCACCCGAATAGTACCGAGCAAGGGTCTTCGGCGACTCGCGGAGTGCCGGGCTCGGGCCGTCCAAGTCTCCGTATCGTAATCGACTGAGTACAGATTTAGTAAAATATCGACCATCTCGTGTCTGAGTCATATTATGTTGTCGGAAAGCTGTTAGTGTGGTCAAGTTCCCCAGCAAAGCCATTTTCCTGTTCAGAAGGCTAAATGGAGCTCTTTCGGGGTGAGGAGAATGAGTCCCTTTAGTACTGCTGTTTTTGACTGAAGTGCAACACGGGCTGCTAGTCAGGGTCTGTATGTGAGGCGAAGAACTCCGAACAGCCAGTCAGACTGCCCGGAGGGACGTGGCGAGACTTTTAGTGCGGCCTCGATTCAGCTAATGACGTACTCCTAGACTACCGAGCGCACGGTTTTGGCCGGGCGACACCCTTCCACCACTCTGTGGCCCTGCAAGTAGCTGCCCGGATCCCGCTAACAAGAGAGTCCTGTGGGAGGCTAGTCACTCAAATTTTCGAAATCATACACCCAAAGAAGAAATACTGTAAACGTTCACTTGGAAGCAAATTTGGTGTCATGTGATTTGACGCCATACTAATAATTTCGCCCATTGCTGTTGCTTAGACAGCCACAGTGAGGGGTTTTCACAGCTTAGGACATCCGTTATATGTATTTATCTCCATTCAACAGGAATTCATTGCCTAACGACCTCCCAGCAGTGTCCTCTAGTGTGCACCTGCAGTTTTTTTTATGCGCATTCAACATTTTAGGTGGAAAAGGTCGTGCTCGTAGAATAACGAAGAGCTGGTCGACTTAATGTAGTGCTAGGTACTACAAGATACAAAGTACACTTCTTAAGGCTTAAAACCCTTCAACCTTGGTAACATGTTGAGCTTATTTTGGAGACAAAAGTACCTTTTTCACATATGTGTCATGCAGGCAAATACTGTTTCAGTGCGACGTTTTAAGTGTCAACTATTAAGCTCGAGTTCTGCATTGGCGCTTCAGAGACTTTTAGAGCGGTAGCGTCCACTACGGTTAGATTATTTCAGCAAGTTGCGGAGCAATGATAAACCTTAAAAACGTGCTCACCCCGAAGGTGTCGATTCCAATCGCTGGCGTTCTTGTTCTACTCGTCGTCTGCACATTGGTTGCAATTTTTTACATCAGGTATCATTTACTTTTGGCTTTGGAGGGTCTCGATGGGTTCAGCAAAAAAGCGGATTGAAGAAATAGAATATGAAGTACTCGCACTTTCTGAGGCACCTCTCCTAATTTGAATAATATTTGGGCGGTCGAAATGTTCTCGCCGATTTACCTTCTGAATTTTTCTGTCATTTTTCAATTTTCAATTCCTACGTTGTCTCACATAACACTAGAATGCGTAAAAGTTTAACTTCATACAGAAAGACGTGCGTACTATTTGATACAATTTTCTCAAGGCTTAGGCTTTCAGCGCTTTTCCTGACGGCGTATACAGGGTGCGTCAAAAGTATTGACGCACTAAACGTAAACGTTAGAAATAACAACACATTATAAAATTTAAAAAGTTTATATATGAAATGTCAACAATGATCAGGCGAACAGAATAGCATCACTTGTATTTTATATAGGCTTCTTTGCTGCGAATGCAGGGGCGAAGACGACGAGGAAAGACATCGACGGTGCGCCGCAAGTAGTCCACGTCGATTTCGTTCCATGCTTTGACCGGATCATCCTTCACTGACTTCATACTTTTGTGGGAGGTAGCGCAAGCCTTGGTCTCCAAAACTTCCCATATATAGTAATTCAGCGGATTCAAATCCCGTCCATACGGAGGTCATTCCTCTGCCGAAATGAAGTCCTTCAAGTTAGCGCGGCACCAGTCCTGAACAATCCTCGACTCTGCGCAGGAGTCTAATCCTGCTGGAAGACATGCGGCTTATTCTTGAGGTGTGATTCGAGCCAAGAAATCAGTTGCTTCATTAAGACATCAACACACATAGTTGTACTGATTTATTTTCATTTCTGTATCCACAAAAAAGAGAGAGCTTGTGATGAATGCACAAACTGTGGTACTGGCCGGATGCGCCTCCCTTACAGCGAGCCTTCCGCCAGAATTAGCACTTTGGAGGTCCTTGAAGAGTATGTAACACCTTTATAAGTTGAATGTACAAAAGTATCAAGGCACTGAAGGTTAAAGCGTGGGATGAAATCAACGTGGACTACTTGCAGCGCACCGTCGATGCCTTTCCTCGGCGTCTTCGCCTCTGTATTCGCAGCAAAGAAGCCCATATAAAATACAAGTGATGCTATTCTATTTGCTAGATCATTGTTGACATTCTGTATATAAACTTATTAAATTTCATTATGTGTTGTTATTTCTAACGCTTACGTTTAGTGCGTCAATACTTTTTACGCACCCTGTAGTTCGTTTGTCGACTCCAGTCACGGACAGAGTAGGTGGTGCTCGAATGAGCACTCGTATCATGTGTAACTAAAAAAGGAGGGCCTTAGAGCATCTTCCAGAAAACGTGCTGTGTGGTAACGACGAGCATCTATGCGTTGTAGGTCATGCGACGGCGAAACATATTGGTAAGCCAAACTATAACTTTGGCGGTCTCTTGAGAAAGCGACGGCACAGGTGACGTCGCTCGTATCATGTGTAACTGAAAAGGGGGGAATCCGACTTTCAATGCTGAAGATGTAAACTTTCGGTTCATTATAGAAATCCGACTGTTGCGGAGAGTCTCTTCGCTCAGGATGCAGAATCGAGCACCGCATCCTTTGACAGCGATCATCGAGTGGAGCCAGTGGTAAGCTCAAGCAAAGACCACAACTAGTTTCTTAGCGCCGAGATTTCTTTATTTCGGCCTAAAGTTGAACTCGTTCGTAGCTAATGCTGCATTTTAGGCGGTTGGTGGAGAGCCGCACACCGTTGTGGTTTCGAAGACGTCGTCATCGGGACGCCTCATCACGCAGAGCTTATCGCTGCCCACTGTTCTTTCAACTACACCTCATTCTCCTACAGGAACTTCTCCGCACTCAAGTAGGGATGCTTAGGAAGCCGCTGGTCTTCATGCGGTGATTATATCCGCAAACCTGTGCTCCTCTCCTTAGCATGACGTAGCCCCAGTACAGCGTTGACGTGCAACATGACTACGGTCACGGGTCACGACTTGGATGAGGAATGTGAGAATCTAACGCTACAATAACGTTTCCAGAGAGCTTCATGTACGATATTAAAAAAAGAGAAAAATTGAAGCCAAAGTTTAGACGTCATGACTGCGAAAAACTTATTACTGAAATGTAAACCCTTTCTGAGGATCTCACGAATCCGTTGCAGGTGGGAGCGAATGTGCCATTTAAAATATTACGAAGACATTTTCTTTACATGTTTTTCCTGATGAACATCGGGCTCTGAGCTGTTTTAGTGCTATGGTCGAACGTCTTCTGAGAAAAGTAAACATAACCCATTCCTTCGTAGGATATGCAACCTTCCCCTTATCGTTTCATTTAATGAAAAGGAATAAGTTTGTTGAGTGTCCCATTTGTAAAAAAAGCACAAAACAAATACTTGAAGTGCTTTCGAATTCTGTTTCTGTATCTCAGGTACGGATTATTTCAGCAGCCGGTGCCCAGCCTAATCTCGACAACTCAGTCTCCTCAGCACATCCAATCGAGCCGACAAAGCGTGAATAACTACTGCAGACCATGCTCTTTTCGTTGGAATATCTCGTTGTGTATGTGATACTGTGTGTGAGAGAATAAACGATTGACTTTCAGCGCAGAAGCCGGAATTCCGCAATACCTGCCAGCGATCTCAAAGATCTTAGCTATATTTTTATTTCGATACTTGGGTTCTCCTAATATTTTATCACAAATGTGCAGTGTTCGAAACTTCTAAGATCCATAAACTGAAGAGCAAACGTGCGAATACGAATAGGCCTTCACGCAAAGCTTGATCAGCACTCCGCTCTGTAGAGAGCAAAGTTTTGTGAACAGAGGTAGGAAAGTGTTGCAAAAAAATACACGAGCACCTTCATTGTGGAAGACATGACAAGGGAAGGCACAGTTCACTTCTCCAACGCATCTACTCCTTCGCTGTCCACATTGAAGTTGGGTCGCATTTTACGGAATGATGAAGGCTGTTCGTGCGTGTGCTACCGATGTGCGTGTCCTTCACTAAATGTTCGAGGCTACACATCAGGGATGAGCGGATTAACCGTTATCCGTTATCCGTTATCCGGTTTCCGGTGGGTTTTGGCCTATCCGTTTTGTTGTTCGTTATCCGGGGATTTTTTGCCGGATAACGAACAACAAAATGTGGCAAGCTTGTGATTACTTATCGTTAGTTGAATATAAGGGCAATTCTTTAAAAATCGTCTTGTGTTTTTTCCACTGGCAGTTGATATACGCTTGCAATGCTAGCTCGGTACCTTCTCAGAGTTCTCAATGCTATAATTAGACTAAACTATCGAATTGCTCATAGCGCGTTTTGAAATGCTGACACTGTCTTGCTCATTTCTATTTGTGAGGTTTTCCACAAAATTCCTTGTAGTGTAGTGTAACGTCTGGAATAAACCAGTGGATCAGTGGAGAAAAGGACAAACGTCCATACGAATCACATCATTTTAAGGATGTGCCAGATACTCTGCATTTACACGACCTTTAAGCGCTCTTTGAAACTACGCTTAGCATTAGCAACAATTTACAATTTACCCTTTCCAAAGGAATAGAGAGAGAGTTTTATTCGACCTGGGCGAGAATTATTGTCAAATTTAAGTGGAGAGAAAACAAAAAGCAACTCTTTTTAACGACTGCCCCACCTAAGCCCAGAAATTTCCGTGGGATCTATCCATAGTGACTTAATTGCAGCTGAAAAACATGAATAAAGGATATAAGACGACAGTAGTGCTAGATGCGACACGCATTCTACTCTAACGTAATATGCTGGAGGCACTTTGAAAGAGATTTGGCCAGTACAATGACTTGCGGTGGTCACCGACGGACAATTCAGTGCATTATCCTGCTCGGACAAGCGTGGTACCAATACATTGAGCCCGATAAGGATGGAAGGCCTGGCTGACCTGGGGAAATCCGAACCAAGAACATTGAGTCGGAGAGTATGCGACAGGCGGCACTTCCGACTGCACTACCACGTGCCTCGATAAAAAACACCAATAAAAATGCTGAAAGTGGCTTATTTGACTGTGACATGGACAGTGTTACAATTACCGATCTACTTTTGGAGAAAGAATGGTTTAAAAGCAGTTTTAAATTTTGTTGTTTGTTCGCTATCCGTTTTTCCGTTATCCGGCCATTTTTGGGCAAAATTATCCGTTATCCGTTATCCGGGTTTCAAAATTTTGTTATCCGCTCATCCCTGCTACACACGTATTCGCCTTTCTCTAGAAGTTGAGCATGATTTTTCACAGACACTGTTGTGACGAAAAGGGATTTTGAGAGGAACTGCATAACTAAGTATGAGCGGTTTTCTGCATATTAACTCCTTTCTCGCATAAGCTTGACGCGTTCTCCCTAAAACGGTTCTTCGTATAGTTATCCTCTAACAAGTGAAGGGTCTGAAGATTAGGTCTGAACGGTAGAGCGAGTCATATAGGAGGAATCCCCCCTAGTATAGAAATGTGTTTTTTCCAGGTCGTTAAACCCAAGGAATAGAGGGTCCTTGAAGTTACTGTGGAATCAGCGCTTAGTGAGCGCTGGGGTCTCTTTCACGCCCGGCGCTGCTTCACCGGCAAGCGGTTAGTGGTGCAGTGGGTGGCGGCGTTGCTTCATGCAAGGATGCCGGAGGTTCAGTTCTGCTGTGGGGCTGTGTTTTTGCATTTCAACTAACTGGTTGATATTTTAGGGGTCCTAACGTTTACACAATTTTCAGGCGTTTTCTGCACCTTTCTCGTTTATTACTGACCTCTTTTTTACCAACATAATTTCAACATAATAATTTATGAACGTTCAACGCCAATGAAACACAGGCAAAAAGTGCACGATGCAGAAGGGCTGGTCACAATACGGGCAACATGTAAAAGCTGCAGGCATTTCACAGTTGGCTTCCCTAGATGAACCAGTGACATCGGAAAAAAACCATCCTGCTCGGATTTTTAAAGGATGCGACCTCATATAATTAGTCTTGAACCAGGCAGATAAACGACCACCTTCTCAACGTGAGGATGGCACAGGATTCGGTACAACAGCAGCACAACTTGCAATGTCACTATAACTGATCTTACCTTCGGCTATCCGCAACTCCGATTCTTATCTTCAAGGATGTTGTCCCTTTTTGGCTGATCGAAAGGAAGTTCGTACACAATGACGTGGGAGCGAAATCGCTTCATAAACATCATTTTCAGTAGCGTTTGTCCCGCTTCGTGGCGGGGTCCGCTCTTCTGGTGTGGTGACGCCATTTCTCCCGATCAAATGCTTGATCGGGATGCACACCAGCTATCTTTAAGTCCAAGTGCAACGTGTCTAGCCAACGTTGCTTCGGGCGTCCTCTGGGCCGTTTTCCAGGGACTTCAAGATTCAGGCCAATCTTACAGACAGTGTCGTCGTTAGCGCGAAGGACGTGGCCATACCATCGTAGACGAGCTTCGCGCAACTTGTCGGCTATCGGGACGACACCGAACCTCTGTCGTATGGTGTCATTGCGAACGCGGTCCAATCGCGTTACTCCGGCCGTCCACCTTAACATCTTCGTCTCCATTACACTGAGGCGGCTTTCAATTTCCCTCGTCACGGGCCAGCACTCAGCACCGTATGTCGCTACTGGGCGGACGACTGTTCTATAAACCTTCGACTTGAGGTACTCGGGTATTGTCTTATCGCAGAGAACCCCAGTCAACGACCGCCATTTGGACCAGGCTGCACTTACGCGCGCATTCACCTCCAACTTTAGGCTGCCATCGGGCGTAATTGTTGATCCGAGATACTTGAAAGATGTGACTCGTGAGAGCTCAGTACCATTGATCTAGATAGATCCGAGCTCATTCACATCCGTCGTCAGGTACTCCGTCTTTTTGACGTTTAGCTTGAGTCCGAATAATGCCAAGCGATCGCACCATTCCTGTGCCTGTCGCTCGAGTTCGGCTTTGTCTTCACATGCAAGCATGACGTCATCGGCATACAGCAACGTCCAAGGAGCAGCCTTTTGGAGATCTCGTGTAATTGCATCCATGACGACCACGAAGAGCAGTGGGGATAGCGCAGACCCCTGGTGCACTCCGACAGAGATCGGGAACTCCATCGAGGTACCCGCTGGTGCTCGTACTCGGCTTATTGGGCACGAGTAGAGGATGCGCACCCACTCAATAAGCTCTTCAGGGACGCCGTGTCGTCGCAAAGCGTACCATATCACTTCTCGCGGGACGCGGTCGAAGGCCTTCTCCAAGTCCAGGAAGGCGAAATGCACCGGTTTCTGTTTCTCGCGGTGCTTCTCTAGCAGAAGACGAACGGCGTGTATGGCATCAACCGTCCCACAGCCGGTAACGAAACCACACTGATTATTGGAAAGCTGAACGACATCCCGAATACGTCTATCGACAATTCGCTCAAAGACTTTCATGGTGTGTGAAAGTAGGCGAATCGGACGGTAGCTAGCGCAGTCCGCAGGGCTGCCTTTCTTCTTCCAAATCGGGATAGTCGTGCTTTGCTGCCAACTGTCAGGCACTTTCTTCTCAGCAACAACCTGATTGAAAAACTCAGTCAGCCAGTCAGCAGGGCACCAGCCCTTCGACTTCCACAGGTCGGCTGGCAGGTCATCGGGACCAGTGGCTTTGCCTGACTTCATCTTCCTCAGGGCTGCTTCAGTTTCGCTCACTGTGATCTTCTGAACGGGACCGTATACAGGTGAAGCAAAAGGAACGGCAGGATGTTCAAATTCTTCATTCGAGATTTCCTCGAAGTAGTCGCGCCATCGCTTTACAGCCCTTTTACGATCCATCAGAAGATGGCCGTTCTCATCGTTAATACCAAAGAACTTTTCGATGTCTTCTGCTTGGCGACAGCGAGCCTTGGCGAGTCGGTAAAGATAGCGCTCACCATCGCGCGTTTCCAGTTTTTCGCTGACTTCAGCGTAGTATGCGGCTTTAGCAGCAGCCACTGCCTTCTTTGCCGCTTTCCTCGCTTCTCGATAATTCCGCCAATTACAGACTGTTTTATCACCGACAAATACGTGATACAGCCGTTTCTTTTCCCTAACCTTCTCTCTGACATCGTCAGTCCACAGCCAAGCCTGCTTGTCGACCCAACGCCGTCCAGGCTTCGTTGTGCCGAGTTCGAGGCATGCAGCCCGGGTTATCGCATCGGTAGCCTCTTTCCAGCTTTCGTCGACGGTTGTTACCGTCGGCAACCGAATGCGAGAGATAACAGCTGCTTCCTTCTCCTTCAATCGCCACCATTTAATTCTAGCGGTTCCACACCGCTCGACACGTTTACACCTCGGAGGTGTGATCTTCAGCGAGCAGATCAGTGGACGGTGTTGCGTGGCAACCGTCTCATACGGCACGGTCTTCGCGTCTGTGACAAGACCTTGGTCGCGACGCCTAACAAGGACATAGTCAATCTGCGTTTTGGCGTTCCCGCTATAAAACGAGATGAGGTGGGAGTCACGCTTTCGAAATTTGGTATTCACGATGGTGAGGTCATGTGCGTCTGCATACTCAAGTATACGCTCACCATCGGCGTTGCGTGACCCGTAGCCAAAACCACCATGACAGCTGTAACCGTCTTTCGCTGCTCCGACGTGACCATTAAGGTCACCTGCCACAACAACCATATCTTCTGACGGCACTTCCGCTGTCTTCTCATCAAGCAGGGACCAGAACTCGTCCTTGGTTTGCTCGGAGCAACCTGTCTGCGGAGCATACGCGGAAAAGAAATGACACCGTCGCTCTTCTACGGCGACAACAATCTTCATCAAGCGGTCATCGAAACGTTCTACGCTTGCAATCGCGTCACGGAAACGCTCGGAGACGATCATACCGACACCACTGGTGGTCCTGGGACTGCCGCACAGAACGGCCTTGAAGCCGCGGCCAATGTCCCTCGACTTGCAGCAGGACCACCTCGTCTCCTGCACCGCACAGAAATCTATCTTTCTTCGCTCCAGTGCTTCTACCAACTCGCACGAGCGGCCCGTCAACGTACCCACATTCAACGTTGCTACGCGGGTCTTGCCTACGTTGCGGGACTTTCGGACTAGCTCAGTTGCCCCCCGATGCCGTCCTCGCATCAGGGACCCTCGCATACTTTCCACACTCGCCGGGCTTTGCGAGTGCGCGTCGGCTCCCGCGGACGCCGTAGCATTATCTCGAGAACTCTCTAACGTCATCAACCATATGATGTGACACAGAATGTTCGTAGGCCGGCCTGTCACTAGGGCCTGTCGCCTGCATTCGATTGTCCGTGATTGGCTCGGCTTGCAAAAGCAAGCAGTTTCCAGTGGCACCACGTGGAGGAACGGACATCGCCACCGAAATCGCTTCATAAACGACTCCATGTAACTGAAGAAGCCCACGTCGGCTGGCTGAATCTGGCCGGTGTCACCCGAAAGTACATTCCGAATACTCAAGGTCTTCGCTGGGGGTACAGCAACATGAATCGCCACATGAATCAAAAGCCGGCCCATGAGTCCAGAATAAGAGTACAGCTATCAGGCATCTATGGAAGGACGACATGCTCAAAGAAGGAGAGCATAGTAGAATGGCATAGAACGAGAGCATACAAGGAGAGCATGCTGATTATCTCTCTCATTACTTTTTGGTTAAGAACCGGTCCGTAATAAACGATTCGCAAGAAAGTCACCCTCCACAGCATACAGCCGGAAAAAGCATACGTGCGCAAAAAACGCCTGGAAAGAACACCGCAACCTAGGAGGACCGGACGCCCGGTCTTCCTCCCGTGAAGCGAGCGCCGCTACTCACGGCACCATGAGCCGCTAGCCGGCAAGGACAGCGCGGGCATGAGAGGAGCCCAGCGCTCATGAGGCGCCAATTCCACAGTAACTTCAATACCCCCTACTCCTTGGGTTTAACGACTTGGCAAGAAAGAAGCGCATTTTTGTACTAATTGAGTGGTGGAGGATATTCCTATATGACTCGCTTCCCTGTTCAGACATACGTTTCAAATCCTTCACTTGCTAGAGCACGGTTGTCTTCTCAGGCTGGCCTGATCGACATTTCGAGGAGCTACTGTTTAACAGGTAACAGAAGCATTTACGTACCGCTCTTATTAGGACAACCACATATCTGAAGCATTTCGAAGTAAATCCACGAAAAATGGGAGTATAGACCGTGCCAGTAATGAACTGAGACGATCTCTATTACTCATCTTGTCTCCCTTAAAAATCGTCACCTAAATAAAAATTGAATAATGATACCTCGAGCCTCCATTAAATAGTATGTAAAACAAAACAGAGTAGACTGCCAGTTTAAATGTTGTGAGCATGAATGTGAAGAAATAATTTATCATGATGACACATTTCAATGGTGTTTGAATAGATTCGGATAAGATGACCATGCTTGTTGCCGTAGTTCGCCAGTGTTGAGGATACGACATGCTCTTCTGAAATAAAATTGAACGGGTTGGATGTTAGTGTGATTTTGCATAATAACCAAGCAATTTGTAATGTGGAGTATAACGGATAGGTTATGTTCGGGTCATTGGACCCTTCCGAATCAATTCTTTAGCGAACGGTTAGGGATGTAGTACAACCTTTCTAAACAGACAAATTGACAGCTATTCGCTGGTTGAACCAGAACGGCCGCCATGCATCCAACGCCTACGCTCACGGGATGCGTCCGCAGTAGGTGTGTGAAGCATCGAGCGGCTCGAGCTTTCTGTTGGTGGAGAAAGTACGTCATCCCAGAAAGGGTTCAGGCAATACTATTTTACCGCCGAAATTCACCCCGTCTTAGAGGCATATCCCTCCTCGAAACCTGAAGATCACATAAACCGCATTCGGCGGAAGGTATCGCGCTCGCGGAGAATCAGCTTTATGCTCGAGCTCGCGCTCAGGTCAATTAGGCCGTCCGAGGCCCGAGGTCGAACGCTCCGTTGCAGACGTGTATGCCAACTATAGAGAGCCGATTTTCTCAACACCACCTCTCCCCGATTCCCAATTTGGACCATGTAGCCACTCAAAATGCGTCCAACACTACTTCGTAGAAGCGCTTTGAAGGCGTAGCTCTTCCTTGTGAGAATGGTTACCGTTTTCCTAAACCCCTAATCCTAGGCCCAACCTGCCTTTAAACGCATGATTAGTGAAAGCAAAACTATTAACAAAACGCAGTGTTCTTAGTCACTTAAATGAGAACCCATTCAGCGCTTGGAAAATTGAAAAAAAAACTGGACAGGATTCAGAAACTCCGCAGACTAGATAGAAAGTTGCGCTTAGACATGTTGATCTGAACAGCTGTGCAGGAGAGAATTCCAAATTATGAACTGCATATGTACCACCACACTGATCTCTTCAAACATTTGGCGATCCTTCGGCGCTCTCTTCTATCAGACCTTGAGTGGCGGCGCGAGTCTCGTCCTCACCCATATGTCGAGCCTTAACAATAATAGATCACGATTACTTGGCCCTTAGGGTTAACACATAGACACATAGAAATGCTTTTACTAGGTATGGAACCTCGGAAATTTTCGGGATCGACGGCGGGTACGGAGAGGGATAAGTGGAGTGGAAAGCCGACGAGTGGTTTGAGTCAGAACCTGAAATGCTCTGTACTTGGTTCACTAAAGGCACCAGCTTATCTGCTTGTTTCGAAAGATGTAGCCGCCGGCTGCGTAGTGACTGTTGTGACAATGTCCTTCCTTTACTACCATGCTGGCAACAGCTCGGAGCGCTGCAGCACCCGCTTCTTGCAATCCTACTTCTTCATTCATCGTTACAGAGGTAAGCAGCTGTCGATTAAGTAGCATGATGAAAGGTGCACGCTGGCGTGTTAAGCGATCGCCATTCGAACAGTTTTGGGTACGTTGGAGTTCGAAGCACGCCGCTAGTCTTGTGAGACCTGCATGTGGTTTCTGTGCAGGGAGCGAAGCGTTGCCACTGGAAACGCAGACTTATGAAATGCGAGGTCACCACCGAAGCGGCCTGACATTGCCATAATTTTCAGCTACTTAATCTCTCCACTTCTTTCAAAACCGTGCTGCACACGATGTCTGAAACAAGTTATGGACTGCTTCGATGAACAAAGTTCAAAGTCCCACAAATATGCAAGTTAATTCAGTCGGTTTCGAAAGTTTAAGGGGTGCACACAATATGATTCCCATGGGAAAAGGAAAAGTTCGTTTCTGCCACTAGCACTTCATCCTTCCATCTTGTGCAGAATACAAGGTCTGGACAGAATAGGAGATTAAAATCTGTATTCTGAGGAAAGTGCCTATGTGTAGAACACAGTAGGACCTATTCAATTCGTTTTGAGCTGCAGTTGCAGAAGATACAAAACTCGAAACTAAGACTATGTTTGGAAGATCATTGATCAGAAATACACCTTCTCAATCGGACTTTAGGGCCGAAACCAACGGCATCCTCTAACCAGAGAATGCCTTCAGTTCCCCATGGAACCTCGGAAACAGACACTAACTATGCCATCTGAAATAGCTTAGAACGCTGATCAAAAACGTGTATACCAAATGCACACCAGCTAAGTGCTCTCTCCATTCATGAAGTCGGCAACGCCAACTATGACTGTTTTGCGTCGGAGATCCGTCTTGCGACGGCAGCCGTGTAGTGGTAGTGTTCCTGCTTCGAAGTATTGGGGCCGTGGGTTCGCTTCCTCGCCATGCTGGTTTTGCATTTTGCAATTTATCGCCAGTGGAACTCTTTCTCCCCAATACACCTTTGATCAAACACTTGGTGCTAAATCCCATTAACTTTTTCGGACTCTTTGAAGGTAGAAGTCACTAATTTTGATTTCCATGCAAAGTGATGGGCCACATTCGGAATCAGCACCCCAAATACCACTCTTAGCCGAAGCATTTTTGCGAAGGCGAACTTTTATCGACTTCGGTAGTCGAAGAATAGATTTGCCTCCTGATTTTCGAGCAGCTGAGCTGTTTCGACATGTACAGGTATTGTATGTAGATAACAAATTCGATTCATTTCATTCGACGTTATCGACGTTTGGTCCTAAGCAGCTTCCCGAGAAGCAATTTCTATGTGCTCATTCCAAACTTCTTCGACCATTTGCTGTTCATCAGATCTATTCTGTTGCGTTGACTAATCCTTCCAGCCCCCTGCATAGGCTTTTCTCAACTTGTTACGTTTCCGCTTATTTTCGTTTTGTTCTTACTAACGTTTATCATCCCCAGTGATTTTGTTTTTTCTCATTTTTGTAAGACCAGAGCTCGGGGCTTGAAAGGGACCAGCATGATCCCAATTTCTAAAATTATCACCTCAATGAATATCTAGTGGTTGCTATATTAGGGCATGTTAGTTTAATTTTCGACTACTGCTTTGTCCTAATGTGCTGATTCCACGAGGGTGGTTGACATACCGTGTCCCGAAGCATCAGCATAGACCTATTATATATATACCTGAAGGTATTGGGGTACCATTGCCAACTGGTACGAATACAGTTTTTTCTTCTTAATAGCCTGCGCTATTAGCCACCACTAGGGTGACAAACTTCTGAACTCCCATTCAGCGCTTGGAAAAATTGGAAAATAAAAAACTGGACAGGATTCAAAAACTCCGCAGAATAGATAGAAAGTTTTTCCCTATTTCCACTTTTGAGGGTTTTTCCATAGCGCTGGATCTGCCCTTGTCTGCTTTCATAGTGTTCGTCTTTTTGTCTTCTCCTTTATTCTCCTGCTCTCCTAAATTTCCACGCATCTTGACACCTTTATGGCACACTCATTGTAGTGTACAAAATAAATAAATAAATAAATAAATTTTACGAGTGGAGTCAAAAGCGTACTCTCCGTGTCCGTCCCTGGTAGGAACAACTAACAATGTGGCAACCTTCTTCAGCAACGACGCGAAAAAGTGGAGAACATATACTGCTCACAAACGGAGCACTTATGCCCCTCTCTCATCGTAGCATTCATTCCATTTTACCATTTTACCTGCCTGTCATTTTACCTGCTGTGTAGGCTATCGACTGTGAGCAAGATATTCAATTGTTTTCCGCCTTGAACGGCTTCGCACTTCGGTCACTACCTTTGATCGACAATAGTGTCCGAGGTCCGAAACCTGCTCTAGGCTCAAGGAGTGGTTGAGAGTGCTGAGGTATGAATTACCAATTTCGCGCTATCTTTGTGCATAGGAGTTATCTGAGGTGCTGATTCGAATCTGGTATCCCTTTCTGACTTCGACTCACATTACATAGAAATTAAGATTTATGACTAAACTACCGCTGAAGAGGTGTTCGAAAATTTGTTAGACATTAGGATGAAGGGTCCCATTGACGACAAATCGCAAGTGCAAAAAGCAGAGCATCGGTGGGGACCGACCCAAGAACACTGCCACCAAATCGCTGGAGCATATGCGATCAAGCTAGGCGCGCGATATATGAAGTCGACAACGCCAGAACTCGCTAAGAAGATCAACATAGCAAATATTTTCCATGTATTTGTGATCAGCGTTTTAAGCTCAGAAGTTCCATGGGAAGCCGAGGGATTCCTAGTTAGAGTTCAGCAGCAGACATCTAAGGATACTGTGCAGAACTTCTTGCGCTCCCAAAAGCAGTCGATAAAATGAGCGCTCTATGGCGCTTCGTTCTACACCTGTGCTAACGGAAGTCAAAGCATTCTTTATTGTCGAAGATGGTCCTACCCAACGAGTGAAATAACATATACTATGGCCGTGATGCAGCACCGCAGGGTAATAGATTTTGTGAGGACATCAAGCAAGACGTAGTTATTCAATACACCGATATCAAAAACTGAAACTCCTGTGTTCGCTCGGCTCTGTACTTTATTCTCGACATATCAATGACTAGGGCCCATGTAGCACAAAGACGCTGGCTGTGGCGTGCACCCGATACCTGGTTCCTGGTTCGGCTTTCCCGCCCAGGCCAGCCGAGCCTTCCATCCCTCCGGGGTCGGCGAAGTGGTACCGGACTCGTCTGGGAAGGATAGAGCTCTTCGATAATCTGGCCAGCACAAGTCATTGTGTGGCGAAATACACATTCAAGTCACCTCCACGACATCCCGTAGAGGTAGAATGCGTGGCGCATCCTAAAAGGGTTTGAATAACGCCGTCCTTATCCCTTATTCTTTATATCGATAACTGTTTTATCATCCGCTCCATTTATTCGTAAAGAATCAGCGTCAGCTCATCTCGCTTACGTGATAGATGCTATAGAACGACTACGTAGCCTTCACATCTGAACGTAAAAGCACAGTCGAAGGATGTAGCAGAACAGCTGAGTGGTATCGTAGGCTCAGTAGCAGGAGCATAATTGGTCCATAGCAATTGAGCGTATGCCAAGTGTCTGCTAAGGAAGAGCAGCATCTCTAGCGCTGGTTCGAGCAATCTGACCAAGGAAGGATACACCTTTTTCCTTGCTATCAACATGAGGATATAAGTCCTTCCTCCGTTCACCATCACACTCATGTCGACAATGTTAGCCCTTCCTTCAGAAATTTCGGTAGGAGTGCAGCATTAGACAACGCGCTCTAGAAAAAGAAAATGGTAGAGAAACCTCCTGCACATCTCTGTCGAATCGCAGCAGTCGTCTGCTTCACTGAATCTGCACAACCCAATCTACACTGTCTGCCTTTCGGCATGGTTTCTGGAGTTGTCGGTCTAGTATTCCGCAGCAGCCGACGAGATGAATACATCAGGGAGAAGCAGCTCGTATGCTCAAGGTTCCTGTCAAAGAGCATCTTGAAGGTAAGCACAGGTCTCAGCCAGCATCTTCTCCGGGTTTCCACAGCGTGATTAGCAATAAAATCAATATGCCAATTCCTTGGGATTTCTGGATAGGGCTTCCTGTTTACCGTGAGCTATTTTTTTAACTGACAACATGCCTACAGCTAAAATTAGGAGGTTTCTCTCTTAGGTTAGCATTATTACAGCTTGCCCTTTCCCATTGAAGGTTAACAAGTTTTAAAGTGAACAAGAAAACAGGGCAGTGTAGAAAACCGTACCAGTGAAGTCGCTTTAGATGTTAACTCTTCATGTCTCGTCTCGCCTCAATAAATAAATAAATAAATAAATAGCTCGCATTTTTCTGGTTTGTAGTAACTATCAGCTCCTAAAGTAATGTTTTCTTAAGCATGAAAACACCTTCGAAAAAGCCTTTTTATCTACTGACGTTGAGTACATATGGCAGATACCACGGACGAGGGACCTGCTGTCGCCTGCAGCCCGGATGAATGATCCTGGTTGTGGTTCACTCCAGGCCAACAAACCTTCTAACCCTCTAGACCACTGGTTTGGTTCCGTACGGTTGGAGTTGATTAGCTCGGTTCTTCATTCTTGTTATTTATTGTTTAGTGACGTACAAATCATTACACTTAGGAATCAGAAAAGAAACATGAACTGAGTGAGAACTTTGGGAACTAGGCTTAGGTACCTGATGGGCCCAGACCTCCAGATGTTTGCCAGGACGAGGAATAGCCGTTCATCTGAGAATAACTGCTGTCTATTTGACTAGAGAAGCCGATTGAACTGAACGCTGGTTGGTATGCAGTGGAAGCTGAAAGTGCGCTCTTGTTAAGCATTCAGTTTTGTCCGGTGTATAGCTGCCATTTGATGCCTGCCCCACTTCGTTCAGGAATTGCTTGTGTTGACTGGGTGTAGTTACTTGACCGATCCCGTTTCTTACTGGCCGACGTTCCATCAGATTTCGCCTTGCGCTTTCTAAATTAATACAGGATAGAAGGCGTTGTCTCAAAATCAGGTTCTAAAACCTTTGGAAGGACCCACCTCGTTTGGAGCTGCCCATCCTTCTTCATTGTCGGCGGTCGCTGTACATTATGCAGCTTATAATATAGCCCACAAGCACTGAAATATCAAATTGAAACCACTAAAGCCTCACAAGAAGTGAAACCTTCTGAAGCTTAAAGTAGCCCAACAGGAATGGTCAGCAGCCCTGGCTTACAGCAGTTTTTCATACATCATTTGGTCTTCCAAACTATCCGAACTCTAGCCATGGTCGTCAATAACTGTTCTAGTTCTAGCCGACCTTCACTTACGTGACTTTATTCAAATGCAAGGCTCAGTGTACCAAGCTTACCACCTAGGTAACTATCGCCAGTGTTACTGAGAGGCGGTAGATTCTTAAAGTGGAGTAACTATAAGATGCTCGTGAAATTGACGGGTGTTCGAAATAGCTTCTTCCCTTGAACCAGGCGAAATCACTTTCTATTTTTACAGGTCCGGGGAGCTGCTGCCGGAAGTGAAAGAGACAAAGTGCTGCGTCTTTCCTTCCTTGTGTAAACCAAAAATTATGTTGGAAAAGCTAGATGCATGGTTTTGAGTGAGCAGCTACTGAATCACGCAATGCATACATTTCTATTTGGGTTTACGTTCGTCTTTGTTACAATATTGCTAGGAATTGTGCAAAACGTGTAGAATAGATGCTGACGGAGTTGTACGTACTTGAAGGGTGGAGGAAGGCAAATTTTCATCTAAACGACTGCTTCCTAAGAGGCAGCAGTTAAAAGTATGCCTACTTGCAGACTGGCTCTCCCTCAGTGTTTCTTCTCCACAATGTTGTGTTCGTGCCTCCGCAGTTTGAGCATATCAGCCCTTGCCTCCTTTGTGAGTTTTGCTGGAATTGTAGGTACGATTTTAAGCATGCCAATAGACAGAGTTCTTCTGAAGTGCTGGGAGGGAGTCTCCCAAATCTACAAACTCACTGCTGCTGAAGGTTTCTTGTGTGACGTGCTTCCTCTTGACTTTGAAACAGGCATGGACTCGGAGGTATGCCTTGTTTCAATAGTTGTTTGAGGATATAACTGAAAATAGCTTTATAGTTTTCATCCCAGTGAATCTGTTTGTAGGCCGTAAGAAAGGAGAGGTCCTGTACACATCACAAGTGGCCGAGTTTTGCATGATTTAAAAATTTGCTCGTTTCCTTATCTTTGCTTTCTAGGGCGTCCTATTGTTACTGCTTCAGAAATGGCTCTCTTGGTCGGAGGAATGTCAACGTTTCCCCAATACGTGATAACCATTCTTTATTGGAGTCTTAATGTTATGGTTAGTAGGGAGATAATACTAAAGCCCATCGTCCCTGGCAAGCTTGACTATCTCGGAGGAACTCTATTTTATTGCGCAAAGCGTCGCTTCGATTTAGATATTTAGTTTTTTTGTTTACTGAAACTAAGGCACATCGCCATATTTCCGAGGATGACCGCAGCCTGCACTAGCCCGGAGAAGATTCTCTAAATATTTAACTTGGGGCAGCAGGTCAATCAGTTGCAAGATGCAGATGTGGATGCATCAAAAACATCTCTACAGAAATCCTTTTGAAGTGAGGACAAAATTTCCAGTTCAGCAGCAGAAAAAAAAATCCCGCAGCTGGCGCTCAGCCAGCCAGCGTGAAGAATTGACGGATTACGGGATTTTTCGATGGGAAGTACGATAAACAAGGGAACAGCGCCTTAGCCCACATCTGTGGGATCTAAAAAACAGTGGTTTCGCTTAAGCGTGGTTTAAACGCAGGTTTGAGCGTTTCAACCAGTGGTTCTAGCCAACACCCCTCGGACAGTTATTTGAAGAATACTCTAGGGGCCGGATTCATCAACGACTAAACCACGGGTATGGGGTAGAGGTACTCACGGTGAAGCCTGCGTTTCTGACTCGTACCTTGTCTCTACCTGTTTCTTACCTTATCTCTACCCCTTATTTCCCGCATACCCACCGGTTTAACTGTTGATGAATCCGGCCCTAGAAAGGCATCACCTTCCACGTAGTCGTGTTCTACTGAAGCGGTGTGGGCATTCAAGAAGGTGGTGAAAATGTAAAAGAAACCGAACCCATCCGATCATCTTCTCCTAAATAGAAGAATGACCAGTAATTCCTTTTAGGACAAGCTACTAAAGAAAGACGACCTATGTTACACGTCCGCACACAGCAATACGAAAGGTGACGTTCCTGAAATGTGCAAATGGTGATCCGCAGGAACCTCCTCGAGACATCATGAAGGGTTAGCTCTATATTATACTCCCGCGACGGCCCCGGCGACAGAGCAACAACTGTCACTGATCACAACTCACGCGACGTATAGGCCCATGCACACTTCTGCGACAGCGCGGCACGGCCATGATGAAGAATAGGGCCGCGACGGGCGCGGCGCGACACAGCGACACGTGCTGCAGAGGGGGACATGCACACTTTTGCGGTTATCGCCGGCGATGCCGCGCTGAGTGCCGCAGGGTGGAATGGTTCAAATCATTCCTAGCTGCGCGACATGCACTGTGACGTCGGTCCCGTTGCCTATAACGATGCTCTAACGCGACCGCGCCGCGACCGCCGGATTTCGCGGAGGTGGCCGTCGCTCCTCTTGCCGCGCCGCGGTGTCGCAAAAGTGTGCATGGGCCTTATCTCAGGAGCTCGCAGCGGCCCTATCCTTAACCATGGGGCACCACCGAGGATTTTTTGCACCACAGGTCGTCGGCGGTGGGCTCTGTGGTGAGCGGCGGGCGGCGAGCGCTGGCCGTGGTGCCGAATGTTTCATCAGCATTGCCGCTGGTCGTTATTGATGTGAATCATTACTGCCGCCGCCGCTGATTTCGCGCCGATTCGGAGTCGGCGGAGACTATCTGCGCTCTATCCTTTCGTGGCAGGGAGCGGCCAGAGCGCGGACTGAAGGCGGGAAGTCGAATAGCATCAGTAGGGCCCGACTAGAAATACAGTACCTCGCCGCTCCGTGCCTCTGCCGCTTGCCGCCGACAAGGCTATGGGGGCGGAGTGACTCATCGTTTTCGCCGCCCGTCGCTCACCGCAAAAGTGTGTGGTGGGGCCCCACACACTTTTGATGCAAAGTGGCGGCCCTATCCTTAACCATAGGGAAAGGACGCAGAGCTTGCGTCCGTCCGGCGGTGAACGGCGAGCAGCGGGTGGCGGAGGAGCCTCAGGTGCGGCCGCGTTCTGTATGTCTGCGCTCTAGCCGACCGCGGCCGGGGGCCGTATGCTATTCTCTCCCCAACCGTCCCCGGCCGGGTATGAGGCGGTCTCCGCCCACATCCCCGGTATGCACATCATGCGCCATCGATTTTTCGCGCCGTCCTCGTCCCCGAGTCGGGTGAGAATAGCATACGGCCCCGGGATGGGCTAGAGCGCCGGCAGAAGGCGGAAAAGGGAATAGCAGCAGTAGGTCCCGACGGGAGGTACCGCAAATCGCCGCTCCGCGCCTCTGCCGCTTGTCGCCAGCAAAAGTCGAGTGTGCGTGAGCGGCGCGCTTTACACGAGTTTTGCTGCTCGTGGCTGCCGCTTGCCGCAAATGTGTGCGAAGACTTCTAGACCGGAAACAGTTTTGCGGCATGCCGCCTCTTGTCGCAATACTTTTTGTATTCTTCTTTATTGAAAGGAGAGTGCTCGTCATGCACTATGTTTACACGGATTCGGCGTTTGTTTTGGCTCTGGCTTTCCTCGCTAGCACGGAAACCGACATTTCTGTGCAGGACAACGTACAGATCGTAGATTGGGAGACCATAGAGATTTGACACTCTCCTAGATGACAGTTTTGAAATCAAATTAAACATCTTCTAACTCGAAGCGACCGCTTTGCGCAGTAAAATAGAGTTCCTCCGAGATGGTCAAGCTTGCCAGTTTTGATTGAGGGAAATTTAATATGGTTCTTTCCCTAAAATCTCTTAATATACCTGCCCTAATAGGTAAAGACATTGTTTAAATTTCTAGAATACTTTCATTTTTTCAACGAGAAATAGCGATTTAAAATTTGTTTCCAAGCGCAGGGAGGATGCGGTCATTCAGTGTATTAGAAAAAAGATTGCACCATGCACTTAACTAGCTCGTTGCAATTTTCATTTGATTGATAGTGAAAATGCTGCATACTTGGGAGAACAATATGAGGATATGGATACTAAATAACTGCTGCCTTCATGCGCTTTGATACAAATTTACATTACATTTACAGCTGAAGTTTAAAGCCGTCCATTCCATACCAAACGGAATCAACCACATCCTAAACTTCCATTAAGTAGAATCTTAATTTGTATTTTGGAACAAGACACCTCTTCAAAAAGGTCATTAAAAAAGAACACTGATAACTTGGGAAAGCCTCATGAAGTTTTTGTATCTTCTAGAGCACACTATTCCCTTGGGGATCCTTATCCTACTATATATAAAAGAGTAAGCGGTTGTGTCTGTCCTTCCGTCTGTCCGTCTGTCCATCTGGCCTTTCGTAAACTTCGAGTAGTAGCCATCAAGGTTCAGGCGAGGTGTCAGCTATGTCGTGTTGGGAGGGGTCAAAAGACGTGTCCCCGACGTCGTGCAAAAGGCGTTTGAGTTCAGAACATGTGTCATCGACGTCGTGAAAGCGAGCGTCGGAGTTCAGAAGAGGTGTCATCGACGTCGTTCATCAGGTGCCTGGGTTCAGAGGAGGTGTCACCAATGTCGGGAAAGGCCTGTCCGGATTCAGATGACGTGTCAGCGATGTCGCGCCAGGGGTTCCGGATTCACGCGACGTGTCAACGATGTCGCGCAAAGCACGTACGGCTTGAGAAGACATGCCACCGACGTCGTTCATCAGGTTCCTGAACTCAGAAGAGGTGTCACCGATGTCGCGCCAGGGGTTCCGGATTCACACAACGTGTTACCAGTGAAGGTAGGACCAGTAATGGGGGACCGGTGAAGGACGGGGATCCAGTAAGGGGACCGGTAAAGGGTTGGCCAATAAAGGAGGGACCAAGGGACCAGGTGAAGGGGGACCGATGAGGAAGGGACCATAATGGGACCGGTGAAGGGGAGGGGTCCGGTGAAGGGGGGAGGGGTCCAGTGAAGGGGGGGGGGGGGGACCGGTGAGGAGGATACCAGTAATGGGGACCGGTGAAGGGGGGGGGGGGGGGAGGGAGGGGTCCGGTGAAGGGGGGGGGGGGGACCGGTGAGAAAAGGGTCAGTAATGGGAACCGTTGAAGGGGAGGGGTCAAGTGGAGGGGGGGGGGGACCGGTAGAAAGTTGAACAGTAAAGAAGGGACTAGGTGAAGGGGGACCGGTGAGGAAGCGACCAGTAATGGGGACCGGTGAAGGGGGAGGGGAGGGGTCCAATGAAAGGGGGACCGGTAGAAGGTTGACCAGTGAAGAGGGGGGACCACGTAAAGGGGGAAGGGTGAGGAAGGGACCAGTGATGGGGATCGGTGAAGGGGAGGGGTCCAGTAAAGGGCGATCGAAAAAGGTTGATGAATAAAAGGGGGACCAGTGAGGGTGGGACCAGTAGTGGAGATAGCGGTGAAGGGGGAGAATGAGTAAAGGAATCGGAGTAATGTTGTTCCCGTCGGACTGTGAACCGTATCGAGCGATGTACCAATACCAGTTGACTTAATTTGTGTTTCCGCAGAAGGCTCTCTATCTGTTCCTCCTCATGTATAGAACGAGTACTTCAGAGAATGAATCGCGTATGTGCGATAGAGGCTGGCTAGGCCCCATAGCAACAGTTTTGAAGATCCTGTCTTACCATATACTATTCTATATAGCAAAACCACTTTTTTTTACTCTAATGAATGAGTGAAGGCCGAAAGAGGACAAGAAGACGGTCGGAGTGTTCTATTCTCCGGGTTTGGGGGCGAAGCCCCCAACCAGACGTTTGGCGGCCAGTAGGCCGCTGAACATCTGGTAATATTATAATTCTAAAATTCTAAAACTCAGAACAGGAAAATTTGTCAAGCAAAATTGCCATGAACTTCAAGCAAGAAATGCTTTCAACTCAAGAAAACAAAAATACAGTGCGGGGCCTAACGCCACACCCCTCCAGTACTTTGTCAAAAATTCCTATTTGATAGTGATAACCCTGATAATGA
>OX375870.1:65005742-65060690 GCA_947359475.1 Heligmosomoides polygyrus bakeri
TAGAGCATTCTATCGCCATGCGTGTCAACGTCATGCCCACGGACATCCCGCTGGCTCGTTGTATCATATATTGTTAGTTTCAGCGCCTCCTTTAAAGAAATAACATGCCGCGTTAATAAGCATTACCACTCAAATCCCTTGATCTACCAATAAAAGTGCCTTTAAGAGCACTCAGCTTTGGTCCGAAATTATCAGTTACTATAATTATAAAACAATTACTAATTTTTGGTCTGAAACTATCAGTTACTATAATTATAAAACAATTACTATTTAATAATTAGTTAGTAATCATAGGACTTTCTGTAAGTGGCGCGAACCCTGCTCACCGTAATTTAGATTGCAGATAGATCGAAGTGAAGAATAGTCAAGTGACCAAAAGAAAGTGAACTAGGGTGATTGTCAAATGATTCCGCAGCAAGGAAACGAGGCGCAAGCTTGGCAGCTGCAGCTCAGAGACGGTAAGACAAGCGGTTGGGATTACAGACATATAACTTACACTTTGTACATAAATCGATTAAGGCCGTGCTGAAACTCACTGCATAGGTGGACTTTTCCATACCAAGGTAACAAGTGTCGCATACATATCCACCCGGCTGTGGATGGCTATCACTGCACGACTGACCGCATTTCAGGCACTCCAGAGACGGTGCCGGCGCAAAGTAATGCTGAAAAGGGGTATAAGAACAGCATTGTTAGAACACGATAAAGATAGGTCCTATCGTAACTATCCGACGACTCTGTGCACCTTCCCGCATGCCCTCTGCTCTGGAACGTGAGCCGCCCTTAGAACACACTATTCCATATGAACAGGATTGGCGAGTTTGGGTGCTACACGTTAAAAGACGTAGATAGGCTAATTCTGCTCAGTATCACCCCTGGATCTTCTACGCTTCGAGAGCAGATGGCCCACCGTTTCAGCGTCCACTCAATTTTCCTTAAAACTGTACGTCCTTCTGCGGACAAATCTGCAAAACTATGACGCTTTCTATGCCTCACCACGCCAAACACTGCTATGCTAACGTCATCGAATTTTTGACAGAGGCGTCAAGCAACCTGGGGTTTAGTTCTTCATGCAATTGCCAAGCAGCGAGATATTTTGGTTTGAGAAAGGCTAACGGTGTGCAACACTGGCGGCGTTTGGCAGATTTCCGTCGAAATTTCTCTCTACCTTTCATTTCTTATGAAAATATATTTTTATTATTCTGCATATTTTCTCCACATGGAACTTCGTGATTGTTGAGGTGTTTCATATACTTCTGTGGCGAACGGAGTTGCGAAGAGATCAGTTCTTATTGAGCGGCCTAATGTTTCGACCCATTTGCCGGAGGGGGGGGGGGGGGGGGGGGGGCTCAAGGATTCCGATATTGCTATCTGGCCGACCAAACACCTCACGGACCCTCGTATATAGACTCCAGTGCATATACCTTTAGTTTATGCCTTACCATCTTTACAGCATCAATTACTTGATGCTCTGGGTATGTTCGGTCCTGAAGCGCACTTTGTGCCAACGTATGAAGACGGCGAATTGGAGAAACTTTAATGAAAGACAAATCTTGTGCACAGCGAAGCGCAGAGGTTGGTGTATACCCTGACGGCAAAACGGAACAATAGTTTTCGGAAAATTAGCGCATTTGCCGCATGTTTTTTCGATGTAATGAGGAAGGTAGAGAACAGTAGCTAATGAAAGAAATAAGGATTTGAAGAATAAAGGATGGTGTTAATCAATATCTCTTGGGATGCGCCACAAATCCTATTTCTACGGTTTGTTGTGGAATCCATTTAAATGCGTGTTTGGTCTATACTTGCGGTGGCCACCCGATGTATAGGTCTGTGTTTTATTCTTCGCAGACAAATCTTATGCCAACTGCCTGACCCGGAAGGGTTAGAAGGCTTGGTTGACCTGAGCGGGAAATCCGAACCAGGAACCTGGAATCAGGAGCACACGACAGCCGGCACCTCCAGGGATTGCGCTACCATGCGCCATCGATTATTAAGAAGCAATGCATAGGAGAGAAAGTGTCGTCATACCTATGGGTCACACTGACCTGCTAGCACTCTCTTATCCTTCGGTTAAGTCATCCAACACCTCCATCCTTTTGAGGCACGAACTCAACCGCGGCGCTCGTCTTCTATAAGTTATCTGGTGCCACTACTTAGAGGGAAAAGAACAATAACATGGAAATCGTTCTGGTGTGAAGCTAAGTGGGAAGGGTTCCCGACTGTAATCTTCGCTGTGAATCCTGTTTCGTTCACCACCCGGCCCAACTACGCCTTCCACCCCTCAAGGGTAAGTGAATTGGTACCAGCCTTGTCTGCGAAGGATAAAACATTAACTTATTCATCGACAGGCCACCGCAAGTCATTGGTGGCAGTCATTACTCCAACGACGTCGCGCACGGTAAGCGATGAAATTGGATGAGTTGTCGCGATCCGACTCCTGCCGACCGGGACGGCTAGTGACGTGATTCACGCGCGGTAGCCGCGTCTTGCTGCTGGGCGCGCTAGAGCGCGAAATTGTGTGCCGGCGACTGCCGGCCGCGTTTTTCGAGTAGCGTGGAAGAAGGAAAGCAGCTGAATGAGGCACGTCTGTTGTCTCATGGTAAGGAAGTGGGAGCGTTTGTCAACGAAGTAAGAGTGGAACGAGACTCAATCTGTTTCAAATGAGTGAAGGGAAACGGCGAAGGTCTGGTGAGGGAAATTCGCAAGAATTACGGTGGTTGTTAACGTTTGTAAGTTTCCATTGGAAAGGGGGATAGAGAAAAAACCTCGAATACTCTATTCTGTTTTCTTTGAATTGATAGTTGATTCTCTCTACAAAGAGAAAACTGGAGAATATGTTAACCGTAGGTTTGGAAATTCTATAAAACTCGAACTACAACATAAACACAGGAAAAGCAGGTAGAAGTCGGGGAGTAAGTGCGATCGAGAGTAAGAGTTTGACTCAGTAGTGCGAATAATCAGTAGGCAACAGTATGAAATAGCGACCCAGGAGAGCCTCTAATGTATACGTCGTCTTTTCCACGGGTTTTCCATCGTGTCACATCCCTTCGGCGTTTCGTTGCTAATTGAGGCCCGCAACGTCGCGTTGAAGTAAAGTCCTGAAGCCTAAGCCACTGCGTAAACCAAAGCTGTACAAATGCCTCTTCGACTTCTCTTAGAAATAAAATGCGTGGGGTTGCTTAACGCCTTTCTCATTTTTAACGCCGTCGTTTTTTCTCCTTTTATGGTTGCTTCTTCTTTTAGAGACAGACGACTGTCCACAAGCAAAACCTTCAAAACAAAGCTGGCGACACAGTCGAAGTGCCTCCAACGCTTCATGCCCTTTTCCATATTCCGCATTACTAGAGCAACCTGCCGACATACATCGTAAGTGCAGAACAGGTGTGTGCGTAATTTCGGTTTATGATTTACATTTTGGGTCGCAAGAAGTAAATTTTCGTATTCTTGATCTCACACAACGACGGGCGTGGCTAATCTGACAGGCATGGCAGCGTTTTTTTTTTCTTTCCTGGTACCAATTCCCGACCTGGTTAGATGAGAAACGTAGCTGACTATAAACAGCGACCAAGAAAGTAGCGTTCACAAGAGATCCTTATGGAATCACAGCTTTTATCGGCTCGTTGGCTAGTTACACTCCACAAACGAAGCTCCATTAACGGTAAGGACACAGAGTTCTTGAAGGATGAGTTGAGTACAATGAAAGCCGTAAAGAGAGTGGGTAGCAAGGTAAAAAGATCAAGTCCCGAAGGGTGCCGAGCCTTCTCCGGCAAGCTTTCCACAGACGAACAGAATCACTGAGAACCCACGAGCCAATTATTCATACTGCGCCTTGTACGAGCCGTAATATCGCTGTATTCATACCTGATTGAGATCGAATGCAGTGTTCGTGTTGTCGATGTAGTGGGTTGTTGTAGGAGGATAGGGGTGTAAGATTATGTCCCTGAAAACAGATGAGCGCGCCATCGTCGGTTCTTCCGCTCAGGACATGGACACACAAACCCGTTGAGAATTGACGACTGCGTTGGTTGGAAATTGAAATTTGGTTGCTGATAGCCGTATATGTAGTTATTCGCGTATGACGGTATACCCATGCCATTAATGCTTCTTTCCACGCTGTACGGAGGCAGGGGTTCAACTGGTTGGGTGGCGTACCCTGGAAAGTGACAGAGTTAGTGTTACCGGTAGCGTTTTTCCCTTCACATTTTGCACTATTAACCTACTTACCGGGAATCAATGAGTAGTTTGACCGAACATCAACTGAGGGTTCAATTACCACAGATTGCCTAAATGATTGCGGAAGTTCCGGCTCCACTTTCACTGAAAATGGGATCTTATTTTAATCAATCCTTGTGAAGAAGTTTTGTTGGAGCATGAACTAGGAGTCTGAACGCTGATAAGGGGGCCCACCCATCTGAACAAATACGTCTATGACACGCTCATTCTCTGCTTTTGACGGAATGCATGTAAACCCGGCGAAAACTAGCACTCTGTTGGATGGATCGGTCCTCTACGTTCGGATTGCCAACCAGCATCATGGCGCCTTTGACTCGAAGCTCCATTATCTATTATGTCGAAGTAAACGTTCCTATTCTTCACAAATAATGAAGAAAGCCTACAACAAAACGGGAAACCTATATTTTGTCACCTTTTGAGAACGCAGTGAAAGCGAGTAACTAGCGAGTACTGTGGAATGTTATAACATTGCCATCTCATGACTTAAGCTTTAGCTGTGAAGGAGTCGAATCTGCCAAAGAGGAGGCCAGGTGAGGACACTAACTAAATTCAGCTACTACTACACAAAATTTGCGTGAAAATGTAGACCTCCTTCATAACAGGTATCTCAGGTATCCAGAGAATTTCTCCAACAACAACAAAAAAAAAACGTTTCAAACGATATGCCAGGCACAGTTGCGTAGATATTGTAGGAAAGCGTTAAAGGACACCTGAGACAATGTCAACAGTTGGAAAAAGATCCACGATCTTTAAACTTGGCCAAGATTTGAGCTCTTCGATGAATTTTGCTTGTGGGGTACTGACGGAGAGAGCACCTCCCATAGCTATCACCTCAGGTAAACCCACAGATCGGGTTCCCAAACCCCGAAGCTTGTCTGAGAAGAACGAAAAACTAACATGCTCATTGCCCGGCCGCTGCATCTCATTGGATAGGCTGAGTACGCATTCGGATATTCCGCAGAAGTGGAAGGGGATCGCACTTAGGGATTAACGTCCACCGTTATGTTTATCATAATTTGACAGCATTAGCACATCTACTGTCTTAAGAATTGCAGAGGCACGGGTGGGTATGCGTGGGAGGAGGAAACAGCATGAAGAGAAAGGCAAGATCTGCGGAGAACGTCAATTTCGAACTCTGGTATAGAGACTACTGCTACCTCATCGTCGCGTATAGGGACGAGACCTTCCGTATAAGTGCACCCTCTGTCGAAATACATCGTCGTTCCGAGGCAATCATGATTTTGTCCAACAAACTCGGAAAGGTGTGGAAATATTACGACGTCTCAGCCCATGTGGGAGCGTCGAGCACCTGCTCTAGCTCTTAGCCCCTACCGAAAGGCTCACCACCGCGTGTGATGGCAGTGACATGATGTCGAACGATGCTTCTTATCAGCAGCACAGTCATCGATTGATCGAAAAATCAAGTTGTGCCAGTTCAAGGGTCTCGAATCCTTCTTGCTTCTTCTTTCGAATCGGCTGGTTCAAAGCTAGTGTCCGTATGAATGAGCGAGTAATCCTAAGCATAACCCGCCGCTCTTGCTGCATTTCTGTGATGCATCTAATCAGAGGAAAACGCACTACGGGTCAGCTGCTGAACGTCCTTTTCTTCTTTCTCGGCAGGTTGAGTGGGAAGCTGAAGTGTCATGCGCGGCCTGTCGGACGTCGCCCAAGTCGACGGATAGGCCAGCGACTGTGTATCATGAGCGTTTTCCATCTGAACACTGAGGCGTCTCTAAAGTCAAAGTAGAATTAAGCAGCAGCAACAGAAGCAGCTCACTCATTTCTACCTACAACAAATCAAAACAAAACACAAAGCTTTGCGCAAAAAACGAACGATAATAGCGTAGAGGAGCTGAGGCGATAAAACCGGCGATAACATAATCAATTCCTACCAAATGGCACACATCATATTGGGCTGCTGTTGGCTAGGTTTCGTCTGATATTGGCGGTGACAGTTCGAAAATCTATAAGACAGGCTTCAAAGTGGCGGCAATTTAAGGAACATCGTCAGCTAGAGGCTACACCTCCGTTGTGTATGTACCGCGGAGCATCACCTCTACACGGTGGGCGTGCCCTCTGCTGACGATTCGACCATTTAAAGCCATCGAGGCGCGCCAGAGTACGGTAGTCGTAGGATTGGTGGCAACCAATAACGTCATGATGTGTATCGATCGGTGAAGATCGCATGAATTTGCCAGCAGAACTATCATTCCACGTCCACACACGCACAAACAGACACCTTGCTAAGGCGTAAACGTGTTTGATTGTTGTAGATAAATTTATCAGTCTGAAGCTATCAGGAGCAGCGAGGTATAAGGCCGTTGGGTACGATAACCTATCAGTCAGTTTTCGATTTAATACGTCAATAGGAAAGTGATTTCTTTTGCTCGCAATTGTTTTGTACGCAACGCTTCAACATTATTTCGTTAACAGCAGAAGACTATGACGCGAATCTAAGCGTTTCCTTTTCAACTTCACCGCCCACTTTCATTGTTAACTGCAGATTATCCCATTATTTCCATCAGAACATTTATAGGTTGAGGCAAAAAAATCGAGGTTTGTTTTGCGGCTTTGTAGCAGAAAAATTTGGCGCTGCGATTATCCCCCTGAGGAGGACATACAAGATATCGCCAGATCAGTTTGTTTAAAAAAGTGATGATGAGTGTTTTTGGCTCAGAACTCTTGAACTAAACGCAACAAATATTTGTGGTGTGCTTGGAAGTCAATTCATAACGGTGTCATTACAACAACTCTAAAAGCTCTGAATGCGACAAACTCGAAAAATACCCATTTGCCTAGTTTTTTTGCTGCTGATAAATAAAGAACTTCAAGCCCAATACCTTTTTCCTATTCTCCTTATTGCAGCAACAGGGTGCAGCTGACAAAACACTACTTAGAAAGCTATGTTTCAAGTCGAAAAATTAACATTTCCATGAAATTTGTTTCCATGAAAAAACGGAAATATATTGGATGTAATTGACTACTCGATTATTTGAGACGACATTGGAAATTCTTTTAGATGAATTCGTCATCATAAACTTCTAACATCAATTTTCAGGACCTTATGCAGTAATCGCAATATGAAACAATTGCCTGAACTTGTTCTAAATCAGTATGCCATATTGTTTATTGATTGGTCAATCTGCTATTGGAACCATCGCACTTTATATTCGTCTTTGTCACGCAGGTGCCCCTTCATATGCAGTTATGAAGAGAAATACTTTTACATAGGTCTAGGATGCATCAAATAGTGATCTTCTTCGGTGTCGTCATCAACCTAGTTTTTGAAGATTTTTACAGTGTCGATTCGGTTTTAACCTCAGGGAATTTATGCAAAAGAAGATTGTTGGTGGCTTCGCCTCAGTTTTTTTGTTGTTGCCAAATAAGTGCCATGTAAGATTTTCCCTGAGCGCAAGTCAGTCGAGAAAGGCAGTGAGCGGATACCTATGGCAATAGGTTTTATAACGCTAAAGGCTAGTAGTCAGCTCCTTCAAGATCAAGTACGCATGCGGAAAGCCTCAGTGACCTCGTTCGAGCAGCTGGAGAAGAGATACTTCTGACAATTTTCTTCACCTTTTTAGCAGAAAAGAAGAACCAGCTAACGTTTGATATAAGAACTCTGGTTCATGTAAATCAACAATATATGATTCCCACCCCTCCATGTAGTTGAGGTTGCCGATATTTTCGGCTGCCGAAGGTACTGGCAAGGACAGAACTGCTTTTGAGGGGTGGAAGCACTCAGGCCACTGACACTTGGAAACCGAATAGGTTCCAAAAAGATGTGCTATTTAAATCATTTAGGAGAACTATACCAGAACAAACAGCATTGCACAAAATCGACTACGGAGCACAATTTCGAGTTTGGTTTGCTGTTGCACAATTGACAGACTTGAAATGAGACTTCTAAAACAAATTCGTAATCACGAAAGTAATAAATGCCGGAGTTGATGCCAGATGACAGCGTCTTGCACCTTTCCTTTCCCGACATTGCGCGAATTTCTCGAAACATGCGATGGTGATGCAAATCAACGCAAGGTGGCACAGGTTGGAGAGCACTTGGAAGTGCAGTATCTCGAAGCGCCTACAACGGTGAGAAAACGGAGAAGAAGGGAGTAGGTGACCCCCGAGAGAGCGAAGGTATCTTATCGTGGCTGGGTAAGGCCCCGTCATAAGCGCGTTTGATACACCGTAATGTCTGTTAGATGTGCGAGAAGTTGTTTGACTAAGCGTGTGAGGCTCAAAGAACTTAAGAACAAGGAGTTCAGCTTTTTTGAACCTGATGGCTTTCGTAAATTAGGTTGCAGCTCTGTTAGCCTAAGAATGCAAACACATTTGAAGGTCGGCCGACCCCTTCTTCTCCTTTGTTATTCATGTTTGATTGCAGCCAAATAAATCCTTGTTGCTATTCATATGAAACTGAATAGCTGAGAAAGAATGTTGCGCCAGCTGACAATCGGCTCTTTACAGTAAGCATATTAGTTCCTCCAAGGTGTACCACATTCTTCGACGAGCAAGACCGACTTGCATCGTTTTAGTTTCTGAAAGCATGCAGATGAATTCGCCAAAGCTATGTGTTGCAGTGCGAACTAAGAACGTAAACGATGAGTGAAGTGAGAAGTAGTAATAATATTCTTTGCGACCAGTGTTGTTGGAACGTATGTAGCAACCAACAAGTCTTTATGATTTTAGCACACTTTTTTCATCAGCGGTTTCCATCAGAAGTGTCGGTTTCGTTAGTGGTGAATATTTCATTGGGCTTCATACTGAAACATCGCCAACGAAATTTGGAGTAGACGTAGCAATATATGCCGTAGAACAGGCTGGTCATTTTTTGTTGAAGTGTTAATATAATGTTCCAGAAAAAGTCTGGTGCCAATCGCCAGTCTGCCCATTGAGCGGTGATTGCTAGAATTTATCGTCCAAAACATATTGGCCTGATAGTCGGCCGGCCAGAGATAGATAGATGCAGTATAGATATGTCTAATCAAAAATATTGTGCAGATAGCCCAGCGGTGTGTGTCTGTGCTTGCGCTTGTGTTGGCGGACGGGAAGTTGTGAGGCTGAAGTAGCACTTCGGAAACTCATCTTCCACCGTTTAGGAACTGCTCCTTTGGCCTCGCTCTGGTCAACGCCTTGTTATGTCCGCTTGGGCCTTTTGATTTTACTTCACTCTTTGTAGACTCTGCGTATTTCAGAAGCACCATGAAATATTGACAACTCTTCACCCCGATTTTGACGTTTGCATGGGGGATGATGCGTATCTGTGCTTCTGTCACCGGTCCGAAGGTTCTCATGTTCTTCTTTCGGAGCATGGGCTACGGCCCATGCTGTAGTAGCATAACCTGTAAATTTTTCTCTCAAACTGATTTACCTCTATCGGCTATTAAACCGCTTCACAGAGTTTGTCATCTATTAACCCTCACTGAATCCAAGCATTGTTGCCGGCACAGCTATGGCGCCTTTAGAATAATTCGTCTAAGCACCTGCATACTATTGCTCTCCTGCTTTCGTGCCACTCACTCACAACTACTTGTAGGACCGGCTGGAAGATAAGGGGTATTGCATGAAGCTGAAGATTTTCCCTAGAATCTGAACGCTGCTGGAGCTGCTTTTCAACCTGGAGATCTGCTCGAGATTTCGAATGAGTGGGTGCATGAGCGAATAATAACGGGTAGCAAGCCAAATATTGTGCGGTGTGCGTCTCTGCGTAACAGGCCGGCCGCGTTCTCGGCACCACGTCTCCTCGCTACCGTACCCCGTAGACACCGTTTAAGTTGTTCAGCTAGTCGATCAATAGCCTTATCGGTACCTTGCATACCCCGGTCGACGCCGTCGAGCTAAGTAGACTGAACACGGCACTGGATGAGCGGCCACGTGGGGGGCCCGCTTTTCGGAGGCTGTGGAACGCACGACCATTCGAGAGCTCCACTGACGACAATCTCACGACGTGTACAGGGCGTCTCAAAATGATACGCGCTGCTTGAATGACTATAAAATCCTGCTTAGAATGACAAGACAGCGAAAGCGTTTATGCTGCTCACTGTCACATAGGATGCGCCATGCGCTCGTCCACGGTTTTAAAAGTTGAAGGATGTACAAGGTTAATGCTCTAAAATTACTAGCGAGGAATCGTCTTAGAGCTGGCGTTTGATGATAAACTAAAAAAACGTTTTGCGGCAGCATTAGTCATGTTTCGAACAAAAAATTCATTAGCCGAAGCAGCTTCCAAATTTGGCAACTTAGTCATGAATAGCAGTGCCGCTGGCCAGATATCCGCATATCTCCCTCCCATTTGAACCCATCATCGAAACTTTTCGCTTACTAAATAGCAACTTGTAGGGAACGAGCGGATAAGTTGCTGACTGTAGTGTGATAATGGTTCCCTTGTGTCGGAGTGTAATTCATGGCTTCCATGGCATATATTGCTGATCAAGCAAACACCTCGAAATCATGAACTTAGGTATGAAGCCATCTCACCAGGGAAGGGTCTCAGGCGTCGGTTTGAACGGGAGAAATGGATAGTACTACGAGAATCTCCACCCTTCAAATAGTAGAAACACATGTTTCATTTTTGCTGAATCCTTGAACCAAAAAAGCTACGGGCCCTCGAAGGCGGGCTACAGTAGCGCACCGTCAGTTGTACTCACGTGCTTGCGTGCGCGCGCTGTTGTATGGGACGCGGCGAAAGGCTCTACGGCAAGCGAGACGGTGGCTCAGCAGGGTGTGTGGCCGGTTTTAAGGTGCTAGGCCAGATGTTCGACTCCCGTTCTATGCTCTGTTTTTGCATTTTTCATAACCGCTGCCTCCTTCACCAATTTGCTTACTACACATCTCCTAAACATTTATTTCACTCTAAATTGTCAAAAGAGTCAGATACAGGATCAGCACCCCAGATTCGTGATTAACCGCCCTGACCTCGACAGCCCTGGTCACCTACCATAATCGGCATAAATTATAAAAAAACGGATGTCGGCTTCGTGATCAACACCCAAATAACCCCCCTGTGGAGGTTTGGGCCAATTTATTTTCGACCTCTCCTCGACCTCTGGGGTCGCGAAAGCACAATAGTGCCTTGATGGCGGCTTATATCAGCTTACTTCCTACACATCTCGTAAATATTTATTTCACTGTAAATTCTCAAATAAGGGTTTGCTTTGAGCTGTGCTTCACTCACTTCTTGTATTATACGTTTTGTGTTTTTTGAATGTTCAACAGGGACCTCACAGCAGGTACGGATGACTAGGGCTGTCGAGGTCATAATTACCGATTTTGCCCGAACTTCTCCGAGGGAGATTATTTGGGGTGCTGATCACGAATCTGACATTCGTTTTTGAAATTTCGGCTGATTACGGTAGGTTACAGCAGGTGCGGGTGACTAGGGCTGTCGAAGGTCATGGGGTGTTAATCACGAATCTGAGCTGTTGATCATGAATCTGATCCTTTTGACAATTCAAAGTGAAATAAATGTGTAGGAGATGTGCAGGAGATGTGTAGGAAACAAATTGGTGAAGGAGGCAGCGGTTATGAAAAATGCAAAAATAGTGCATAGCACGGGAGTCGAACATCTGGTCTAGCACCTTTAACCCGGCCACGCACCCTGCTGAACCACCGACTCGCTTCCCGCGGAGCCTTTCGCTGCGTCCCATACAACAGCGCGCATGCACGTAGGCACATGCTGACGGTGCGCTACTGCACTCCTCATTCGAGGGCCCGTAGCACTTTTGGTTCAAGGACTCAGCAAAAACGAAACATGTTTTTCTACTATATGAAGGGTGGAGATTCTCGTAGTACTATCCATTTCTCCCGTTCAGACCTACGCCCGAGACCTTTCCCTGGTCAACTCCAAACACGCCTAAAGGTTTTCTACTTCAGACTCTTTAGAAGTAGCAATTACGTTTTATTGTGGTCCAAAGCACGTTATGCTCATTCATGCAGTTGACACGCCTAATTGACACATCCTGTATGAGATCCCTCTTTCTGCTCCTTTGTGCCTCCACGCATCGGTCCACACAACGGCCAGAGGTGAGGTTCTCATTTTGATTGGCATTATAGTTTGCCGCTTGAGACTTACCTCTCAAGGTTCACACAAAAATTTGGTGAAACATGGATAGGCATTATAATAAGTGAGCGGCGATATGATACTACGATTTTGGGAACCAAAGCCGTAGTATCATATCGCTTTCGTTTTGGGTCCACTTAATTGTCAGACCGGCTAGTTGGCCAGCCAAGTGCTAATATACTAATGGCCAAGCATATTGGTAAACTGCAGGTAACACGGTCTTTACGTGACCGAGTGATGAAAACCTCACGGTCGTTATCAGTCAGTAGCTTTTGGGATGTTTCTGGAATCTTTTGGCATGTCTAAACAACTTGCAACTGTGGTATCATTCACACACTCAAAAGAACGTTTCTTTTTTCCATTTTATACCGATGACTGCCTATTTGCCAAACCCTACGTACTAACTCCTTGTATGTACAATGGAAGCTTAATGGATATATATATATATATATATATATATATATAGTTTTCAATCAAAACGAACTCTTCCAATTTGAAGTGACCTTCATACAGGCTTTTACTTACTCGCTATGGTGGTTAGAAAAATTTTTTGTTCGAGAAAAATTTGGAATAACTTTCCTTGAAATTTTTTAGTTTGCCTGCCCCAGTAAATCAAATAATTTTACATTTTTTTGAGAAAAACACTAAAGTAAACTTCGTTTTAAAGCGCAACAAGGCAGTAATCATTTAGTGCATTTAAAGGTCAGATTGTGCCAGCGGGACCCTGCTCCAGCCCACAGGGCGAAGACGACTCAAGACTGGTGCAGCACCCGTCCCCAAGTTTCGTGGCACCTCCCACCGTTCTCGCTAGACGTCAATCCGATGGACGTCGTGCGGTCAGTTTTGAAGGTCCGGGCCTATGCTAAACCGCACAAACGTTTGGAGTCGCAACAGCAACTGCTTCGCCGGGAGTGAGATCGAATTACTGTGAAATAGAATCACTGCGTGCTGTCGCAAAAATTGCACAGGTCCTTGAGCATGTGAAACCGCACCTGAGTATGTTACTTCTAAATCTCTATGTTAACGTTAATCACTGTTGTTTTGCTATTTTTTGATTTAACGAGTATTCTCTAAAAAGTTTAACTCTGCTATTTTTTGTGAACTCCGAATATGCCATTCTGACATCTAGCTTTGCGGTTTTCAAATCAAATTGGACATCTTTCAAATCAAGTTGCATAGTTTCACGTCAAATTGGACACTTTTTCGTCAAATTGGACACTCTTTTAAGCTAGCGTTAAACTTTTGAAATCAAAGTGAACTCTTCCAAATCAAAATATACTTCTTACAGGTCAAACCAAAAGCAAGAAGTTTAGAATATTTTTTAAAAAAACTTTTACTATGGTATCTTTAAAGTTTAGTTCACCTACACAATAAGTGAATACAGCGGCAGGTGTTTAAAATTTCATAAAATTCCACTTTTTTAAAAATGTAATTGTTTAATGCTTGTTCCAAACACTAGGAAGAGGGTCGCTTTTTAGCGCTAAAACGGAGACGGCGCCATGCCCTCGACCAAGTCGTCGCGATTTTTATTTGATTGATAGCAACATTTCTGCTTGCATGGAGTTTAACACTTGAAAACGATAAAACAAAAACATTTGTAAAAAAACACGCATATCCTCATTTGATGCTTCAAGTAAGCAGCATTTGTACTATCAAACAAATAAAAATCGCGACGAGTTTTTCGAGTGCATGGCGCGATCTTGTCTTTTAATGAGATTGTTGCCTTGCTTTGTTGCGCTTTGAGACAAAATATAACTTTTTCGAAAAATAAAAGTTTTATCACATTATTTAATAATATTCATTCTCCCAGCAGAACTAAAAATTTCAAAGAAGGTTATACCACATTTTCCCTGCACAAAAAAATTATTGTATTTTGGAGAGTCTGTTGTTTCACCTGTAAAAAGGTCATTTTGATTTGGAAGAGTTCGCTTTGATTTCAAAAGTTCTAAGCTAGCATGGAAGAGTACAATTTGACCTGAAACTGTACAATTTGTTTCTGACTCTAGCGTTCTTGGTGTTCCTTGCTCTCTGCATCAAAATCGGCAGTCTTTTTTTGCTATAATAGCAGTTACCTAACACAACTTACTATTGTTTTAGTTCCGAGAGCTTTTGTTTTGTTTAGACTTTTGCTCGTTTTACTTTTCCGGACAGTTTTCTAGTTTCTAGAGCTGTTTTTCTCTTTTTGGTGCCGATCGGTTCACCATTCTCAATCGAAGTTTAGTCATTGCGTCACAATCTCGGGGGCGTCAAAACTTTAAGGAAAGTGAATCAACTGCCGAGTCTGAGAGCCTCTCGCAGGAGGAAATTGTTAATATTTCAGTAAACTTGATTGTGAAAGCCGTGATTGCTATGTTTGAATGCTGTGAAACAATGATGCAGTCATAGCCAGACTTATTGAGGGCCTGATGACAAAGCTGTTCCAGGACTTGGTTGAAGCAGCGAAGGCAGAAAAACGTGGTCGAAGTTTGGACCTACCCGGGCTACTAGAATCAGCTTCCAGCATTCCTCCCCCTGCCAAGCAACAGGAATTAGAAAGTAAGATAAGCCAAATACTGGACCACCTTGGGGGCGAATGTAGAACGGTTGTGGTTTACCGCATGAGTAGGCCCAATAATGCCCACCCGCGGCAAGTAAAGTTGGCCTTACCCTTACGGTCTCATTGGACCACCATGCTCTTTAAAGCAGGAATGTATGGAGCGCAATGAGGTGTTAAAACAGCATGCCTGGGTGGTAACCAGAATGAGATTAGGAATTTGGATGACCTGCCAAGAGCTCGTGCTCCGGAAACACCAAACTCGACATGGGCCACCTCATGGCATAAAGTGCTTTCTTCTTAACGCTCGCAGCCTAGTTAATGTGATAAATCATTCACATCTGTTTCTGAGTGTTTATAATGTGTTTATAACAGAAACATGGTTATCTACCCAAATTTCTAATTCTAAATTGTTTATAACCCCCATGCTTCGAACCGATCGTAAAGGCCGTGAAGGCAGTGGAGTATGTTGCTTAGGCCTATATTATACTTTAGCGACGCTGTTGGCGGCGAAGTATAACATGGGCCTTACAAAAAAAAGCCGTCTACGTGACTGCTATCGCTTCTTTATTCTGCCTTAACTCAGGTCTGCTATGCCTCGTTCTGTTTGGGAAGCTGTTCCTTACACTTAGATTTGTTTTGGTATATAGACCAACCCAGTGATGTACCAGAGATGAGGAAATCCTGATTGGTTCTCTGGAAAACCTGAGCGTTTCAGAGGACCACTTATTGTTCGTCATGTTTGGGGATTTTAATCCCGATGTCGCCTGGATTGACAAAAGTAGGAAATTCGGCCGCAACCAATTTATAAAACTCTTCGGTTGCCTTGGATTAACTGAACGAGTCACAGAACACACACGCAACGGCTTTTGGGCATGATACTGAGTTCAACACCAAATGCTTAAAATATTTCAATACATCCACCGTTTGCACTGTCTGACCCCAACAACTTAAATTTTGATTCCAAATCCCTTCACATGCGATCGTGTAAGTCCCGTTACCAAATTTTCTTCGGGTCGACTGTCCATTGTTATGAGCTTATTTTAATTCTGTTCACAGCTGGGGTGGATTTCAAGTTTAATATTGGACGAACTTCACAAGAGATATTGTGAATTTGCCCGAATTGGCTTGTACAACTAAATGCTAGTGGAATTGAAAAATACAAGAAAGCCAAATTATCCACATATTATGAACCTCTTGGCCCAAAAAACCCGACTTCCCAAGTAATGTTCAACAAATTCGCTGTCCCGGTTCCAGTACCAGAAACCCCAGTACCAGAAACTGTGCTCCAAGCTTGAAGCTCACCATTTGAAGAGATTCCTGGAATATAGAGTGAAAAAACTGCAATAAATTCGAACATAAGTAAGCTTTTCAATTCAATAAGGAATAAGATTAGACCTCATTTAGGTTTACCAGCAGTTCGTGACGCAGTCGGGAATAAGTACTTAGCTCCTGCCCAAAAAGCAGAAACACCTGCATTATTCTTTGCTTCTGCGTTTACTTCAAACGATAAGTCATCCTCTATTGAAGCTCCCGGTGTCAATGCCGGTAGCAATGGCTACATAGTTGTATCCAAATTAGTTTTCCGAAAAAGGTTCGGCCCTTACTAGGTGATAAAGGTTTGAAAATCTTTGAAGCCTTCCACCTCTCTAACATCTTATGGTATTTCGCAAGCTATTCACAGAAAATGAGCGTACTCTTTATATAGACCGCTTTCGGTGATCGTTAATATTTGATTATTGTTCAGCGAAATTATTTCCATACGGAAGATATCGATTGTTACTGCATTCCTATGGCAAATAAGTCGGCATTTCGACCCATTAGCATTACACTTAGCTCCATGAAAATAATGGAGAAACTTCTTGCCTTAGGAGTTTTTATGAAAAACTCCTCAATACTTACGCACACAGCAGGGGCTTCTATCGTGACCCATCTCTCACACTGTGTGTCTATTCGATTGGAACCTAGCTATCAGCAATGGCCGTTCAGTTGATGTTATATGCTTCGACCTATCCAAAGCGTTCGACAAAGTCAACCATAGAAAACTTACTCGGAAACTTTCTGGGTTTAAGGGACCACTGCTGAGCTGGCTTCAGTCATATTTGACGTAGAGAAGTATGTGCGAGAAGTAAAGTAGATAGGCATTTTCTGGCTTGCATTCTTGCGCGAGCGGTGTTCCACAGGGAGGTGCAGTTTCCTCCTCTTACCTTCCCCACACTCATGACCTCACAGCCCCGTTAGTTACTCAGATAGTCAAAATTCAGATCTATGTTAATCATATTAAATTATATGGATAACGAACCCCATAAATCAGAAATCTATGAAGCTCTTTCCTTTTCCATTTCAAAAATGGTGGAATGGCTAGCAGCTTGAAAGATCCTTCAGGATCATGCGTTCTGCACATTGGTAATGCCACTTTAAAAGGGTATAGGTCCAAGGACATGGTGCTTTATGAAAAACTCCTCAAACTCCTGATTAAAGTGACGAATTTGTTTTAAAAAGTGACTAACATGAAAATGGTATATATCATTGCAATTGAAAGGAAGCTTTGCAGGAAAGCTAAATTATCTCTATGCTTTAGCGAACGACGTACTGATAAGAAATATGTCGAAACTTTCATTGCGGTGTTATGTAACAACTATAGGCATGAGCTTAGAAACGTGAACGAGTGGTTACTATGTTGCTACCCCTTTACAGCGTCGATAACGATGTGAGTAGAGTAGTTCCATCAACACTTCTCCAGCGTACATATTTAACCACACGAAAGTACCTTCCCGCTTCTATAGTATCCGACAGATTGATAGCGAAGCAATAGTACTCGTAGAATTAGCGAGAACGTTTCCAAGTTCCTTCAATGCCCTTCTGCACCAAGGCGGGGATTCAAACTGTATGACTCAGTGCAATCTTATTTTGAGGTGCATAGTGGAAGCGTGCGCGTTTTCAACTACTCTTTTTATTGCAGCATTTCCAATGTGTTACTTTGCACAACAGAATTTTCGCTATCAATTAAATAAACGGACTGGACGATGCATGCAACGACCTCTTTTTCCAGCACCCTGAGAGCTTTTTAGCACATTCTTCATCACATACTTAACATCATTCTTCCAGGGTGAGGAATGAAATTTTAGGAAAACTCATACGCAGTGCTCACTTAAGGAGTTATAAATAAACGTTCAAAGAAAGTCATAGTGAATTTTGCTTGTGGTTTGAGTAGTCAAGACAATGTGAGTAACCTTTACAGGAACAGATTCTTCGTTTTGAGAATAGGGCTTTATGAAAAAATCCAGTTTTCTGACAGACGCGGATACTCACCACTATACTACCGAGGAGGAGGCGCGACTGCCGCGTGCACCCGATACCAGGTTCCTGGTTCGGATTTCGCGCCCAGGCCAACCAAGCCTTCCATCCCTCCGGGGTCGGTGAATTGGTACCAGACTTGTCTGGGAAGGATAAAGCACTGACTTGTTCATCGGCCGGCCACCGCAAGTCATTGTATGGCCAAACACGCATTCATGTCGCCTCCACGACATCCCGTAGAAGTAGAATGCGTTGGCGCATCCCAGAAGGGATTGAGTAACGCCGTCCTTTATCCTTTATCCTTTATCCAGTTTTCTCTTAAAGCTGTAGAACAATTGTCGCTTCGTTCGGCATCCGTTCGGCCAGCTTGGTTTCCTTCCTCGAAGGCACCTTCTGTAGTGGTGAGCCACACTTCAGCGTGAGAAGGCGGATTACCGCTCGAACATCGGCAGATATTGTTGAAGTGAGGTTTAAGAGTACCTTCAAAGGACGTCTGGTTTCCAAGTGACAGGCCAAGAAAAGAAGAGATGGTAATGGTTGCAGAACGACTTTCGGAATCTATGCATAAACCGCTCCACATTTTGACCACTTCCAATTCTTCAACGATGACACCACTCCTGTAGCAGCTCCTGTGCCATCCTCGAGTTGAAAAGCTGGCTGCTGCAGCTCGTTCCAAGCTATATAAGGATATGCCACCTTGCATCCCGGTTTGCTCGAAAATCCTTGAAGTAGGGCCCGTGGTCCAATAGCTTCCCCATGTATGGAAACAATCTGTGAGAGGCCTTCAGCTTCTATACCCGCCAGTTTCGTGGTCACTCTTTTGTTTCAAACGCTTTGTCCTGCGTGTCACAGGCATTGAATGCTCACATGTTACCTGTGACCTCCTTCTCACTGGGTCGAGCTTAAAAACCGATTATTAATAGACAATTTACAACAAATTTACTTTTCACAGGACATCGCTAAAAAGATGTGCAGTAACCTTTGAAAATTGTGTAGCCGTTATAGCAATTAGTAACTCTATCTTCATATGTTCGCCCCGAGAACTGAAAATTGTTGCTTCTCCAGGATGTAATAATTTTCTTCTGTGTTTCCACCAGGCAATTTTTACTGCTCATGTTACTTTCCTTCATGAGTTTTCCCATCTCATGGTGAGCTTCTGCGATGTTATTTTGACAGGATGTAGGGCCCAGTGAGCGGAGTCCAGAACCAGAGTTAGTTTTTGCTGAACGCTTTTATAAAGACCTGAGAAGGATGTGTGAAAACGCAACACTCATAAACCCCACGACATGTGTCTCGGTGGCGCGTGAGGTAGGAGTACCAGGAGCACACCGGCGGGTTTTTGAGTTCGAGCCCTCGCACTGCCAATGTTTTTGTACATATTAGCTTGTTGTTATTACGCCTTCTGGTAATCATAGGAGTCAATTTTAGACCATCAATGCTTACAACAAAGCAAGGCGGTCCGTATGCGCCTTCATATGTGCTAGGTTTTCGACAATGCGCATCTGCACCATATCGTTTCTCCGGGAATAAAACGTCTTATTGCTCTTCCTTTTTAGTCAACAACTAAGGGAAAAACTATGAAACAAGTAAACACAAGCGTTCGTCACAGCAGCAGCACCTTACAAAAGCCAGTGAGTACCAATCATCTCCATCATCGCCGAGGTCCCATTTTCATTATACTTCCTTTGAAATCCGGTGCGAAGGAGGAAAGCAGCCGGCCGACAGCACGTTTAGGTAAGAACAACATTGTTAGTACAGATATGTAAAGATATGGCCGGAGTTCATAACATTCAACCATAAGGTATGCGAATTTTTATGCAGTTAGTGTATTATAGGTGATACGGTATGATACGGTGGTGGTGCAGATGCGCATCGTCAAAAAACTAGCACATATGATGGCGCAGATAGACAGGCTTGGTTTGCTGAAAGCTTTGATTGCCTGAAATTGACTCCTGTGATCAGAAATTGACTCCTGAGAAAGCGTAATAACAACAAACTAATATGTGCAGAAATGTTGGCAGTACGCGGACTCGTACTCAAAAGCACGCCGGTGTACTTCTATGGACTCCAACGGACTGCGCCACCAAGGCACTTTTCATGGGGTGTCATAGGGGTTGATGAGTGTTGCGCGCACGCCCTCACACCTTTTTTCAGATCTTTAAAAAAGCGTTGAGCAACAACTAACTGCGGTTCTGGATTCCTCTCACAGTGCCCTACATACTGTCAAAATATAATACCATCGCAATAGCTCACCACGAGTTGGGGACCTTTCCTTATCAGACATGTGCTATTGATCTGAAGCTGAAGCAATCATGTGAGCATAAAGAAACCATCTCCTTCAGCGGTTTGTTGTGGTTTACTTGCAAGCTAGCTTGAATGCAGTTGTTTATCACCTGTATCACCTGTCGTCCCGTTGATCATCGACTTGCTCGAGCGAGCGCCATCAGCGTCACCATTCGTCCCTGTCGCGTGCCAGAGTGCTCCAATTGATCCTCCTCGCTCGAGGGACACGAAGAGCGTCATATCGGTCGTTCAGGGCTTTCACGAAGAAGTCCGAACAACGCGTTGGTGGGCGTCCTGGTGTACTCTTGACATCCCGCGGAATCCAGTCGGTGACGGCTCTCGTCCAGCGGGTGTCTGCGAAGCGCATTACGTGGCCGGCCCACCTAATTTTCGACAACTTGGCCCATGCGACAGCGTCTCTGATCTTCGAACGTCGGCGAAGCTCGGAACACCGGAAGCCTTCTCTCACTTGCGTGAGTCGTGTCACTCCGAGCATCGTCCTCTCGATTCCACGCTGCGCGACGCTGATCGCGTGTTCATCCTGCTTTCGTATGGCCCAGGTCTCTGAAGCGTATGGTAGGGCAGGAGGAACAGTGGAGTCGAAAAGGTGGGCACGGAGTCGGACGCTCTTCGTCTTCTTCGCGACTTCTTCGACGCTCTTGAAAGCTCCCCAAGCCGCTCGTTTCCTCCTGCTCAGCTCTGGCGCTAGGTCGTTGGCCATATTGACTTCGCGACCCAGATAGACGTAGCTGGAGCATTCGGAGATGTTCGTTCCGTTGAGCGAGAATGGGGCATCAGAAACTTGTCCGTTCCTCATGAACATCGTCTTCGTAAGATTCAGCTGTTGTCCAACGTTCCCACATACACGATCGAAGTCGGCCAGCATTCGCTCCGCCTGGCTGATGCTCGGTGTTATGAGCACGATGTCGTCAGCGAAGCGAAGATGATGTAGTTGCCGGCCGTCGACCTTCACTGTCATTCTAGTTCGCGCATGACGTTTTTAGAGGGTGGCGCTGAAGAGCTTCGGGGATATGGTATCCCCCTGCCGAACCCCTCTCTTCACGTCGATGACGACGTCGTTGTAGAATGGTGAGATCTTGGTCGTGAATCCACTGTACAGCTCTCGAAGGACTCTGATGTACTGAGTAGGAACACCCTGAGTGAGCAGGGCGTCGATGACCGCTTCAGTTTCGACAGAGTCGAATGCCTTCTTCAGGTCGATGAACGTAAGGCACAGCGGCAACTTGTACTCTCGCGACACTTCGATGAGCTTCGTAATGTTGTGTATGTGGTCGATAGTGCTGAATCTTCTCCGAAATCCTGCTTGCACGCATGGCTGTCCTTCGTCCAGCGTTCTGCCGATCCTATTCACGATACTTCGAGTGAACAGCTTGTAGACTACGGACAGCAGGCAGATCGGGCGATAGTTGCCAATGTCGTGCACGTCTCCCTTCTTGTACAGCAAGACGGTCCTGCTGGTCTTCCACTGAGATGGAACCGTGCACTCCGACAAGTAGCGCGAGAAGAGCCGCGCCAGGGTGTTGATGAGCGCTGGCGGGAGGTTCTTCAGGTGTTCGGATCTGATCCTGTCGGGACCGGGTGCTGTACGTTTCTTCACCGACGAGATGGCGTGTCGGATTTCGGAAGGGAGAACAGAGGGGACGACGTATCCATCCTGCGGAAGATGGCGTGGGGGCAGGTGGACGTGGCTATCGAAGAGATCGGAGTAGAAGTCGTGGATGGCCTTCTCCATGGTTCTTTTGGAAGAGGTGACGGTTCCGTCAGGACGTCGTAGAGCGGTCATCTTGGTCTTGAAGTTGGCGAAGTTCCGGCGGGCATTGCGGATGCTCAAACCTGCCTCTGCAGCTTCAGCCAACACTTCCGCCCTTCTCTCCTTAAGATCCTCCTTTATCGCCGCTCTGCATAGCTTCGCAAGCTCGGACGTCAGCTGGTAGTTGCCTGACGCTCGTGGTGCTCCACGCTGGCGTATAAGCTCGAGAGTTTCCGGAGACGGACGTCTCTTGGTGGCCTTCAAGCTCTCGGCTCCCTTGGCACTATTGCGGAGATGGTGCACGAAGTGGTCGTATTCCTCGTCGACGTTGTTCATGACGGTATCTTCCCAAAGGCTGGCAAGAGAGGTGTAGAGGTTCCAGTTGATGGTCGTTCTGGGATTCCTCTTCTTGAACTTCGTGGCCTTCTCTCCTTGGCGCGAAAAGCGAACCTTGCGCGAAGGAGGCGGTGGTCCGATCCCGTGTAGAACTTGGGGACAACGGAAACGTCGGTCAGGCAATACTTGCGATTGAAGATGACGTGGTCGATCTCGTTGTGGAACTGGCCACCGGGGGATTCCTAGGTCCATCGTAGGGAGGGAGGCTTCTGGAACTGTGAATTTCCATGGATGGTCTTGGTCGACATGATAAACTCAGACAGTCCTTCACCTTGCTCGTTCCACTCCAAACCGTGGGTTCCGATGTGAAGTTCTTTCGGAGACCTTCGCGGTCCAATCTTGGCGTTGAAGTCGCCGACGGCGTTGAAGTCGCCGAGTCACCTTGTAGAAGGTGTGATCTTCATTATAGAACTTCTCCAGCTTCGACCTCTTCGTCGTCGTATTCGGATGTTGGGGCATACGCGACGAATGCAGTCAAAGCTGGCACGGAACCACATCGCTCCAGTCGCAGACGTCCGATTCGGGTTGTCAGAGACTCGTGCGAATCGATGTTCATGGCCAAGTGCGTGTTGACGAGGAACGCCGCCTACTCCTCTGCTGTCGCATGTTCCGAGGAACAGTTCTTCTCCGGAGTCGTAGGCGGCGTGTAGGGGGTGGTGTCTTCTCGTCTCGGTCAGTCCGATGACGTCGTACTTGATCTTCCTGGGTTGCATCATCAGGTCCTCGACGGATGCTTCCGATGCAAGTGTGCGGGCGTTGTAAGTACAGATCGTCATCCTAGTCCTTCTCAATTTGCGCAGCCTGGTTAGGCCCTGAGATTTTAGCAGCCTCTCCGTTCTCGTCCTTCCCATCGCTGCAGAAATGCGGGCTCTTTCGGGGTCAGGGGAATGAGGCCCTTTAGTGCTGCTGTGTTTGACTTCCATACAACACGGGTAGCTAGTCAGGCTCTGTCGTACGCGCGAAGAACTCCGGGCAGCCAGCCAGACTGCCCGAAGGGACGGGGCGAGACTTAAGGCGGCCTCGAATCGCCTTACATGTACTCCCAGTCTACCGAGTGTAAGCTTTTGGCCGAGCCGACACAGTTACAATCCGCACAGTCACGGACACATCCACGCACACTGTGCATGAACATGCCGCTCCCACGCACAAGGAACGCGTCGACCCGACACAGCAGGAGCAAGGAGTCCATCCCCTGCATCCCACCTGCGTCTCTGGGCAGTACTCGGTCGCATTTGGTTCGCGTTTAATTCCCCTATCCACCACCCGGGGACGCGCCACGTGGCCCTGCGACAACCGGCCCGAGATCCCTCTTAACAAGAGAGCCCGAAGGCTCTCTATCGAGGGAGGCAGTTGTTTATATCGTGCATAATTCAAGGCGCCAATCTTTGACTTGTTCGTGCGCCTGGATACTTTAGGTGCCTAGCGCCTGGGTGATTAATGTGAGCTCCCTCGAAAATGAGTCAGAGTATTGGCTCTAATACGGGTCTTGTAAATTACACTTGCTTCTTGGCATGCGTCTCGTGTCAGATAGACTTCTCGGGTGCCTTATGTTTGACGTTGTACAATACCCACCATAAGGATTGGAAAAAGGGCGCGGTAGGCGCGTTATCCGCGTTCTTTCTGTTCTTTTGCTGTAGCCGTCTTGATCTTCATCGTTTTCAAAAAACTCACACACCGTTGTGATCTCCTCGACGAGATCTACCCAGTGCCGTAAAAACATTTTTTGCTACTCCGTTTTTGACCGCTATTTTTTCGAAAGCGCCAGGGGATACTCATTAGCGAGCGACGTCTCCACTAATTGCGCCCAAAGGACACTTAAGCGCGCGGATCTAATGCCAGCGCGTTCACAGTAGCTCCTCCTTAGGAAAAATTCTGTAGACCGAGAAGTTTATAACACCATAGATAAATTATTCTACTCTATATTATTTTTTATTTTTTATTATTTTTCAATTATTCTAATGAGGGCTAACAAGCGCCATGCATATTACTTCTGTGAGATATCGTTGAAAAGATTTGAATTTATTCTTGGTCCACACTATGAATCGCGGTTATGGACAAGTCAGTTTTGCCCTTGACAAGGCTAGGATAGCGATTAGCCGACTCCGGAAGATTGAAGGTCTGCATGGTCTGGACGGCGCCCAGTCCGAGAACCTCGACTCTCCAGCATGGCGTATCCTCCAATTGCGCTACCACTGGCACAGGGAATAGCTAATTTTGTATTAATGAAAATTTATTTACAGCTCTATCCACTTAGAAAAAGTGTCATATTTGGATAAATGTCCAGATTTCGCGTCCCCCAACCAGTTCTCAATTTTTGACCAACAATGAGCTTTTCCTGTGTAACTCGGTTGTAACTTTTTTAAAAAGGAAGTTACAAAGTTAAAATTTGCACTGAACTCTAAATCACGTAGGTGAATTGCAGATGGCCCACTTTTAACTTTAAAAAAAAGAAAATTTTTGCTAGTCACAAATCCACTGCGCACCACCTTCAGCAACGTTTTTTCACGACATTTTGCGTACTGCAACTTTCTAAGGACAGAAGCGAGTGTGCTGAAATCCTTTCTGTGCAAAATAGGTTTGCGTGGCTTTGATACAGGCAAGGTAGGAGGAGCTGAATTCACTCTAATATAGTTTTTCAGGTGTCTAAACTCGAGAAAAATATACAATTTCCTGATCCCATTTTGTTTTCAAAATTTTGGACTCCACGACAGTCAGCCCCTCAAACGCTTAAGACAGCACATCTCACCATTGGAAGCGCTTCTCAACAACATAGTTTTATACAATTTGAAGAGATTCGACATTTTGCGCCTTTTCTGCCGAGGTCGAGTTCTGGGCAGCGTTCGTCTCGACCTGGGCTCTGCGCGCATAGCCCGCGCCCGATCAAGGCCTCCTCGCACCTGGGTGCGAGACCCAGCGGTACTATGCCAATTATAGGGGACTGCACAGTGCCGTTCGGCGAACGGTACTATTGATTCGCCTCGGGCTTCACTTTCGTATATTGTACTGATAATTTTACAACAATTTAAATATTGTATTGATCTGAATTAATTTTCACGCTCTACGTATTGAGTGAAGAATGTTGCATAATCGATTGTACTAACTAGGCTCTAGGTTTGGATTTCCTGCTCAGATCAACCAAACTTTCCATCCCTCCGGAGTCGGTGAATTGTTACCATACTTGTCTGGGAAGGATAAAGCGCTAATTTGTTCATCGGCTCGCCACCGTAGCCTTTTCTTTTTTCATCGACTGGTCACCGCTTGTTCGTCGGCTGGCTGCCGCATTGTATGACCAAATACGCATTCAAATCGCCTCCACTACATCCTGTAGAATTAGAATGCACGGCGCATCCCAGAAAAAATTGAGTAAAGCCATTCTTTATCGCTTACCTTTTATATGTATCACTCAAACGAACAGGGTCATCTGGACTACTGAGCCACTTTGGCACAGGAGAGAGGTGTACAAATTAGATGTTTGTGACCTCTACTAACATTGATATCTTTCAGTTCCTAAGCACAAATCCCAATCCCCTTGAAGCACATGTATAACGTATGCTAGAGCTGCCTGACAAGCACAGAAGTAAGGATAAAAGGGTAAAAAACGGTGTTAGTCAAATTCATAAGGGGTGCGCCAAGCAATCTAATGTACGGGATATCGTAGATGCAATTTGAATGCACGTTTAACCTAAACAATCACTTTCTTAGCCAGCCGATGGAGTAGTCCATGTTTTCCCTTTCCAGAAAAGTTTGGTACCTATCCATCGACCCCGAAGGGATGGAAGGCTTAGTTGGCCTGGGCAGGGAGTCCGAACCAAGGAAACTGGTATCAGGTGCACGCAACAAGCAAAATTGCTTCCAGCAATCAAAAGCAACTTGAACCAAGCGGCGTTAATCAGGCGGAGAAAAAATCACCATACATTTATTTAAAATAAAAGGCTAAAGGACAGCGTTATTCAATCCGTTCCGGGATGTGCCACGCATTCGACTTCTACGGGATGTCGTGGAGGCGATTTGAGTGCGTATTTGGTCATACAATGGCTTGCGGTGGCCACCTAATGAAAAAGTCAGCGCTTGTCCTTCCCAGAGCCTGGTGCCAATTCACCGACCCCGAAGGGATGGAATGCTTTGTGGCCTGAGCAGGGAGTCCGAACCAAGGAAACTGGTATCAGGTGCATGCAACAACCACCACCCCTCTGATTGCGCTACACGCGCCCAAACTAAGTTACAAGAGGTTATCCCGTGCTCCTAAAGTGTCAGTCCAGAATAGCCGAGGCCTTCCTTTTCCTATATTAGGGTTCACTGCAGTACAATGTTTTCTTCAAGTGTTGGTCGTCTTCAGCCTCATTATTAAGGGGCCATTAGTATTTTCTCATTGTCGTCGAAAAGGGGCCTGCTTTATGAATACCTAGCTAGTTGTATCCCAGACATTGCTTTGCGTGTAGTCCTTAGCGTCCGCAACGAAATATGAGTTCACGTTTCCGTTGTGTAGATGAACTCAAGGAGACCTCTTGACCTGCTCGGAGGTCAAGCTGAGAGATCCTCGGCTGTGATCTTCGCCTTCCATAGACTCGCCTTTCATACAGCTCCCTGCATTCATGATTTTGTCCAAGGAAGTAATGCTGGATGTAGAGAAAATTTCTGAGAACTGCGCCTACCCATCCAATCACGATCTACGTACGTTGTTGTGGATACTTCACCATGATTGTTTCTTAAAGGAACAGTCCCTATTATTGTTTCTTAAAGGAAGAACCCAAACCGTCGAAGCCTTCCAAGCCTTGGATTAGTGAATTGGTAACAGAAATGTATGGGAAGGATAAAACACTGACTTGTCCCTCGGCTCACCATCGAAGTTTATTTTATAGACCAAATACGCACTCAAATGGCCTTCCGCAGAAGTAGAATGCGTGGCGCATCTCACAACAGGATTAACTAACGCCGTCCTTAATCCTTTACCCTATATAGGCCTTTCACATACATTTGAGGAATGAAGGATTAGTCGACAATGCTCGGGGTTCCCGTTACTTCCGCATTCAAGCATTTACATGACACCCTGCTTTGTTTAATTGTTTCATAACGAGCTCTACAATTCTAGCAACTTCCAACGGGTAGCAGCCGGATGTTCTTCGCGGGTTTCACCTCGACAATGTTCTTTATTAAGAATTATAATAGTGGGATGATAAAATGAGCCTAGGTTATTTACTGAGGTGAGCTGTTGCTCTGTATAACTCCGTGAAAAACTACGAACTTACATCGTTTCGATTTAAAATATGTAGCTTGCTTTCAAGAGCGACAAAACGAAGCTGTCAGGCTGTATTGGCCGTGATTGCGCCATGCGTTCATTGAGCATCTCGGGTGATTAATTCAATAGTGTGATTGCCATCTTTACGAAGCTTCGCAATCGAAGAATGAATGATTGCCCGCGCCTCCGATCCAAATTTTCCGATTTCCCGAAGCTTTACAAAAGCTTTCATTTTAATCACATATTAATAAGGAACAAAGGAAGGCGTTAATAAATCCTATTTGGGATGGACGCATGCCACGCATTCTGTTCCAAGATAATCTTATAGAGGCAATCCGAGTGGGCATTTCACCTACACAATGACTTCTGATAAACGATCGATGCCAACGTCTGTGGCATAGGTCCGCACATGAAAATGAGTGAATTTGGCGGATTGTACATGATGCTTTTTCAAAGGAAAAAATTGCAACAAATTGTTTCTATGAAAAAATATTGCGAAATAGGCAAACGTGAACTCAAGGCGAATCGATAGTATCATTTGCCTAATGGTAGTGTGTCGTTCCCTACGAATGACACAGTACCGCTGGGTCTTGCACCTAGTTGCGAGGGGGCGCGGGCGATGAACGCAGAGCCCAGGTCGACCCGAACGCTGCCCAGAACTCGACCTCGACAGAAAATGCCCAAAATGTCGGATCTCTTGAATTTTGATAAAATTATGTTGTTAGAAAGCGCTTCCAACGGCGAGACGTGTTGCCGTGAGCATTTTATGAACTTACTGGCGTGGGGGCCTTGGTTTTGAAAACAAAATGAGGTTAAAAATCAAAGATTTTTTCGGAGTTTAGACACCCAAAAACCACTATTCGAGTGAACCTGGTTCTCTCCACTTTAACAGTTTCAGAGTCACTCAAGCCTACTTTGCACAGAAAAAAAATTCAGCGTACTGGCTTCTCTCTTTAGAAAGTTGCGGTACGCCAAACGTTGGGGAAATCCATTGCTGAAGGTGGAGCGCAGTGGATTTGTGGCCAGATAGATGACGTTGCCGCTTCACCTTGAATTTTCCCAAATCTTCTTCCGATCTGTGCTTCGATGTTTGGAATGTCCACCAAGTACAGAAAAAGTCCCACACTACAATGCCCTTTTTCACAGAAGATATAGTGCATGTAATGCAGAGAAAATTCGCCGCTGAAAATGAGGCGCAGTGGAGTGTGGCTAACAAAATTTTTCTTTCTTTCAAGTTAAAATTGGCCCATCTGCCGTTGATTTACGTGCTTCAGAGTTGGTAACAAGTTCTAGCTCATTAACTACCTTCTTAAAAAAAGTTACAGTACTTAATACACAGAAAAAGCTCAGTTGTGGAAGAATCGAGAACGGTTTAGGGATGGACATTTCTCAGGATTTGATACTTTTTCTAAGTCCATAAAGCAACAAGTGAATTTTCAATAGTACAAAATTAGCTCCGTGTGCTGGCGGTAGCACAATCGGCGGCTGTCGCATGCTGCAGAGCCGAGGTTCTCGGGCTGGGCGCCGTCCAGGCAAACTAAACCTTCAATTCGCCGCAGTCCGCTTATTGGTATCTTAGCTTTGTCTAGCAAGGACAAAACACTAGCTTACCCATAACGGCAATTCATTGTATAGACCAAGAGTAAAGTCCAAGTCTCCTCACGAAGCAATATGTATGGCGCGTCCTATTTAGGAAAATTTTTATCTATTTTGCATTCTCTTCCTTGATGTGACTATATAAAGGCAATTTTTGACAGTGATTGGTAGATAAAGGAAAAATTTAGTAATTTGGTAGAAATTGGTAAAAATTGGAAAAATTGAAAAATAAAAAACAATGTAGAGTAGAACAATATATTTGCGGTCTTCTTAGCTTGTCATCTACAGAATCTTCCTAAAGAGGCGCTACTGTCAACTGCGCTTGCTTTGAATCCGAGCACTTAAATGTCCTTTGGGCGCAATTAGTGGAGACGTCTCTCGCTAATGAGTATCCCCTGGCGATTTCGAAAAAATGGAGGTCAAAAGAGAAATAGCGAAAAATATTTTTAGGGCGGTGGGTAGATCTCGTCGAGGAGATCACGACGATATGTGAGTTTTTTGAAAACGATGAAGATCAAGACGGCTACAGCAAAAGAACAGAAAGAACGCGGATAACGCGCCTACCGCGCCCTTTTTCCAATCCTTATGGTGGGTATTGTACACGCAACATCGTTGTAGCAAGGGCGAATCCGAAGTGGGTGTTGTTCGCAGTTCTTGACTAGTGGAATGTGATCTCCTCAGCTCCGTTTGCAGCAAGGTAGACAGATAGTTTGCCCCAGAAAATTAAACCCAGAAGTGTGCTGTCTTCACCTTCTCCACCGAAAGCACAGTTTGGTTTAGTTGGTTTAGTTCAGTGCAGAGTATTGCCCCACATTTTGGCCTAACACTCTCACACTCGCTGGAAGTGTTGCTCGTTTGTTAGTGTCTGGACAGGTGCCGGATGTCTCGATGAGTCGACGTTGCTTCCTGCGTTCCTCATGGGTGATTGAATGTTTCAGGGCGACCGTAGAGTAGATAGTTCCGAGTGTACATAATCGCGGCGACTTTCATCGCACCCTCATCGCTTTGCCACCCAATAGGGGGTCTCTAGCACCTGTTATTTCGTTTTGAATGCTGTGGAAAAGTGATGAATTGATTTATTAACTTTATTTGTCTATGCACACGGTGATGACAGCAAACCTAGAAGAATATGCAAATCTTTTGTAAAAAAAAAACATCAACAAGAGCTTAGCAGATGAAGGAAACATATCCACAAAGAGTAAGAAAATAGTGTGAAGCTAGAAATCATGGCAATCTGCTCTTCTATAAATAGGAGCAGGCAAAAACTAACCACATTTTGGGACTTTTCTCGAATTAGAAAGGAAACACTATAGGGTGCACCATAAATACGGCCACTTTTTTAGCGCGTCATTTTTTCTATTTGTTTGTAAACGCTTTGATGTTTTAATTGTTTCTTCAGAGTCTACGTGTCCTCTTAACCGTATATAGTATTTTTTTGCATCTTCACACTGCTTCTATCAGAAATGGGAAAGTCTTGTTGTTAAAGAGACGCAATCTTGGATCTGAGAAGGGTGAGACCTTCTGTTCCCAATATCGCTCGTCTGCTGAAGCAGCACAGAGCAACAGTCTCTCGTTGTGCGGAACGTAACTCTCTTGTTAATCGTCCTCGATCTGGCCGCCCGGTATCCGTAGCTAACAGCAGTGTTAAAAAAATCGTGAAAGAACAAATCAAGCGGAATCCAGGCCGCAGCATGAGAAAGGTGACATCCGAGCTAAACGTATCGGTTACGACGATGAGACGAGTTGTTAAAAATGAACTTGGACTATACCCCTACAAGTTCTGTCAACTGCACGGACTGAGGCCTGCAGAGATGGAAAGAAGAAGGAAAAAATGTCCAAAACTCCTCGAGCGGCACGACCACTGCACGACGCTCTTCACCGATGAGAAACTTTTCTCAACTGAGCTGTCTTTTAACCGCCAAAACTCGCGGTGATTGACTGTAAGTGGTGAGGATGCAGACATCGTTCACAAAAACTCTCACGCAGCTTCCCTGATGGTTTGGGCCGGCGTTTGCGCCACGATAGGTTTTCGTTCAAAAAGGAGGCAAGGTCAACACCATTGTCCACTTGAACGACATTTTGATGAAGGAGGTGCTTCCCTGGGATCAAGAACACAACAGGAATTACAGCACGGAACGTTCAACAGGACGGCGCACCCTCTCGTAAGTCTGACCAGGTAAGATGACTCAGAAGTGGTGCGCGAGGAATCTTCCCAACTTCATCCCTGCTTCTGAATGGCCGAGAAACTCGTAAGGTTTGAAAGTTATGGATTACTGCGTTGATCTATTCTGAAGGAAAAAGCCTGCGCTAAAAGGCACACTACGATTCGAGGATTGAAATCTTCACTGGCAAAAGCATGGAAGGAAATGCCGCGAGCAACACTGCGTGCTGCCGTTGAGTCCTTCTCTAAGCGTCTGCAGGCTGTCCTTGGTGCCAGCAGGGATCATATTGAATGATATCCATGTTGCGTGTTAACTAGGTTGTTAGTAAATTGTTGAGGAAGTTTCGCTGTTCCCTGATAAATTCCGCGGGAGTAATTTGCTTTTTATTGAGTGACCATATTTATGGTGCACCCTATGGTTATTATTTGTGATGTTTCTGATTCTGTGCCAGCGAGGTTCGTAGGTGGAAAACTTTATTTTAAGCCTGTCGTTTCGATGTTTTGTCGTCTTCAGAGGCCTGAGGATGGTACGAAGTTTTATTAAAATTTGTAGCCTACCCGAGCAAACGCCTCCCTCCCCCTCCCCCCCCCCCCCCCACCTCTCGCGCTGCCATTTTTGACCTAAAGTCAAGAACGGCGCGAAATTCAACAAATGCTGAAGATGAACTCACACGACTTTCCATCACTGACAAGGAAAGCCTCCAAAGTGGCGGTGAGCTTTTGAGATGCAGTTTTTCATGAACATAGGGTACCGCGTGGGGAGTCCTTCCGTCACTGCAGCTCCTACGTCTTCATTTGGGGTTGATTTTTACAGCTTTTACATGCTTACGAGCCAGCAGGATTCAACAGCCAAATGTGGCTCCACAATGCGCCGTCTTCGCCTAACGCGCCTAGGTATTGTTTGTCGCAAATAAATACATTATTACAGAAATATATTATTTTATTGCAAGGTAGTTCTGTTGCGATCAAAACTGAATAGATGCTGCGATCGACCATAAAGCGCCTTCTATGTATCGCGTCCGAAAGCAGGGTACAGGCACGAAATTCTCCAATCGCGCAAATATTCCTCAAACATGTTTCTTCTGAACTTGTAGCTTCCATACAGGTCACTCCACTCTTTAAAAAAGTGTAAAACAGAAGAACATTAATCTATGGCTCGTCGCGGTTTTTAAATTTAGATACTCTCCACTATGTATGAGAGCAATTTGTGATATGAATATCTCGTTGTTACTATTGTTTTTTTAGAAAGTGGAGCCGTCCGTTTGAATCGCAAGTGAACTCACACCGTCAGGATGAAAAAGAATAGGAATGGAATGTCTCTTTACAAGTAGTTACTCCGTGTCCTTGCGTTCTCGCTATTAATGTTTTCTCCTTCACAACTATTCACTTAGTTCTACACCGCGTTGAATACGTAGATTTTTTTCACGTTTTTGAGTTCCACTTTCCGTTTCTTCGCATTCTTTCTCTCGTTTCCTGAAGGGTTTGTTGCATTTCATGTCTTGGTATTTTTTTTATTTTTTGTATTAGTGCATGCATTGTCTTCTTTATAATGGTTATCTTACGTCCTGCTATATTCATTACGATGGTGCATGAATAGTTTTTGTTATAATGGTATGTAGATGCCCTTAATAGTTACGCTCATAAATGTTAAAAGCGTGATTTTTCATAATGCTCGAATTCGAACTGATTCTCTAAAGACGCAATCTCATGGACGATCCAGTTTGGACATTCAAACTGGAGTGTAAATCATTCGATTACCTATTCAAATAGGTCACTAGGGCATAACTATGTTACACACACTGTAACTACACCCAAATGACCTACTTAAAAAGGTACTCGAATGATTTTAAATCCTATTTCAACATTCGAATACGTGTATTCAAGAACTCGTGTTTTTTCGAACGCATTCAAATTCGAATAATTGGAACAATCACATTATTAAAAAAACAAGTGCTCTGTCACGCTTAACGGCGTGGTCCGCACAAGGGGTGTGCGTAAATGAAATTTCAGATTTCGATAATTCTAAATCGTAATTACGAAAAAACCGTCGTAAATCGTAAATCGTAAACCGTGAGTCGTAAAAGTCATCTGATGTATGTCATGTGATGTACAACTACATTTTCAGAGACTTTTTCTGCTAGTGTTAATCAGATGTGGTTCATTATTTATTTATTTGTCGCGTTATCCTCAGCTCAAACAGAACAGTTTTCTTTCCAGCTATTTCACTTTTTCGCGTCTTTTTGCTAGTAATACACCTTGCAAATCAATATTAATTGGTTTCAAGAGAGGTAGATTCAAAAACTTTACTTGGGTAGGGTATTTCAACAAAAAGCCTTCATTGTTTGAACAAACATTAAATCCCTAAAACACTGCCAAATTTTAGCTTGCTCCAAAGTTTTGCAGAAACAACAGTGAAGCAGTCGCTGCCGAAACTAAAATTTGATTTCAACACTGACCAAATCGGCGAAAACAGCAACTGCGCATATATTATAGTAATTAAACAAGCATACTGACCTGGAGACTATCTCAGCGGTAGGTCGGAGCGCCCCAAGTGTTGTTATGGGTAGAATCGCCTCTCTCTCGGAAACAACAAAGGCAAATATCTCGACCTCAATACAACTCTGCGCAGAGTTAGGGACGACGGAGGCTGGGCCGTTGGCGGCGTTAGTCCTATGCCTGCAGGCGGAGGGCTCAAGATGACTGAAAACAGCGAGGCCCAACTTCCGTCGTCCCTAACTCTGCGCAGAATTGTATTGGGGTCAAGATTCTTGCATTTTGTTGTTTCCCAGAGAGAGGCGACTTTGCCCATATACAACTCATGAGCCGTTCCGACGTACCGTTGAGATAGTTTCCTGGTGAGCCATACGATGTGTGTTGAGTGAATGCATGGCTCAATCGCACCGTGTGACGCACCGAAAAATCTCCGCTTCTCTGCATTTTGAAATGAGTCTAGAAACATTCCAATAGCAGACGAATAAAAAACTCTTCGTCGCCGAAACGTATGATCACATTTCTTGGACATCTTTTGTAGTCGCTTCAAAATGGAAAGGTTAACGTATAACTTTCTTGAGGGCTCATCCCGATATACGGGTGAGTGCTGGTGGGTACCACGAGGTGTGGATGTTGCGTTCGATCAAACAGCGCCGTAGTGTAATGGCGTAGAGCATTCCCGCCCGGTCAGAGGGAGGTGCGGGTTCGAGTCCCGCCTGGCGCCAGAAGTTTTGATCGCAACAAGACATCGTTGTAACATCTTCAGTTTAATTTCATAGACGAGACAATTTTGGTTTAGAAGGTGCCTGGCTTGGTTTGAAAGAAATCCTATTTGAGTTATGGGTTGCGAAGAACTCGGTTTAAGCTGAAACTGGTTCAGTTTGAGTTATTAGAAGTCCATTTTAAAAGCAGCAGATGAAAACAGTATGTAGACCGCTGCAGGAGCGTAGATACACATTTATTGCTTGACGGGAGAGTACCAAGCAGTAGCCACAGCCCGACACTCGAACTCAGGGGCTCTGTTAATTGTAAAGAGATTGCAATGGAAACGTTTCCTAACTTTAAAAGTGTTCTTACGTTCTGAACCGTCGGTCGTCAACCTCAGCGATCGCGGTAACCTAAACCTACTTAGTGCGCCGGTTTCTTACGCAATTTTGCCTGTACCTTTTGATTTTCAAAACTCTTAAAAGTATGGCACTAGGATAAAGGATAAAGGACGGCGTTACTCAATCCCTTCTGGGATGCGCCAGCGCATTCTACTTCTACGGGATGTCGTGGAGGCGACGTGAATGCGTATTTGGCCATACAATGACTTGCGGTGGCCAGCCGATGAACAAGTCAGCGCTCTATCCTTCCCAGACGAGTCTGGTACCAATTTACCGACCCCGGAGGGATGGAAGGCTTGGTTGGCCTGGGCGGGAAATCCGAACCAGGAACCTGGTATCGGGTGCACGCGACAGTCGCGCCTCCTCCGACTGCGCTACACGCGCCCAAAAGTATGGCACTAGTACTTAATAATTCTCTGCGCTCGCTCAGGCTACCTTGCGCCAGTTCTGTAACGAACATTTGCTCTCCCGGAGTCTGCAGCATCTTGGGCGAATCAGGTAAATCCAATAGCCTCACACCCAGGGTCAACCTTAAGGTTCAGGAATCGAAGGGGGGGGGGGGGCGTACTGTGGCCTCGTCTGGAGGGGTGTCGGGGTGTACTCTTCTGGTTTTGGCACAGGCTTCTCTCTTATTTTTCAGGTTTTTAGGCTAGGTTTTTAATTCTTAGTAAGTTGTTTTTTCAGGAATGTCTATGAAGGCGTGGAGTCTTCCCTTCGTCCCATGAACTTATAAAAATTAATATAAAAAAGTGTCAAATAATGATTGTATTACTTGCTGAAAATAAAGATTTTCTGCACCAGATTTGGCGTCGATGAGAAGTATCCATTTTTTCAGATTTTTTTCCAGGAAGTCATGGTCGCGACAGTTTTCTGCCTAAACAAGCGACATCTACGACCTAAATTGCAGTCTATAAAATTTGGAGTGTCAATTACTAAGGAAAATTGAGTGCTTCCCCTACAAGATTTTTGGAAGCACTCTTCGAAGCGATGACGGAAGGGCAACCGGAGGATGGACTTGTCACGGAACTAATTTTCGCTCTTCTGCAGGAAACAGCATCAGAAAGTGGAGCTGTACCCAATGCAATTTTAATCCACAGTTTGGCACACGGTAATAAAACCTGTTTTCTGAAACGATCCTCTGTATGAACAGACGCTCCGATTTGTATCATTTGCCGAAAATTTTCGACACCGTTAATTACATGGAGGCCGCTATTTTTACAAGCTGCTTTTTAAAGCGTAGGATCCACATTCTTATAGTTTTAAAAGCTCTGTGAATTTTTCAGAGACGTCCAACAAACTCCGAAATATGGTAGGTTACGTGGAGCCATTGCGTTCTCCGATATCATCGATCGCCACTGAGGATGGTCTTCTCGCGGAAAAATTTTCTATCTTCTGAGGGAATGAACACACGAGAGTGAAATTGTGCTTTATGAAATTTTAGGTCATAAATATTATACAGTAAAAAGCTAAGCTTCTTCGCAGCGATCTCCGATGATTAGGGCGGATCGTTTTAAAATTTTTCGTTTTTCAAGAAATAATAATTTTTACCTGAAGCAGGTCACGCACACAGTGAAAATTATGCCACAAGAAGTTTCAAGTCTTGTTCAATGCACAGTGGAAAAATCATGGTTTTCTGAAACGAATAGATTGGATCGACCCCTAGTCGATATGGCACCGAAGTCATAGTAGCGACGAAATTCACGTTCACAAAAATGACTATAACTCGGTAAATTTTTCAAAATTTGAAAAAGCCAATCGCTTTTTTGAAACGAGAAGAAAAGAGCTTTCATACAGTACAAAAATCTATTTTCAAAAGCTAGGTCTTCATACGGGGCGGAGGCCTTCGATTTTTTGCGAAAAAATTGAAGTGGCTTCACAAAAATATACATAACCAGTCTAATTCTTCGGAGTTTAAAATCCCACTAGCTTTTCGGAAACTCTTGCAAAAGCAAAAAGCAAAAAAGCCTTTTTTGCTATGTAAGAATCAATTTTCAAAAAATTCGCTGTTCTTGCCCGGCAGGGGGGTCCGATTTTGGGTCCATTTCGCAAAAATACGTACCGAAAATCGAACCCCCACCCCGCATGAAGACCCCTTTCTTGGAAATCGATTGTTACATGGTTAGAAAGCACATTTGCTCTATTTTTTAAAGATTAAGCAAAAATTTTGATTTTCGGAAAATTAGCCGAGATGTGAAAAAATTAGCCGAGACAATTTCCGGAAGTCGTGAACTGAGTCACCGTCGTCATCGGATTGATTTTACAAAAATGCTCATAACTCAGCTAATTCTTCGAATTTCAAAAATTTCAAACGACCATCAAAAAAAAGAAGATAGTCTGCTTTCTAAATGTGTAACAATCGATTTCCAAGAAAGGGGTCTTCATGCGGAGCGGGGGGAGGTTCGATTTCTGATCGATTTTCGGCAAAAATCGACAACAAATCGAACCCCCTGCTCCGCATGAAGACCCCTTTTTTATAAAGCGTTTTTGTAACCATAAGAAGCGCTTTTTCTCTACTTTTTGATAAGTTAAAGAAATTTTCGAATTCCGAAAACTAGCTGAGAGGATAATTTTGTGAGATCACTTCGATGACGACGGTGTAGGGTCGATCCGAGATGCAGTTCACGACTTCCGAAAACTGATCATATCTCGGTTAATTTTCCGAAAATCGAAAATTCTTTTTAGCCATAAAAAAAGAGCAAATATGACTTCTCACCATGTAACAATCGATTCCCAAGAAAGGGGTCTTCATGTGGGTTCGATTTTCGGTACGTATTTTTACGAAATAGACCTGAAATCGGACCACCCCTGCCGCGCATAAAGACCGAATTTTTGGAAACTGATTCCTACATAGCAAGAAAGGGCCGTTCTTCTAGTTTTTGAAAAGCTAGCGAAATTTTGAAACTTCAAAGAGCTGGTCGAATATGAATATATTTGTCAAGCCACTTCAGTTTTTTCGCTCAAAAACCGAACCAACAGCCACGCGTGACGACCCCTTGTTTGGAAAACGATTTTTGCACGTTGAGAAAGAGCGTTTTATCTAATTTATGAAAAGCTAAAATAATTTTTAAAGTTCGAAAAACTTATCGAGTTATGAACCTTTTTGTGAACGTTCAATTTTATGCTACGATGACGTTGTTGCAAAGTCGACCAAAGGTCGATTCAACCTGTTCGATCCAGAAAATCGTGATTTTTTCACAGTAAATTGATCAGGGCTTTAGGGTTCTCGTGGCTAAATTTTATCCGTACGGATGATCTGCTTCGGCTAAAAAATTATTTTTCATGAAAAACGAGAATTTTGTATGCGATCCATCCTAATCATATCTTCATCGCAGCGGAGAAGCTTAGTTTTTACTGTATATTAAGCACGACTTAAAATTTCACATGGTACATTTCCCCTCTCTGTCGTCATGTCCTTCAGAAGGCAGAATTTTTTTCCAGCGAGGAGTCAATTTATATTTCAATTGCGATCGATCATGTCAGAGAACGGAGTGGCCGCACGTAAGCTGCCGTAACTCGGAGATTTTTGGGGCTCCTGGAAAATTCATAACGCTTTAGTAAATGTGTTTTTAATGCTTTAAAAGGCAGGTTCTAAAAGTAACATCTCCCATTGTGATTAGTGTGTCAAAATTTAGAAAAGCAATTTTTCATGAAAAACGAGGATTTTGTATACGATCGATCCTAATCATATCGTCAGCGCAGCTTCATCGCTGCGGAAAAGCTTATTTTTGTTGTTGGACGACACACAAGGCATCGATTTTTGTAGGCTTTATTTTGATTTTTTATGATGTTTCCTTACGATGACAGAACATTATTTCCATGGGAATTCCATCGTCCACCATTCGCTTGCCGCTCCGTGATTGAATCGATATGCTCTTCAAAAAAAAATCTAGGAAAAGCACTTAATTCATCGTCAGAAAGTAACACTCGAAATTCTATATAATTTACTATCATTTACTATTTACTATTTCAAAGCACAATTTCAGATGCAGACGTCGCTCCTTCAGGTAGAAAAATGTGTTGTGTCCATGATGTCCTAAAAAAAAGACCTGCACAAAATAAACAGTGATGATTGGGAGACTGCTACCAGAAAATCTTTATTTTAAAGTGTTGAAAAATAGTGTTCAAAAGTTTAAAGAACTTTGTTGTGCTATCAAAGTGTGTATTGTTCAGTGACCTCCTGTCATTGTTCTACATATTGTGTCGAAGCCGCTCCTGAAAATAAAAACCTATTAAACGGTTCAAAGTGCACATAAAACCTTGAAGAAACCTATATATATATATATATATATATATATATATATATATATATATATATATATATATATATATATATATAAGGAATAAAACAGTGGAAGAAGGAGGGAGGGGGTCGTACGAATTCCGCTTCGGAGGGGGGGGGTCGTAAATTTTCAGCAAAAATCGAACCCCACGCTTGACCCTGACAGTAGAAACCGATAGAAACAGCAGTAGTTTATCCTTTCCACAGGAGTGTAGCAACTTTCTAGCCCCGCTTCCAATCACGAATGATACGCGATCATGGATTTGAGTCATCTCTTTTCGGTAGGATTAGCACAAATCTTTTATAAACAAATTGACTAGGCGTTATTTCCAAATAGGACATGGATCAAAGAATACTTGTCCTTATTTCTCTAAGGAAGTTCCTCCAATGTCCTTCTGTAGGCTGGAATGGAGCTTCGGCAGTAGGAATCCCATGTGCCTTGCTAGCTCTGGATCGGAAACGAAGTAGTCCAGCGTTCTAGAGAAGAGCTTATTTTTTAATAATGCATTGCATTAGCTTCTCCACTTGAACAGGTCTGATTCCAAGCGACAGCACTTGCAATGGTAGAGAAATGGAAAAGTTGCATAAGCGAAGAGATAAGTCGTATTCGAGAAGCTTGTGCACAGGACGTTGTCTTCTGTCTCAGCAACGCATTAGAATGTCAGAAAACAACTCTAAAGGGAAGTGGGAATGAGCTATAAGAGGGGACCATTAGAGTGGGCACATATTTATAACCCAGTCCACATAAATTTGGACGCCAGTTGGTTGTTGGTCAAAGATCATTTACGAAAGTTTACGATTTACGACTCATAATGACGTAAATCGTAAATCGTAAAAAATTCGGCAAAAATAGCCGTAAATCGTAAAGTGGTAAATCGTAAATCGTAATTACGCGCACCTCTGTTCCACACTCCTGCGCTTCGCCAGTGTTGAAGTATCACTAAACCTTACTGCTCCTCCCCTTATTGGTACAGTACCGGGAGCGTCTTTTGAATAGACGCCGCAAAAACCCGATTTTGCGGTTTTTGCGTCTTTTTGATACAACTCGTCTAAAATTCATTCATTCCAAAAACCAAGGGAATATTCGATCTCACGAGCTCGAGCTCTATCGTTTGGTATACATTGTTTATATGGAGCCATGGAAACGGCCGAAATTGAAGACTTGCGCTCCATTGCGAAGGGCGGTCGCGGACGAGTTGTCGGTCGCAAGCCATCGAAAACTGTTGCGTGCTCACAGTTAACCTAAATAGAGGTTTTTTGAGAAATGGTTGGTACCGTTCGATTCGTCTCTTCGAGTTCTACACGAGCTGTATGCAACTTCGTCAGACCACTGCGTTTTCGCAGTGGGTGGTCAAAAATGGCTGGAGCAGCCTTTTTGCGATTGAAGTAGCTTATTTTTCAGGACTTGCATTTTCTCGGAGCATCTCAAGCATGGCGTAAAGTGTTCTGTCATGCCAGGATTCCTCTAAGAGTGCGCTGTGCGCAATGGATATAGGATCGAACCTACCAATCGGGGGGGGGGGGGGGGGGGGACAGCTTGTAGAGTGAGCATTTAGGGAGTTTTATGAGAAATTCTCAGCTGCCCTACTCGGGAATTGCTGTACTCTGCTCCGGCGAGACTTTGGAGTGCGCCGTGCACAATGTATATAGGATCGAACCTAACAATCGACTGGGCGCAACAGCTCGCAAATTGCACCGCGAGCATGTTCTGAGCGCAATAACTCTGTCAAGTTCGAGTCTTTCCGGCTGCAACTTGTGGATTTTGTAGGAAGTACAAAGTTCAAGAAGTGCGCTGAAACATAGCGACGTAGGTTATGGCTAGACAATGTTACAGCAGAGCGAAAATGCAGGTAAACCTTGTGTGACACGATTTTTTCCGAGTTCAGTCGACTTCTACGGGAAGGTGAGGCGAACTAATGGCATCCAAATGCACGAGCGAGCACAAGACTGAAAACATTTTACGATGACATGCTCGAACCTCCCCAGATGCTTAAACTGCTTTAGCCCCATTTTAGAGCGGCGGAGGACAGCGGTGAAGTTTATTCCGCCTTTACTCGCTAATATTTGAGTTCTCGACAATACGACAGTTCTCAACGGTACAATTCTGTTCAGCTCGAGAAGCTCTATCGAATGGTGTCAATCTTGACCAATTCTGGGAATATCGATTTTTTGACAATTTCGCATCAAAGGCGAGGAAGGAACTCAAGGCCGTAACAGAAGGACAGTGACGTCATCGAAAATCAATTTTTTTGGACCGGGCCAAATTTCCCCGTCCAAAATCATCTAGGGTTATTTGGGGCGCTGATTACGAATCCGACGTCCGCTTCTAAAAATTCCACCGATTTCGATAGGTTTTGGATTTTCTTCTGGATAACTGAGGGTGGTCGGGTCAGGAACACCGATTTTGCTCAAACTTTGTCTAAGGGCAGGGGTCATTCAGGGTGCCGAGTACGATGCCGAAGTCCACTTGGCCGATTATGGCAGGAGACCACCCATACCGATAACTGAGGGTGATCAGTGATCCTGACCCTACCAGACTGTAATATGCCAAAATCGGTGGAATTTTCAAAAACGGACGTCGGATTCGTAATCAGTGCCCCAAATAACCTCTAGATGATTTTGGACGAGGAAATTTGGCCAGGTTCGAAAATATCGATTTTCGATAACATCATCGTCCGGGCAAGCTTGGCGAAGAGCGCCCTCGTTCTCGAAGGAAATTGTCAAAAAAATCAATTTACCCGGAATTGGGAGAGATTAACACCATTCGATAGAGCTTTTCGACTTGAACAGAACGGTGCCACCTCATCTGTCAAAAACGCAAATCTGGGCGAGTAAGGACGGAAGAAACTTCACCGCTGCCCTCCGCAGCTCTAAAATGGCAGCAGGGATAAAGGAAGGTTAGGCAGCGGAAGAGTTATGGGCATTTCATCGTAAAGCATTTGCTGATTCGCTTGCTTACACATTCGTAGGCCCTTAGCTCATCGCGTGTTTCTACAGGTGTCGACTGGATTCGAAAAAAATCGTGTCGCACAAGGTTTACCTGCATTTTCGCACCGCTGTAACTTTGTCCAATCATAAGCTGCGTTGCAGTGTTTCAGCATACCCATTGAGTTTTCTACTGCTTACAAAATTCACAAGTCGCAGCCGGAAAGACTCAAACGTGACAGGGCTATTGCGCTCAGAACACACCCGTGCGTCCAATTTAGCACAACAGCGACGCCTTCAGACCTACCTTTCAGGTATAAAAAAAACTGACTACCGTTCTGAAATCCGATAACAGGGCTCTACATCCTTTCAAAATATCATTGCAAAAGCTCACCTTGAGATGGGAACCTTTCCATGTTAGATCACCGTCGAGGAATCATTTCTGACAACTGGAGGTCTATGTATTTCCCACACTCGCTAAAAATAAATGGAAAAAACCTCGAACAGTAACCTCGAACAAAGTGGAGTTCATCCTTGTCTTGCTCTATTTTCAGATTCACCCATGGTTCTTTCAGTTTTCCTTTGATAGCTTCTAGATAAGAAATCTATCGACACCCAATAAGAGCGCCTGTCCTGAAGATAACTTCTGCGAAGGTGATCTCTCAATTTATGTAAGCTTGAGCCTGTCACACTATGCGATTCTATTAGGTCTTTGCATATAAAATGGCCGATTTTGCTACTTCAATTTCTGGTCGATTTCTCGTGGCTACGAATGTTCCCGCTTCAGGCACTGTATATATTGTAGTTTCTGGAAGCGCAGAGTCTCCGCATTCTTACAATTTACAGCTTTTGTGACATAATTGCCTCTTGCCGAGGTTTCGACTTCGTTTTTACAGTATGGATGAACGTGATATTCGGAGCTCTCCTTACATAAATGGAAATGTGGGCACAATGGTGCGGCTGCAGCTCGTAAATCAATGACGCATTTGGGGAGCATTTCGCTAAGGAACGCACAATTCACCACTAGTTCGAAAGGATTCGATCTGGAGGTGAAAGTCTCGAAGATGAACACCGAGGTAGACCGCCATCACTCCTTAATGACGACAGACTTAAAACCATGGTCGAAGCGGATCCGCGTCAAACTGTGAGAGAGCTAGCACAGCATTTGGACGTTGACGGCGGCACTATCAGTCGCCACTTAAATGCGATCGTAAATGTAAAGAAAAAGGATGTAAAGAAATCGGATGATGGATCCCGCATGAACTGACCGCCGGGCAGATGCTGAAGCACCACGACACCGGCGTTTGGTTAAGACTGCGCACTCGAAGGGAGCATTTTTTTGGACAGTATCGTGAAACGCGACGAAAAATGGATCCTTTATGACTGTCTTCTTCGTTAGGCCCCACACTTGATCGATATGTCGAGCTGTCTCGGCTGCGGATTGTCTCAATTTGAAGTTGAAATAAGACATCGCTCGTAATTGCCCTTTCGACATACTCCAGTAAGCCCTTCAAGAACAGAAATATAAAACAATGTTGAAACATAATTTTTTGTAGTCAGATAGAGCGAAAAATTCTTTGCAGAAGGTAACGTTAATGTACAATACAAGTTGAATTTTTACTTGATAATAGACGAATGAATGATAGCAACGCAAAACGCTGATAGCTTTCCGGACAACCTAATAACAGGAATTTGTTGGCTGAAAATTTCAGTACGATTTCTTTCATGCTTTCATTCACTTACTCAAAAATGAACACTTCGTTTGAAGTTTTATAAAATTCTTATTTTTTGTGGTAAATAATGGTTTATATCCTGTTCTAAACAGCAAAAGCGCGGCAGTTTTTAGCGCCAAAAAGGGATTGCGCCATGCAGTTGTCCAAGACTTTGCGGTTTTATTCGATTGATAGCAAAATTGCTGTTTGCATAGAGTTTTACGCCTGTAAACAAGATAACAAAGAAAATTGTAAAAAACATATTCTCACTTTGATACCTCATGTAAGCAGCGTTCACACTATCAATCAAATAAAATTCGCGGCGAGCTTTTCAAGTGCAATGCGCAATCTGGAGCCGAATTCATCAACGACTTACGTAACTTTAACAGAGAATTGTAAGCTCATCAAGCGATATGGTGAGCGATAAGCCGCGTTAAAAGCTCAGATAACGCGGCTTATCGCTCACCATATCGCTTGATAAGCTTACAATTCTTCGTTAAAGTTACGTAAGTCGTTGATGAACTCGGCCCCTTGTCTTTGATGCACTAAATGATTGCTACCTTGTTGCGCTTGAAGACAAAAGTTAGTTTATTATTTTTTCAAAGTAAACAAAACTTGTGTAAAATTATTACACCCTTTCGGGCAGCTGAACTTTAAAAAATTCAAGAAAGTTATCATAAATTCTTCTTGGACAAAAGATTATTCTATCCTTCTTGAAGTGTTCGTATTTTAACCTTAAGAAGCTCGTTTCAATTTGGAAGATGTTTAATTCCAATTTAATTCGAAAAGTGTCCAACTCGACGTGAAAATGATAAATGCATATTTTACACTGCGGCTAGGCACACAATTTTGAGAATTATAGAATGTGTGTAATCTATGCAATCCGGAAGACCCAAAAACTCATCGAGATTTGGCAGCATGGATCGATATTGATGAGCTGCATGAAGTCGAACAGGCCTGTAATTACGAGAAAGAGAAGTGAGGGATTCGTTGGTCATGCAGCCGAGTGCAATGTCTCTGGGCATGTCAGGTCAGTGCAATTATGGTCGAAGAAGACCTCTACATCGACGCTCGATCTGGTACGTCAAAATATTGGCATCTGGACTGGTTGAAAATTTTGAGCGAAAAATACTTAATATGAATGCTGGGCTTCCCAGCATTCAGTCTGCAAAGACTGAGCATGAAACGTTGTAGAAGCTCAGTCGCACTTTTGAAAGAAATCTTCACTTTAACCAGCTGAAATTTGGCCATCTAATCTCCCAGCTTTTCAATATTTTGTACTTGGAGTCTCTACATTGCGTACTGTTAAACAACACATTTTTGGACTAACTCATTTGCTTAGGACGTAGAAATTCGCAACCAAAATCGACGACAGGGAGTGCTCTTTACCAAGGTTCACTTGCAGTTTTGACGAATTGCAACCAGCACACAAATGCCCAAAGTGAACTCGAAAAGTAAATTTTCTATGTCATTTTCCCTCCTTAAAGATGAGCAGATTGCAAGCAGAATGAGGATGCTTCCGCTGAAATAAACGGTATATGTCGCGTAGGTGAGCAGCACTGGTAGGTGGGACCGCCTTGACCAATCAGAACGCATGCCATTCAGAGAGGGTGTGCACAGTTGGTACCCTGATAGGCTAGCAAGCGTTCGGCCTGTGCTCTGTTTGGTTACTATTGGCTGGCGCTGTCCCACCTACCAATGCTGCTCACCTACGCGACATGTACCAAATAAACAAAATCGGTTGAAGCAGTTGCAGACTCATGCATATTTTCCTGCCAAATTTGGTATCAAATGAATTGTCGTAGCCAGGAAAAGGTCACAAATAACAGGAAAATAAAATTTAATTAGGCTTAAGAATTTTAAAAATTTAACTGGGCAGCACTATTTGCGCCTGGGGACATAATTAAGTGAGACTCGGCGACGGTGTTGGGTCGGGTCACAGTAATTAGGAACCTCCTTAATTGCGGCACAGGTTTTCAGGCTTCCATCCATTTTTTAATGGCGGTCGCATGCCCATTGGTTGGTAGGATGATGCTAGGAGAGCTTGTAAATTTTCGTGAGAAAAGCTTTACTTTGAGCAAAGTTATCATGATGGGACGCAAAAAACGCGTTTTTGCGTCGCAAACGTCGTTTGGTTGAATGTTTAGCGGCGGTACTGTAGAGCAAGGCAGAAACACTTTGTCGGGTTTTAGTGCTAAAATCATAGAATAATGACACGATTCCTAGATGAACTAAGTGTCCAGCGCATACTAACTAGCACTCAAAGCAACCTATACTCTGTCGAAACGGAAACGGCCATTGAAGCGCTGCTCACTCAGAGCGTTCCAACTGAAAACATTGGAGTGCTTCAAGGGCTGTACAGTGGATTCACGACCAAAATTTCATTATTCTAGAAAGTCGTCATTGTCAACATGAAGAGAGGGTTTCGGCAAGGGGATACCGTATCCCCGAAGCTCTTCAGCGCCGCCCTCGAAAACGTCATGCGCGAACTATTAGGTTGTAACGGATTAAATGGTACTGGCTCGCGCCATTTTTTGGCGCGTCTTTACGCGTTTGATCAAGAACAAACCGTAACATGTGGCATATCATTTAGAAGCGCAAACTTTGCTCTACAGGTGAGTACCAAATTTTCTATGTAAAAGTGGGAAAACTTTAGAGTTTTATTGACTTTTTTTGCAGATGGACAAAAGGGTAATCCGAGGCATTTACTTGTATGAATTCAAGCTGGGCACTACAGCTAAGGAGGTCAAGGATGTTCCACAACTCGGACGGCGTATCGTTGGTATCAGAAGTTCCGGAATGGAGATGAGAGCTTGGAAGAACATGAAGGTCGTGGGAGGCATAGTGATGTTGATGAGGACAAGCTGAGAGATGTCGTAGAGGAGGATCCACACAAGGGTACCAGGGAGATAGCGAAGGCTCTTGGCGTCAGTCACAACACAGCTGCCCGGCATCTGAAAGAAATTGGAAAGACCAAAAAGCTGGAAAGATGGGTGCCTCGCGAGCTGTCTGAGGAGCAAAGAAACCGACGATATGAGATCTCGTCCGCACTGCTTCTACGGAACGAAACGGACCCATTCCTTGATCGCATCGTAACCTGTGACGAGAAATGGATAATGTACGACAACAGGCGACGATCGGCACAGCGGGTGGACAGCGATGAGAGCCCCAATGTTTTTGCGAAGCCGGAATTGCACCAAAAGAAAGTAATGGTGACAGTATGGTGGTGTTCGCTGGGAATTATTCACCACAGCTTCCTCCCTCCCGGTGAATCCATCACGGCAGAGAAGTACTGCATTGAAATTGAAGAAATGATGAAAAAGTTGAAGGATATCCGGCCGGCCTTGGTAAACCGAAGGCGAGTTCTCCTTCTGCACGACAATGCTCGCCCCCATGTAGCACGAATGACGTTGCAGAAATTGAATGAGCTGAGCATTGAAACTCTACCACATCCTCCGTTTTCTCCCGACCTCTCCCCAACAGACTACCATTTCTTCAATCATCGACTTATTGGTAGGGAAAATATTCAAATACCAACAGGATGCCGAAAGTGCCTTCGAAGATTTCGTCAATTCCAGAACTCCTGATTTTTATGCTACTGGGATAAAAAAGCTTGTGTCACGTTGGCAAAGATGTGTAGAATCAGAAAGCTTTCATTTCGATTAATAAACTTGCCTACAAGCCGAGATATTAACTGTGTTAATTTACAGTGGTTCAGTGCCATTTATTTCGTTACAACCTAATAGAATGGGAAGACATGGGAGTGAAGGTCGGCGGACGGACGGCACCTGCACCATATTCGCTTCGCTGACGACATCGTGCTCATAACACCGAGCATCAGCCAGGCGGAGCGAATGCTGCCCGACTTCAGTCGTATATGTGGGAACTTTGGACTGCAGCTGAATCTTACGAAGACGATGTTCATGAGGAACGGACAAGTTTCTGATGCCCCATTCTCGCTCAACGGAACGAACATTTCCGATTGCTCCAGCTACGTTTATCTGGGTCGCGAAGTCAGCATGGCCAACGTGTTGGTGTCACAGCTGAGCAGGAGGAAACGAGCGGATTGGGGAGCTTTTAAGAGCATCAGAAAAGTCGTGATGAAGACGAAGAACTTCCGGCTCCGTTCTCACTTATTCAATTTCAATATTCCTTCTACCCTAACATACACCTCAAAGATCTCGGCTATACGAAAGCAGGATGAACACACGATCAGCGTCGCGCAGAGTGGAATTGTGCGGACAATACTCGGAGTGACACGACTCATGCTAGTGAAAGAAGGCCTCCGGAGCGCCGAGCTTCGTCGACGTTCGAGAATATCAGGGACGCATGGGCCAAGTCAGAGAAATTAGGTGGGCCGGGCATGAAATGCGCTTCGCAGACAAATAGTGGACCAAAGCCATGACCGACTGGATTCTGCGGGTTTTCAAGAAAACACCAGGACACCCACCAACCATTTGGTCGGATCTCCTCGCGAAAGCCCTGAGCGACGCTCTTCGTGTCCTTCGAGCGAGGAGGATCCATTGGAGCACTCTGGCACGCGACTGGGACGAATGGAAACACCCGCTCGAGCAACTCTGATCAACAGGACGACAGGTGATGCAGGAGATATTTGCAACTGCAACTCAGTTGAGATATTCAAGTCATTCCTTTTCGCTCAGATTATGAAGATATCAGAAGCACCTATGCCTGATACTCTAGCAAACATGTTGTGCTTTTTCGAACTGTTTTTCCACTTTGTTTACATGCAGATCGCAAATCGCTCAAGCAGGAAACTAGATAAGCATGCTGCATAGTAAATCAAGGTATTAGGTGCAGAAATACTCGTGCTTTTTAACAAGGAATTTCAGCTCACATTTTTAATTCAGTTACCAGGAAAAGAAAGGTATTCATCAGTGACTCAGTAGCACACGCTTACAAAGTCTTCGTTGCCTTCCTTCTAAAAAAACTCATAGGCCGCGTTAACACTTCGAGACAGCGGCAACAAGAGCGACGGAGCGCCTGGAACGTATGAACACGCGACAAGAGCGACTGGGGCGACGAATCTACTATGGTGTGCGCAACTGCACCACCATATTTCTTGTCAGTCAGTCGATCAGTATATGTTCAGGAATGAATCAATCAGGAATGAACCGCGATCAGTGGGCGCGTGTAGCGCAGTCGGAGGAGGCGCGACTGTCGCGTGCACCCGATACAAGGTTCCTTGTTCGGATTTCACGCCCAGGCCAACCAAGCCGTCCATACCTCCGGGGACGGTGAATTGGTACCAGACTTGTCTGGGAAGGATAAAGCGCTGACTTGTTCATCGGCTGACCACCGCAAGTCATTGTATGGCCAAATACGCATTCATGTCGCCTCCACGACATCCTGTAGAAGTAGAATGCGCTGGCGCATCCCAAAAGGGATTGAGTAACGCCGTCCTTTATCCTTTTTTTATCCAGTCGATCAGTCAGCACAGACACTAGCAAACAGTCATATTACCTACACCACCAATCTGGCACCCGATAGGAGTATCATATCATGGCTTACCTTTATCTAAAGAATGGCAGAATAGGAGTCGTTTCTTCCGAACGTTAGTGCGTTGCTGTGCAATGACGTACTTCACACTCTATCCGTCGCTCCAGTCGCTCCCGTTGATTCCGTCGCCGATTTGGAGCGACGGATAGAGTACGAATAGGCGACAACAGCGACGGGAGCGACAGCGAAAGCGCTCGAGTATGAGCAGGTTTCGGCGGCGATCGCTCAGTTTTAGTCGAGTTGCATGTTTTGCGCGGGCGACGAGTCGATGAAGTATGAACAGACGCTTACGTCATCGCTGAGCACCCCGAGCGGAGGTGGCTCAATATAAACTCAACTGCAGACTGCGGCCTATATTCGTACTTCGAAGTCATGCAGTAGGCACATTTACACTATAGACGAGGAATGATTTTGAATAAAGATTTTTAAAAATATGAAAGCATTCCGCTAGGTAATATATAGATACCAAGAACAGTCGCTTGAAACATCGACGGATAACATCCTCCGTTTCATTCCTCTGCAACCTCTGGAAAGGGTGTTCTGAAAAACTGTGAGCCTCTAGCTCTCTTGAGGAATTTCCTCGGGGTGTCGTGTACCATTCGGTGACCATGGGCTTCTGTTTGTCAGTCGAATTAAAGGCGACGATCAGCGCGCGGTGCAATACTGTTAGCAGCCGAGCAGCTGTCCTCGACTCCCGCCCAGAGCGTGCACTACCCTGTTCTGCCTAAGCCTTGGTTACGGCTCTATCCTCAATGTCCGAGGTAAGGCTCTTTCAAAGCTGGAAAACGTCCACAGAACACAGCCTTGTTCGTCACCTTCTTCTCCTAAAAGTACTTCACCGGTGCGGCCTGTATCGCGCAGCCTGCTGGACCAGCGCCGGATTCATCGACGGCTAACCCGCGGGTACAGGGGTAGAGATACCAACGATGAAGCCTGCGTCTCTGACTCCTACCTTATCTCCACCCATTCTACCCCGCATACTTACTAGTTTAATTGTTGATGAATCCGGCCCCAGCTCTTACTTGAGGACAATTCTTCTGCAAGGCATGAAGAAGGAACACTCGCTTTTCTCATAGTGTTTCCCTCACTGCATCAAGGGATTCAAGAACGTTACTCCTGCCTCAATTATTCTACATATAACCTTCTCTAGAAGTGATTCTCAAAAAGGTTAACCGCGGTCGCTGAGTGCACGTTTCTAGCTCCTCTCGAAGGCAGTGCCTATCGGTGTGAAATGCCGAGACAGTCTCGTGAAGCTCCGACAGCGATTTGTTCGCCGGCGGATGTTGTCCAAAATCACTTCGTTCCTACCGATTCTTACCTGGCTGCCGCAGTACGACTGGGCGCACTCGTTCTTCGGCGACCTATCAGGTGGCCTGACAATGGCAGTCTTCTCTGTACCACAAGGTTAGTGAGATCCTTAAAATTTCACTATAATGAATGAAATTAAATAAATAAAAGTTAACATTTCACATCGAGTCAGCACCGTAACTTTTTAGTAGCTTGTGCATTTCTTTACTATCCATTCACTTCCCTCCTCAATACGCATGGTAGTGCGCTCAACATCAACGCAATTACAATACCGCCCGCGTCGCGCGGTCAAAAAGACGGTTTGCGACGGAATTTACGTCGCAAACCGTCGCATGCTCATAACTCCTTTAATCCTGAGTTGTTTCAGAAACTATTGGCACCATTCGATTCGTCTCCTCGAGATTTTCAAAACCATGTATGAAAATTTACCCGGCCACCGCATTTTCGTCGTGGGTGCCCTAAAAAAATAACTGCAGCAGGCTTTTGCGATTGGAACACCTTATTTTCCGGGGCGTGCATGTGACGTGCAGTGTTTTCGAGGTATCTGAAGCATGGCGTGCGTTGTCAGTGCTCTGTCATGCCTGGAATGTTCCGAAAGTGCGCCGTGCACCATGCATATAAGATCGAACCTATCAATCGAATGGGCGGAAGCATGTCCACTGGGTTTCTATCTTCGCTTGATGGAAAATGTAAAGCTTTCAAGACTATCTTGCACCGTTTGGACTTTATAAGAAATTTCCAGCCGTCCTACTTAGGAGTTGCTCGAGTCAGTCCGATGAGCCTTTGGAGTGCGCCGCGTGCAATGCGTATAGAGGTGAACCTATCAATCGAATAATCGAATAAACTGGTAGAGTGAGCGTTCGTGGAGTTCTATCAAAAATTTCCAGCCACCCTACTAAGGAATTGCTCTAAGGCTGTCCAGCTAGCCTTCGGAGTGCGCCGTAAACAATGCATATAGAGTCGAACCTTTCAATCGAGGGGCGTCCGCTTGCAAATTGCACGCGCGGACGTGTTCGGAGCGCAATAACTCTTTCAAGTTCAAATCGTTTCGGCTGCAACTCGTGGGTCTTGTAGGCAGTAAAACGGTCTAGTAGTACGCTAATGTAGAACGGTGTAGCTTAGGAAGAGGCAATGTTACAGGAGTGCGAAAATGCAGGTGAGGCTTGTGTGACGCAATTTTTGCCGATTTCGGTGGACCACTGCGGGAAGACCCGGCGAGAAACGGTCTTGAAATGCGTGTGCAAACAAAACGCTTAAGGAACTTCACGATGACGTGCTCAGAACTCCTCAGCTTTCTAAACTGCCTTAGCCTCAGCTGCCAGTTTAAACCGGCGAAAGATAGCGGTTAGAGTTTCTTGCACTCTTACTCGCCCAGGCTTGATTGTTCGACACTCCCAGTGGAACCGTTCTGTTCAGCATGAAGAGCGCTATCGAATGGTACCAATTTCTTGCGAATCTGGGAATATCGGTTTTTTGACAATTTCGTATCAAAGGCGAGGCGGCTCAACAGCGCGGCAGAACGTCGATGACGTCATCGGAAACCGATGTCTTCGAATTGGGCTATGCTTGATACCGTTCAATAGAGCTTTTCATGCTGAATTGAACAGTGTTACTGCGAGTAGGGAAAACTGAAATATGCGCGAGTAAGATCGAGGAGAACATCGACCGTTATTGTGCTAAATTGCACGCGCGGGCGTGTTCTAAGCACGATAACTCTGTCATGTTTGAACCTTTCCAGTTGCAGCTTGAGAGTTTTGTAGGCAGTAAAATGTTCTAACGCTGCGCTGAAAAACAGCAATGTAGCTTATGACTGGACAAAATTACAGCGGTGCGAAAATGCAGGTTAGCCTTGCGTGGCACAATTTTTTTCAAATTCAGTCGACACCTGCAAGAATACGCGGTGAGCTAACTGGCTACAAATGCGCCAGCTAGCAGAACTCTTAAGGTTCTTTGAGAGAGTGTTTTAACAATTCCCTAGCTGATTAAACTGCCTTAGCACCAGCTGCCATTTTCGGGCGGCGGAGTTTTAGCGTTGAAGTTTCCTTATTTGTTACGACTATTTAAGACAATCGTGTGACAACTAATTGAACATGACTACTCAACAACAAATAACACTTTAAAACAACAGAACAGTAAACATGCAATTAGCACTTCAGGAGAGTCTTCTTAGCAACTCGTCTGAAAGGTTCAAAATTTTTTCGAGAGGGGTGTAAATCACTTTTTAATGCCAGGTATGCAGATCCGCCCCTAACAGTAAAAAAGTGAGCCCTAGCTCCTGATTTCGGTTTGGAGTACCAAATTTTGTAGCTAGTTCCTCTGGTCCTGGATGCGATGAGCTTGTAAAATTTCGTCGATCTTATTCGTTCTTTCCCCGACAGAATTTTGAACACCCAGCACACATCTGTCAACAACCTTCGTGAGCTCAAAGAGCTGAGACCAAGAAATTTATTGCGTATTTCCGCTCTAGAAATTCGAGAATGGAAGAATCCATTAAACCTTATCACTAGTTTCCTAGTATAGTTGTTTTGGACACGTTCAATCTCTTGAATATCCTTCTTCTTATGTGGCGAAAACAAGACTGTCCCGCTTTCGACAATTGGCCTCACAAGCGACTTATACGCCCGCAGCAAAACTGATTTATTCGTAGTAGAGAGTCTTTTAAATATCTGGTAAGTCCTATTAAGCGCTTTTCTGCAAATTAATCTGTAGTGCTCTGAAAATTCTAGATTGTTGTTGTAATGAAACCCCGATTAACAACCTTATCTGCCACAGCTATAGGTAGTCCACCTATCTCATAATTGGATTTTCAATTCTCATAACTTTCGTTTTCTCTGCTGCTAACGGTAGCTGCCATGACTTAGACCACTTTTCAACGATGTCGATAGCTTGCTGAAGACATTGAGGATCATCTTCAACAAATTCGCAGTATATTTTTAAATCGTCCGCAAACTGCTTGCACACCACTCTAGGGTCACGCAGTACGTTTGGGAGGTCAGCGGTGTGTATAGAAATAGAATAGGCGATAGAACTCCCCCTGCGGAACTCCGCTAGTTACATTTGTAATGGTAGAGAACGCGTTTTTAACTTTCACCTGCAAAGTTCTGCCAGTGAGGTATCCACCTAACCATTTCAGTAAAAGAGGATGTAGTCCAATCTTGATTAGCTTGAACATTAATATAGAATGGCTTACTCTATCAAAAGCTTTGGAGAAATCGAAGAAGACCACATCGCAACACTTCTTCTCGTCAATTAAGCTGGTCCAATCGTTGAAACTCTCTAGTAAATTTGTTTCTACGGACATTACTCTAACAAACCCATGTTGGGATTCAGGAATTAAGAAATTTTTCTCGACGTGCTCCACAATACAATTTCTGATAATCTTTTCGAAAACCCTCCGAAAAAAGGATAACACGCTGACTGGCCTATAATTTGCTGGTTCTTTAGCAGGTTCCTTTTTCAAATGTGGTGTTACAAATGATCGCTTCCATCTTTCTGGAATTTCCGAAAACATGAGAGACGGATTATAGAGATAAGCTAATGGTTTAGCAATAACGTGTGCGACTTTTTGAACAAAGAACAACGGTATGAAATCTGATGTCAAACTACAATACCGCTCAAATTCTTTGCAAAAAAAGACGCTTTGCGACGGATTAATCCGTCACAAAGCGTCGCATTGCCATAACTCTTTTCAAAGTTTTTGTTTAAAATCTAATTCCCACCATTAGAAGCCCCGTCTCATTTTCTATCCAGCGATCTAAACATCATCTAAAACGATTGCGCAGTGACCAGTTATGAAGCTTTTGCTTCCTCGGCTCCTTTAATTGATTTACGTCCCCTCCGTATCCCCAATGGCATGTCCTGAAGGCTTTTCGCGGACGAGGTTCATCGAAACTCAGAAATCCTCTATTGTTTTAGCAGAATCTGTATTTGTTACGCGTCAAGTGTCATTGTGGTACTAAATAGTGCCAAGTTTGAATAACATAGGCCCGATTTCAGATAAGCGCAAACATGCGGAAACCTAAGATTCAGTTAAGAATTACACAACT
>OX375870.1:65060890-65326143 GCA_947359475.1 Heligmosomoides polygyrus bakeri
GAAAAGATTTTGGCCGTTCAAAGTAGATTTCTGCGGCCAAAGTTTGACGAAAACAACAAAAAATTTTGTTTCAGTCGCTTACCTCTTTATGAATGAGTTTATTCCAAAAATCAACTGGACAGCATTTCTCAACTCGTTGCGAGCTTTCCAAGGATGTAATATTGTCCCTATTCAAACCGAAAACCATTTTCACCTCTTCGGCGGCCGAAACAAGTTTGGGGCTGCGCTTTGGCCCGAGAGCGGACACGGCGGCGGGCCGCTCGCTGCCCTTGCGACCTCCCGTGGCACTCGTATTCGGGGTGATCACTGATAGACCGCGGCGCAGGAGGTGTGAATACTGTACACAGGCGATATACGACATGTGGAGTGCCGCGGGAGGTCGCAAGGGCAGCGAGCCGTGTCCGCACTCGGGCCAAAGCGCAGCCCCAAACTTGTTTCGGCGGCCGAAGAGGTGAAAATGGTTTTCAGTTTGAATAGGGACAATATTACATCCTTGGAAAGCTCGCAACAAGCTGAGAAATGCTGTCCGGTTGATTTTTCGAATAAACTCATCCATAAAGAGGTAAGCGACTTTCGTCAAACTTTGGCCGCATAGAAATCTACTTTGAACGGCTAAAATCTTTTCGTTCTTTTAAGATTCGAATGTGCTTGTTGTCTACTGTACACTACAAAAAGCGCGGCTTCCGTACTTATCCTGTTCAGGAGCATGCGAGGTTCAAAAATAGGAGAAATCCTACGCCGCATGTTGAGATTGGACCAATCCCTTGTTGGAAAAAGAAAATCTAGCCATTTCTGTCCACTTCTCAAAGCCATTTTACACGTTTTATAAAGATCATCGTTCCCACAATGGGATAGTAGAATACTGTCTTCTGTAGCAGGCTACTAGTTGGGTAATTCTTAACTGAATCTTAGGTTTCCGCATGTTTGCGCTTATCTGAAATCGGGCCTATGTTATTCAAACTTGGCACTATTTAGTACCACAATGACACTTGACGCGTAACAAATACAAATCTGCTAAAACAATAGAGGATTTCTGAGTTTCGATGAATCTCGTCCACGAAAAGCCTTCAGGACATGCCATTGGGGATCTCGGAGGGGTCGTAAATCAATTAAAGGAGCCGAGGAAGCAAAAGCTTTATAACTAGGTCACTGCGCAATCGTTGTAGATGTTGTTTAGATCGCTGGATAGAAAATGAGACGGGGCTTCTAATGGTGGTAATTAGATTTTAAACAAATAACTTTGAAAAGAGTTATGGCAATGCGACGCTTTGTGACGGATTAATCCGTCGCAAAGCGTCTTTTTTGCAAAGAATTTGAGCGGTATTGTATACGATTTCTTCCACTTTATTATTATGTCATAAATTTCCTTTTCTTGAAACCAAGGCACGGCATGCATGAAGTTGCTTACGACTGGTTCATATACTGGCATATTACCATCATCAACTATGAACATCTGAGAAAAGTGGTCTGCTAGCAGGTTAGCTTTATCAATATTTGTTATCGCCCTTTTGTCTCCATTTACCAAAACACCTAATCCACCAGTGGGCTTCAGATTCTTACGCAACAGTTGATAAAAACTAGCCTTATCCCCTGAGTCGATAACCTGTTTTTCTAAACGAGCATTATATTTCTCAATCTTTTTCAAGAATTTTTTTGAGAATTCTTTATATTTACCCCAGTCGGAAGTGAGGTTTGACTGTCGCGCAATATTAAAGAGACATGCACGATGATCCAGCATATTTCTCAAATATTGAGGTAAACTTGTTTTTCCAGCAACAACCCTTCCGCACGGGATGAACATACTAATCGCATGAAACATGATATCCAAAAACATCTCATATTTGCTGTTGACACTATCAACCTTTCAAAGGATTCCATCCACATTACTGAAGCTAAGTAATCACATATTATTATTTATTATTTATTTATTTATTTAATTGCACTCTAGGGTGCGCTGATCGTCAACGAAGTCGACAAACAAACAAAATAACCATTAAAACCATTTTAGCAATTACAATCTGGCTACACTGATTATATGGTGACTCATGCTAATAATTTGTGGTGTATAGAAGGTTACGGACCGAAAGAGGTGTTACTCATAGGAATATGTAAAAGCTCTTATGCATTTGTATATGCATTTTGCACGGCGCACTATCTCTTCTCGCTTCTTAAAACCTCTTAATTTGTATAAGCTGCAGTCAGTGTGTACACTAAAGCACCTAAAGAGTGTAAGCTTTGATGTTTAGCCCGACATTTGAACCGCTTCCGCTCTCTCGATTGATAGGTTCGATCCCATATGCATTGTGTACGGCGCACTCCAAAGGCTCATCGGAGTGACTGGAGCAAAACCTAATTAGAACGGCTAGAAATTTCTTATGAAGTTCTCCAAACGGTGCAAGATAGTCTTGAAAGCTTTACATTTTCCATCAAGCGAAGAAAGAAACCCAGTGGGCATGCTTCCGCTCATTCGATTGATAGGTTCGATCTTATTGCATTGTGCACGGCGCACTCTCGGAACATTCCAGGCATGACAGAGCACTGACAACGCACGCCATGCTTCATATAATTCGAAAACACTGCACATCACATGCACGTCCCGGAAAATAAGGTGCTCCAATCGCAAAGGCCTGCTGCAGTTATTTTTTTAGGCCACCCACGGCGAAAATGCGGTGGCCGGGTAAATTTTCATACATGGTTTTGTAGACCTCAAGGAGGCGAATCGAAGGGTGCCAACAGTTTCTGAAACAACTCAAGATTAAAGGAGTTATGAGCATGCGACGGTTTGCGACGGATTTTTCCGTCGCAAACCGTCTTTTTGACCGCGCGACGCGGGCGGTATTGTAGATGGTTCATTTAGCTCTTTGACAGTAGTAAAGGACAGGTACGAAATGCTACTGTCCATCTTGAGACACTATGTTTGGTTGTTTATACTTTTCTCCAAAGTAAAAGTGTCTATGAGGCAAATACCAGGATTTTTAAATCTTTTTTTGACAAGAAGTATACTTACTCAAAAAGGCTGTGTTCTCTAAATCTTTCGTAGATTGGTAAGCTTCCCTTCAAAGTCAAGGATAGTAAGATGCATACATAAGTACAACCGTCCTGTTGGACGAAAAATAAGTGGAGATAAGCCGGGTCTATTCAATTATGTTACGCAGACGCTCGAAGGGTGAGGAAAGGTGTCCAGTCCTCTAAAACTATGAAGAGGTGGTCCAGCTGTCTCGCTCATAATAAAGCCCTTAGCAACTATTTTCTAGTCGATTTCCGCGGATTAATCTGACTTAGATGATAATACTGTTGAACTCCCGGGTTCGTTTCCCCAAGTAGAAAGTTGCCCTTGGGTTGTTCCAAATTTGGTTCGTAAACTACTTACAGAGGTTAGTGGGATTTCAGTCGCTCCAGATGATGCTGTTCTTTCCCTGCTGTTTTCATCAGGAAGGTGGCTCCGCGAGAATAACGCCCTTGCAAGTTATTTTCAATTATAGTCTGGTCTTAGAAAGCAATACAGTGATATCGATTATCCAGCATGGGAAAAAATTCAGGAAAAATAGGTCGAGTGTTACCCAAATTCTTGAATCGCTAAACGACTCGACGCTCGTTTAATAAGAGGAAATGCGTGGACGTAATCTCGACTTCTCTATCACTTTTGTAAGGGATCGTTTAGTGTGCACGTAACTTGGATTGAATCTTTCTTGAATCATCGATCGTTCCAGGTGCGAGTAGGCCACTATCCAACGTGAGATCTTTTGCACCAGCGGCGATCGCAGGGTTGCGTGTAGCATCTGTGTACATGGTCTAATATTTACACTTACGAGCTTCCTACGGTTATAGAACGATGCAGTGTAAAATGCACGGGTTCTGCAGGCGACTTGAAATTTTATAAGGAGCGCAGAATGAAGAAGACCTCTAACAGTTTTAAATTCAATTGACGCTCTTCGCGCTTGGTCCTTTGCCTGGGATCTTCCACCGGCACCGAACGCACCGAACAAAGCGTCCGTACTACGGCTGTGTGGGAGGGATCCGGCCCACATGTACACGATTGATGTTGTCGCGGTAAATCAACAAGTTGGGCTAAAAAATTGACATTCGCAGTTGACGAAAGCCTAGTCTCAAGCAACGTTCTGTGTGCATGTACAGCAAACAAAGCGGATCAGTGACTATTCATGCTTTTCAGAACAATAGTTGGCAAAGATCGGTGCCTGCTCATAAAATCGTATAAACATATGTTCGCTCTATTCTGGAGAGTTTTACAGTTTTCTCTCCTCATCTTAAGAAGATCTCCAGTAGACTGAAATCTGTTTAAGATAGCTTTACTAGAAGGTTAATTTTCGATAAAATGGCATTCAGTCACAACTGTGTACCCTAGGATAGGTATGAGATGTTAAACCTGAAAACATGGCAGTAGAGAAGACACTAGTTAGACCTCACCACGTGTTTCAACATGTTAATACACAACGTAAAGGGGTAACGCGTGCGATTCCTTGCACTTTATTTCCTCTAGCACTAGATGTAATAGTGTTAGCGCTATCACTGTTAGACCGAGATCCCCTTTGAGAGCACGGGTTTTAGTGCTCTTAAAGCTACTGTATAATACTCTAAAATGAAGAAAATATTTCCTTCAGTTCGAGGTGCAAATCATCTAAGGAACTAAATTCGAAAGTTAAGATAAGACCCTGCTTGTTTTATCGGCTCTGAATAGTATTGGCAACTGCTTTTGAATATGTTAATCCTTGCTCTGTTGCTTTTTTTGTTCGTGTTCCTCTGTTTGCATTCATTTTATTGTAACGACTACATGTTTTTACACAAATTGTTTCGTTTTGTGGAAGGTTTTTACTAGTTATCTTTTCAAGGACTTAGTGTGCATGCAATAACATAAATGTAAATAGCAGAACAATCATTGGAAGCAGATGACTGTAGAATAATGGAATACTAAACCAAGTATAATGTACAGCAATAATTTTGCAGAAAATCAACAACGAACCATATAGGATGCAGTTCAAAAAAATTGGAACGCGAATTCAAAAGTCTTTTCTTGTTAATAAAGCTATTCTTCCACAGAAGGAATTAGTGATTAGCGTTCTACTAGGCTGCACAGAAAGATGAAGGTTTCACCTCATTACTCTTCCTCTATCCTTGAAATGTTATATTTTAGCTTAAGGGAGACCTCTTTGAGCAGCTCAAGGAGAGTGAGGATTTCGAGAGCGTTTCCAGCAGTGCACTGCTTAGTGCTCATTTTGGTTAACGTGCAGCAATTATGGGTGGGACGAAATCCTTGAGAGTGGTTTCCAAACAGGCTTCGCCCTGATGCATTTCTCAAAAAGGATGCGATTTCAAGCACGTCTCGAAGCGATTGTGAGAGCTGGAAAAGAACTGGTTGGTAGTGGGATGGATTATCGAGTATTCTGAATATCCACTGTTGCTCCAGCCGCTGTCGCATCGGTTGCGAGGGCGAACGCGTGGAGAAGAGCTGGATGTTCTGCCTGGACCAATGTAGGACCGATTTACAGGACAGCGAGAGAGCGTAAAATCATCAAACGCAAATCGTGCGACCCATGGTAGAGCCTCATCTTCCACACTGCAACCTGCCACTCTGTTACAGCTTCCACTCTGAAGCGACTATTGTTCCACAGGAATCGCTGTACATACATATATCGCCACACGCTCCAAAAAGGGTTCGGTTTTTGTTGAGCAAAAAATGCTCACCGAGACCACGAAATGACAGCCTCACTTCACCGCGCCTATCATGCATTAAACTGTCCAGCTCGTTCGGCATTTCAGTTTTTTCTAGGAGCTCCACATCTCCTTACGTCGCTTTGCTCGTTGTTACTCTTCACGGAGAAGTACATGTGAATTCGAAGAGACCTTCTCTCCTCCGTCGGCAGCAACAAATCTACCTTCCCTACCCTAATTATCCTTTCCAGACAAGTCTGGCAAAAACTCACCGATTCCGGTTGTTATAAGGCTTGGTAGGCCTGGGTGGGAGCGCCGAACCAGGACCTGGTATCGGGTGCACGCAACAGCTGGCACCTCCTTCGACTGCGCGCTACGCGCCCAACCACAACACGATATGACGTAGAAATGGAAAACTTCAGGCGCACCTCAAACAAGAACCGTCACGCTACAGCCCCTCAGCCTAGTCCGCCGTCCTTCTGCCATCATTCAGAGACATCAGTCTCATTTACAGCCAACTAAATTCTTCTGTTTATTCAATCCAAGAATGGAAGGCTCTGCTCAGTGCTCGAACTTTCCGGTTGCTCACTAAAAAACTTCTAAAGTTACTCTTCTCTGAAATTGCTTCTAGTTTCTTTCAATTATTACTGCTGTCTAAAGGTGGACACTTGCTAATATAAATTCTTGCATTGTTAGATTATGATCTATACAAAGGCTTGAGATTAAAATGTGCTGTTCAAACAGGTATCGCTCTAGCTGGGATAACTGGAGTACCTCCAGTATACGGCTTGTACACAGCGATTTTTCCATCGTTCCTCTACATCTTCTTCGGCACTTCGAAGCATAATGCCCTCGGTAAGTGACTAATCCGAACAACCATTAGGAGGGGCAGTGTCGCTGAAATGGATGCTTAAATGTCCTGTTCTGCCTACGGCTTAGTGTCCTTCGAGATAGTCGTGCGTTTTGAAATGTGACCAAAACATACCAGCTAGAACCTGGAATTCTGTGATGGAAAGCTTCTCTAGTACAATGACTCACTGTCATGTTGGGCTAAACTAAATTACTGTCCATTTGAGGTGGCTTCGCGGTTCTCTCACTAATGACGCATTCGGCAATTGAGACTGTGATGATGAAGACAGCGATCAGTTACAACACTACCTCGTACGTGAATCACACCGTGGAGGAACTCGAAACAAGCGTTGACAGCTTCAATGGGTCAGCAATGTGGGTGATTTCCAATAGTATTCGAATTTTACGTGTTTCTTGTTTCCCTGTTTTATTCTCTCGGCTTTAATTGTATTATTGTAAGAGCGCGTTTGGCTTCGATAGGGTGTCGTGTCTGCTTTCTGTTTACATCTTATCAGATGTCGAGGCTAGATTTCGTCGCGGAGATTAAAACGCGCGCTCAGTTAACCACGATTGTCTCGATTGGGAAGGCCTCCCTACAAGGGAAGGACACTAGTTGACATGGGGCTATGATATGGGATGCATACAACGGGATGCGGCGTCGAACGCTGATTCCAAGTATGTGTTCCATTTTCGCTGGTCCCGTCTATGAACGGAGTTGCGGACATTTTCAGCTTGGCCCTTTGCCCTCTGTTGGCCCTTTGCCCTCTGTCTGCCCGCTGTCCGCCAATCACAAGAAGGGCAAGATCATGCAGGCTGGAAACTGCGCTGACCGCCGAGGAGTGGCGGCGCAGGGGATAGAGGAGCGGCGTCGTGGAACGGCTGGCTTGCGGCTCGACTCCCCGGTGATGCGGGATTTTCTCACTTCCTAAAAAAGATCTGCCAGGATCAACGAAGGCTCTCCATGTCAGATCGCAACGGAGAAGGTCCCCGGAAAGGAGGCCAGTTTAGATGGTTCTATTGTATTTTCACGACTCCAGGGTGGAAAACTTCATGTATGGACGGTATGTGTAGGTATGTTCTCACTCCACTCCCATGACTCAATTCATCGAGTTGTATCGCTAATTTGCACTCTGTCCGGTACTTATGAAGCAGAGGGCCCGTACGCAAAAAAGAAGCCTTTCGGTTGTGTTCTGTGTTCCCCTCAGCGGACGCCAAGGAGAGCACGGACCAGGAAAGGGAAGGAACTCCCGGATGTGGTCAAATTTAGCGCAGGTGCGGTAGGTGGATCACATCCTGGGTACTTTGTATGGGGCGCGGGCCCTTTGCGTTATAAGTACCCTCAGTCCTCCGCCGCAACAAGATTGTAAGAATCAGAACTTTTCTCACGTATTCATGGCACGCTGCAGGACACTTGCATAGTCACTCTGTGACGTTTGATACACCAATTCATTACTGTTTCCCTACTGCCGTCATAGAGCACTGCTCTTACAGCGGCTACGCTCATGTATTTTTTATCCGCTGCAGTCATTGCCAACAGCTGTTGTGTTCTGAACATCTCTTAGTGCTATTTCACCGCTGCTAGTATATGTACCGTTCATCGTTTGTCTTCTCGATATGTTTGTAGCAACTATTCATACTAAATTGGATCACCCTGCCAGTATGAAGTTATGAATGCAAAGACGAGTCCTTTCTGCTTACCTTTTCCGTGCGATTTGACATAGAGAGCTTTTGTTGATCGTGGCAGAGCTTTTTTTAAGTAGTGCGAAAACCCCGCATCAGAGCCCCATGGTCATTTAGTATCATTCCCTTGTTAGATTTGAATAGCGTTCTACGCACTGAAAGCAGATGTCAAATCTGTGTTCAACATCCCTGATAATTCCCGTAAGCGATATCTGGTCGATATTTTTTTCAAGTTCTGGAGTTGTGGGAGTACTATACACTGAGCACTTGGGTCTTTACACGACAGAAGGAACGGGAAAATTTTCATTAACAAGCATCAACAGGAAGGAACCAGAAAGGGACGGAACTGGAGGGAGAGCGACCAGAGAGGGAGCATCAAGCCCGGGGCGGTTTTTTTATTCCTCGACGGCGTTGTCCACGACGGTATCCTCCCAAAGGCAAGCAAGAGAGGTGTAGAGCTCCCAATTGATGGTCATTCTGGACTCCTCTTCTCGAATTTCGCGGCCTTCTCTCCTTGACGCGAAAGGCGGAACTTTGCACGAACGAGGTGGTGGTCCGATCCCGTGTAGAACTTCTGGACGACGGAGACGACAATACTTGCGGTTAAAGATGATGTTGTCGATCTCGTTGTGGAAGTGGCCACCTGGAGCTTCCCAGGTCTATCGTAGGGTGAGGCTTCAGGAACTACGGGACTCCATTTGTGGTCTTGATCGGCATGACGAACTCAGACAGTTTCTTTTCACACTCCAAACCGTGGGATGGGAAGTTCTTCCAGTGGAGTGCCATAGTGGAGCTAAATGTTTTCATACCTGCTAACCAAGCATTGTTTGAAAGATTCAATGGATTTCGTCGTTGTGAACAGTGCTCAGGTCGCTCAATGAACAACTACAGTCGGACAGAGATTGTAACCATAATTGGTGCATGTATCCTCCCGATTCCTTAAAAACTAGTGATGAGGGTACGTTCGTACATTTCATGAGGTTCGTACTCCAGCTGCTCCACAGAGAGCGTCCTATTGTTCGTTCTAAACGATTAAAAGTGCATCGCGTCATTGTATCCAAAACTAGGATTGAAATGTAAGGCAAAACTCTTTGCTAGGGCAACCTTGGAAAAAATTAGGAAGAAACTGCCCCTATCGGGAAACGAAATCTAAGCGGCATCAACAGTGCAAGGTGCGGCGGCGGTGGAGTGGTAGTGTTCTCGCCTTCCAGGGATTCGTGATCAGCGCCCAAACCCTAACCCCCATGCACAAAGTTTGGGCGAAGTTGATGCTTATGTCCTCATCACCCTCATTTGTTCACAAATACCTTAGCCTTAATAAGAATATGCAAATTCCTAAACAAATGCCAGATTCTTGATATGATGGTCGTTGCCAGGCGTTTGTTCACAAATGTGTTGGAAATGAAGATAAAGGGTGTCTCTGATGATAGATCACAAAATGCAAAAACTTTAGCATCGGTGGGGACTAAACCCGTAGTCGTCTTCCTGGAAGGCGGAAACACTACCATTGCGCCGCCGCCGCAACTCAGATCCCCGCTAATATCTTCGCTGATTACGCAGCACTCCGCTCATCGCTTCATCAGCGCAGGCGACACACAGCTGTTAACTCGATCTTTCACCGGTCAGCACTCGCTTAGGAGATCCGCTTTGCAAATTTGGAAGGTATAAGCCATTCCTACTACCATCTCATGGCTTCTGTAGGTTATTGCTTTGAATTTTGATCTTGTCTGCACAAGGTTGTCAGCATTCAAAAAAATTTTAGGACATAGGTCTCGCTTAGAAGTTCTAGGTTTGTTTTGAAGCACTTTGGCTGGTAAAAAAGTCTACAACTTCATAGTTAGATAAACTGTAACTTTGCTTGCTCGAACTCGGATGCAGGGTCAAGCTTAAGGTTCGAGAATCGAAGGGGGAAGGTTGTACTGTGACACCGCTTTGGGGGAGGGGGTCGTATTCTCTCGGTTTTGGCAGAGGATCCTCCAATTTCAGGTTTTAGGTGACGTTTGCATCTATTAATAAGTTATTTTTTTCAGGTGTGGCTACGACAATGTGAAGACTTACAAGCACTTTTGTTTCCTAAAGTTAAAAATAGAACTGGATTTTAAATTTTTTAGATGGTGATTGTTGTACAGTGAAAAATAAAGATTTTCTGTCCGCATACTTAGTCAGTGAGAGGTTGTCCATTTGTTCAGATTTTTCCAGGATGTCATGAACACGACAGTTTTCCACCTGAAGGAGCGAAATCAACTTTCAAAATTGCACTCTATAAAATTTCAACTGGTAATTACTGAGGACGGCCTAAGTGCATTCGCTATAAGATTTCTGAAGAGCTCTTTGAATCAGGGATGGAATGGAAATGAAGGATGGACTTGCCATGAAAATTATTTTCTCTCTTCTGCAGAGAACGGCATCAAAAGTGAAATCGTACTGTACAAAATTTTAAGCTCGTTTGACACGCTGTGGCAAGACTTTGTTTTTCTGAAACGATCTTCTATGTATATGATCAGGCGTCCCGGTTGTGCATCATTTGCCGAAAAAATGTCGACCTCCCCCCTTCCCCTCCCCCCAAATCACACGGAAACCGAGTCGGATGATCTCCGTGTCAGCGCCTATGTTCATCCCATTTGTGTTTCCCTCCGAGCGAAAAGTCTGCTCTCTGCGTGCACATTTTTGGCTTCATCCGAATTGTGAAACACCGAATTTCTTTAAGTCTTGGAAACGGAACGTCGCTGATCGAGGAGGTCACGACGGAGATGTGGACAGATGGAGTAAGCCCAGTGAAGGAGATCCACGTGGCTACAACTATAATATTTTTCGCTGGATGTATTCAGGTATGCTTGTCATATTAGGAGCAATAAGAATGGCATTCCGCAGATTACAACTTGAAATGTCGATTTTCAATCTAAAGGCTTCGATGGGATATGCTAACTTGTCAAGTTTTCTGTTCAAATTTTGCCGCTACAGCATCGCGTTAGCCAACATAATTTAGGTGCTCATGGGCGTTTTCCGACTTCAGTACCTGACCACTGTCTTCTCCGAACAAGTGATGTCCGGATTCGTTGTCGGCGGCAGTGTGCACGTGTTTTTTGCTCAGATTGGTGATGTGCTCGGGGTGAAGCTGCCAAGACGAAGTGGCCCTGGCTATCTGTATTACGTAAGTAGAACTCTGGCTATTTGTATAAGGCAAGTAGAACTTACTCTACCAGTCTCCACTATGTGAAATTTTTTATTCATATTTTAGTGGTTGAAACTTTTAATAGATGCGTGTGTAGAGTTCTCTTTCGTGTAGTGGTGGGTAGAACGCTTGTCTGAGTTCGCAATGTCGGTAGTATAGGGAGCTGGCTTTATTCGGTGAACTTCCATTAGGCGCTTACTTTCAGTGCAAAGTCGTTGATCCTTGTTTTTTCTCAGTCTACTGCTCTCGTGCATTCGTCTTCGAAAATTGTTTTATTCGCACTTTAAGCAAGGTGAGGAGCCTTCCGTTGACATAAGATGGTCCACATTCAGACAGTACACATAGTACATATTCAAATTCGAATGAAAGTCATTCGATTACCTACCATGGGAAACGTCATTGTTTACTGGTTTATTCATATCTGTGTCCTATTGTTATCTTTTATTCATTATCTAATGCGGGAAAAATACGCGTTGTCATAGGCGGCAGTGACGTGTTCATCACGTATGTCGTGGAAGGGTTATCACAGATGTGAGGTTGCGTACATTGCTTCAGGTAGTGACTGCTTAGAACATGGAGGCCCTCCCTGCTGATTCTCAGTGTTGACCTACAGATCGACTAGGGATTGAAGGAGTATGTAGCCAATGCATGTTCGTTATTTCAGAGAATCTGTGATCTTATCGACAACATCGTCAATATTCACTACCCTACACTTGCGATCTCTCTCTCATCTTTGGCGTTTCTGGTTTTCGGCAAGGAAATTATTTCACCATGGCTCAGCACAGCATTCCGTTTTCCGATTCCGTTTGACCTAGTACTGGTTGGTGTTTTCTTACAACATTATAGAGCTTGAGGAAGGATTTTCTCCCCATCGCAACGTGAGCAAAGATGAGGCACTCGGAAGGGTTGGTACCCTCGCGTGCACCTCTCACGAATCGGTTCTAGGTTCTGTTCATGTACTGTGTACATGGGGGGGGGGGCAGACATAACTCCAACGCCGCGCGAACCCCTGGTGTCGCGCACGGTGAGCGAAAAAACTGGACGAGTTGTCGCAGTCCGACTGCTTCCGACAGGGACGTCTATTGACTAATGATAGAGTGCGAAAGTGTGTGCAGACGACGTCGACCGCACAGAAGAGGGAAAGAGACATAAGATGAGGATGAGATAAGTCTGATGTCGCCTGTTAGGGAAGTGGGAGTGGTTGTTAACAAAGTGCGGGCGGAATGAGACTCAATGTATTTCAAATGAGTGAAGAAAAACGGTCAAGGATCTCGTGGGAAAAAATCGAAACAAGACCTGGAAAGGGATTACTAACTAGAAGTTTAGGAAGCGAGTGCTTGTAGGTTTCTATTGGGGGGGGGGGGGGGGCTATGAGCGCTCTATTCCGTAGCTTTTCCTTTAATTCTAACTTGGCGCTACACTTGACCGTCACCTAATCATTTGTCATAGTCCCTGTGACGCTACTAGGAGGGGTTGAACATGATAAAGTATCTAAGTTGTTTGATGGAGCAATAAATGTCAGAAAACTAGTGGAGGCGCACTAGTTTTCTGACATTTCTTGGCAAGCGGTAGCAAGATTTCGTGCTTCGCGGCCAACCATGCGTCATCAAGCGACGTCCGCGATTTAGCGCCGCGACATCGCATGCGACTAGCGCGCGACGTCGTGTTGGAGTTACGTCCCGGAGACGTGTACATGTATACGTACACACCTTCAAAACGTTCTATCCTACGAAACACTAAACTTATACAACTTATACATTTACATGAATAAAAATATAAGGCTAGTACGTGCCACTCTCTCTCTTTCTCCGCCTGTCCCTCCGTCCGTTTGTCCGTCTGTCCGGCGCCCTTCCAAGACGTGATGCCACAAGCGCATGAAGGGTGGAGATAATGGCAGTGCTACTCATTTTCGCTTTCAGGCATACGCCTGGGACAGTCCCTGTTAAGTCCGAGTGGGTCACCCAGGAACGATCTCAGAAAGGATGTTGCACGAAATTCGAAAAGCATGCCACGACGGCCTGCTGCATCATTGTGCTGGACGAAGCTGGGCCGTTTTCGGATATAAATGGAGACTCATTTATGTTCTGGGCGGGTTTTCACGGAATATAGGTAGATGATACCCCCCCCCCCCCCCTTCCCGCTCCCTTGAATCAGGCGGTGACTTTTTAATGGCCCACACTACACATTTCGCAATTTCCTACGCAGTATCCGTACATGGTGCTATCCTGAGTGTAGGTTAAAACACTGATCTCAGCGTGTGGGCCATCTCTTCTTTTTCTCACATAGTGCATACGTCTCATCTCTGTTTTATTTGAGGCTGTTGTTGGTATAACGGCAACGAACTACGCGGAACTCTCACGACGTTATCACATCAAAGTTCTTGGAAATATTCCAACAGAGTGAGTTCCCAAAGTTCTAATATCCTTGTGCTTAAAATGATGGCATATTGACGAAAATATTCTACTGTAATATCTTGCTCATTAATTGGTCATATTGGGTGACACTGAAGTGAAAACCAGTGTACGGAATCACCACGGTTGATTGTTTCCCCTTCTATTCTTCCCCATCAACTCCCTGGAACTCCCCTGACGCCGTCACACCATGAAGCAGTCACTGGATCTTGAGCCTTTGAGAATGCCAAAAGTTGGATTTTGAGGGGTAGAACTCTATTCAGTCCCCCATCCCGTAAACTAGGGTTGCTTCGGCAGTGATATGACACGAAGCACTGCCCGGCCTGTCGGTGTTAGTTGCAGCACAGCTGCGTGCGCTTTGTGGACGCTACTGGAGGAAAGCCATGCAGACATGCTCTCCTCCTCCCACTCCGCACGACTTCCTCATTAAAGTGCATTACTGACCTCACTTTCTCTTCCCTCTGTGACTGCAGCACCACGGAACATGATTTCTGAGTTCCCTTTGCTCAGTCAAAACAGAATCGTTATTGACAAAGGGGCCCGTGAAATTCCCCCAAAGATTCTCAACGTGACCTATATCGTCTTGTAGAGCATCGGATGGGGATCACAGAACTGTGTTTCATTTTTGCTATGGGCCACTGGGTGGTCCAAAAATGGCAAAAAAATGGTATCGCTTCACGGCGGGCTGATAAGGCCAAAGTGACACCTGGAATGCCCTGTCGAGAACTATTTAAGCCGCTTACCTCGAATCTGTCCCTCTTTTTCTATTATCATTTTGCTTGTACTACTTTTCATCAAATCTGAAGTCGAAGGTTGTAAAATATGTCTGACAACACTGGAGAAGGAAGCGATCCCACTAACGTGCACAGCTTTAGTGGGTCAGCGGCAGGATGACCGAGTGGTGGCAGTGACAGGATGACCGAGCAGATAGCGATGAGGGCTTTCGGAGGGGGAGGAGGGTTCGATTCCGGGAGGTTAGGGATTTGCTAGGTGGTCTGCTCCCATTTTTACAAGTGAAGAGTACATTTTGGCTTCGGTAGGGTCCCGTGTTATTGGGTAGCGGTGAATGAGGGTGGCGAAGTCATGACTACCGATTTCGCCCTGACTTCGCATATAGGAATTATCTAAGCCGCTGACCACGAATCTGTCATCTTTTTTCAAATCTTCACTTTTCTTGCACCACTTTCCATCAGAGGTTGAAGTCGAAGGTTGGAAAATAACATTCGAGAAGACCACATTGGAGAAGAACGAGACTCTACTAACATAGACAGATTTGGTCACCCATATCTACCGTAACCTACCGTAGTCGACCGAAATTTTAAAAATAGATGTTATATCCGTGATCAGCACCCATAATAACCCTCCATGGGCGATCTTTGAGCGAAATGTTCACTTTCGACCTCTCCTCGACCTTTGGAGAGGTGAAAGGCAGCAGTGCCGGTTATTCTGTGCACACTCCTTTCCTTACACATACCCATCGTAACCTTCTACCTTCCATCGTTTCGCCGAAAATGATTGCCAAATTGGTGCTCTGCATCCCAAATAACCCTAAAGTTGAATTTTGGACAAAAAATTTTCTCGACCGCTAGAGTAGAGGGAGTGAGTGCATGTGCTCCTATCTGCAATGCCCCCGACCCGTCTCCCGTAAGTGTGTAAGAGAATGGTGAGGAAGAAATACACGGCAAGGCCACCAATTACACGAGGTAGATAAACTGTACTTGGTAACAGCTGAAATGGCGAAAGTTTAGAGAAGAATATAAAATAAAGAAGAATAAAAAAGATCCATTAAGAATTCCGCAGGACGATGAGTATGTGTTGATGATGGGTGGAGTCAATACATGTCGATCGTGTTCGCAAATGAAGTGACAGCGAGAAACACTTCCAAAACTGATTGAGAACATTCCAAAGAGGTCATAAGGGGATAGCGTCTAACGGAACCCTCGTCAGCGAGACAAGCGTGGTTTAATGGACGTGCGACATCACTCCATATGACAGAACCAGCTTCCTCCACATCTGACAACAAGTTGAAAGCGGGGTTAGGACGCGAAGAAAGTACCCTACCGGAGCCAATATGTGCTCTTCATTTGCAAAAATGAAAAAAAAACCCAACTAGTGACGGAGAAACCCAACCCCCGGAATCGAACCCTCGACCTCCCTCCCGCATGTCCGATTCGCTATCCACTTGCCCACCTAGTCACTGCTACCATGTTACAAATGAATCACTTAAATGCACACTGCAGCTTCGTCTAGGAAGCGTGAAAAATTATCGTATTACTATAATCTAACTTTAATTTGAGCTCTAAACCTTTTGTAAGTTTAGAGCACGACAGGACCATTCCAGGTGTCACTTTTGCCTTATCAACTCGCCCAAGTGATATCATTTTTTGTCATTTTTGAGCCACCCAGTGGCCCTTAGCAAAAATGAAATACAGTTTTGTGATCCTCGTCCGATGCTCTACAATATCATAAAGGTCTCATTGAGAATCTTTCGGGGATGTTCATGGGCCTCCCTTATGAGAAGAGGACGTAAATAGCCGGAAAATTAGGTAAAATTCAATTCTCAGAAGTCAAGTTGTTTGACATGAAGTCAGTAGGACAACTGACAGACAAAAAATATGAGTCGTTTTAACACATGTGGTAGATGTTGCGTTCACAGAGTTAAGCATAACGGATAACACAACAGATCACTTACCGCGCATGTTCACTTACCGTAGTAACACTAGGCTAAATAAGTTTTTAAATGATCTTCGCACGTGCATTACTTCATAATGTCCACAAAGACAGCTCAGGAGCAAAGGACATGATAGAAGCAGTCATATATGTATGTTTCGTTGTTGTATGTTTATTTCCGTGTGTTTTTCGAACAGGATGTCTTTGCTTGTTCGGTGTTTAACGGGGTGTTGCCCCTGCAAGTCCTCCTTGTTTTACTATTTTTCTTGGAGACCGAGTTTTATTTGTTTTTCCAGTTTTCTCCGTAATGCACCTACGTCAAGATGTGAATTTCTCAGTCTATTGGTGTTGCAGTGTTATAACGGAAAATAAGTGAGGTGCTCAATGAGGAACTGTCAACGAGAAATGGGAGAACGTTTGCCTGGCCATATAACTTACCAGAGTACCTTTGTCTCGCACGCTCCACTCCACTTCGCCAGTAACCGCTTCAGATGTCTGATCTGGCGTGCGCACCCTCGAGGCGACTGGAAATCATATTCATTTTGTTACAAAAACAGCTAAAGGCGAAATATGTAATATTGGATTTTGAAAAATTAAGAAAGGTTCTGTGGAGAACTTGATCATCGTTAGACGGTGAATCCCACTGGGGAAATCGCCTATCGCAGCAACAAGCCGTCGGCCCATTCAGCACTGGGCGTGCTCATAGAGTTAAGCGCATTACATGTATCCTTGAGTTGTCGCGTCCTTCGCCAGTTCTTCTGGAGGCAGCAGGGAAGACGTCGTTTTCAGGTTTCCCCCACCGTCACTGCCACGTTTCGACCTCATTCAGTATATTGGTGTTAATGCTGTTGCCATTGGGTTAACTGCTGTGGCTATTCATTTAACTGTTGCGAAAATCGTCGAGAAACGCTACAAGTACAAAATCAATCATGGACAGGTACCGTCAGTCGGGGTCGTCTCGAAAGCGTTAACTAAAGCTGAACGCTGCATTCACTTATGTCTGATTCAGGAATTGTACGCCCTTGGATTCGTCGGGGTGCTGTCATCGTTCTTTCCTGTGTTCCCTGTCACGTCTGGATTCGCCCGAAGTGTCGTTGGGGCTGCTGTTGGCAGCAGTACGCAGGTAGTCGGTGTCCTATTGCAATACCGTGGCTTGAGCGATTTTGCTTACGCGTCCTCCGTGCAGCTCTGCTGGCCTCAGTCCAGTCTTATCACCTCCAAAACCAACATGCACATCATCTCAACAGATTGTTTCAGATGACGTGCTTGTTCTCCTCTTTGGCTTTGGTACTGGTTATTCTCTACATCGGTCCTGCGCTCGAGTACCTCCCTAAATGCATTCTGTCGACAATGATCATCTTTTCACAAAGGGCGATGTTCGACAAATTTTCTGAGCTCCGCGAGTTATGGCCAATTTTCAAAGTGGACTTTGTGAGTGGCTTTTTGCAGTGAACCACAAATGAATTCACTGCAACCTTCTCCTTGGTTGAGGCAGCAATGCTTTTTGTTGCATCTAGACAATATGGCTCGTGAGTATGATACTGACGGTCTGCCTTGATATGGGTGAAGGTCTGTTGCTCGCGACAGGCTTTGCTGTATTGACTACGATTATACGAATGCAGAGGTTGGTTGTGCAAATATATTGCATCTTTGGCATATTAAATGGTTTAAACGTTGAATACTATGTAATAAGACTATCCGACAAGGATCTCCCTTTTAGCTAATCTCAGCCAGCGGCCGCTTGACTCAATACCGTCTTTGTTCTAGGCCGAAATGGCACTTCCTTTCCCGAGACTCCGATACCGACAGCTTTAGGGAGACGAAGAAGAAGCACCTAGAGTTTGTAGGAGGCAATGTCTGCGTTTTCCGTATGGATGCTCCGCTCATCTTCACAAGTGTTGATCGGTTTACTACGGTAAATTTCCAGCACCTCCTTGAGTTTGGCAGAAACAGTACTATAGCGCTTAGGCTGTGTGGCAATCCGTTAAAACGTGGGAGCGCTCCAAGGCCGAGTCGTTCGTTACGATCGATCAGATGAATTCAGCAAGCATGGACGACATCTTTGAAAAGGTTTGCCAAAATGTCAACGTAGAGTGGTGAAGGTAGTTCCAAGAGAAGTAGGTGGAGTGCAGTTATAGAGCAGTCAAATCCTAACAGCTACTCTTTTTTGGCGTCGAACGCATCGTGTCCCAAGAACGGTTCTGTGAAGTTTTCTTGCAGGAAGTGAAACGCGAAATACGCAACGGAACAGCCCAAAATGGCCGGAAAGCGTGGTGCGTAGCACGGTCTGTGAAATTGTGGAAAACTAACTTGTCTTCGAACTGCATCCAAACTGCCGACGCAAAAAACACTGGCCTTTTTTACCTCCGGCAGAAGTTTCTCTATGATTATAGGCTGCACGACATTTTTTTCATAGCTGGTATACTAAGGGTCTTAAAAATTTGCAGAATGTTTGAATAGACATGGAACTCTTTCCGGCTATGCTGCAGCAGCGTATGTACATATGTATCCGAGCTCTAGTGAAGTTACACATTTAACGAAAACCTTCAACGAGGTGAATGTTTTCTGATCAAGGAATTCTTGTGACATTGGCTTTGAAGACCATTACACCTCCAAGGCAGGTCTAAATTTCTTTCAGAACAATAATATGTAGCGTGAGAAAAATGTGCAGATGGTCCTTGGAGCAAGGCCACCGTCAGAATACACTGCGTCTCCTCAAAAAGTGCGAGCACCCACGTTGCCTTAGTTTGAACTCGAAGCCATACAGATAGATGGGCCTGTGAAACTCACACCGAAGCATTAAATAATCCAACGCAAAAAGATCGGTGCTCAGTTACAGCTACACCTCCGAGTAATACTAGTTTCATGAATGGCACACGGTGTAGGAATTATTTAGTTGCCGTAAATTGTCTGCATTTTTAAGCTCCAGTTCCTTGTGACTTCTTCCGAGTTTATTTTTTGAGAAGGACTTTGCGACTTTTCAAACAGTGTATACATGCATTTTAGAAGCACACTGTGTACAATACCGCCCGCGTCGCGCGGTCAAAAGGACGGTTTGCGACGGAAAAATTCGTCGCAAACCGTCGCATGCTCATAACTCCTTTAATTTTACGTTGTTTGAGAAACTGTTAGCGCCGCTCGATTCGACTCTCGAGATATACACAAACGTGTGTAAAACATTACCAGATCACCGCGTTCTCGGCGTGGGTGGCCTAAAAACAACTGCAGCAGGCCTTTGCGATTAGAGTACCTTATTCTCCAGGACGTGCATGTGACGTGTAGTGTTTTCGGAGTATCTCAAGCATGACGTGCGTTGTCAGTGCTCTATCATGCCTGGAAGGCTCCGAGATTGCGCCGTGCACAATGCATATAGGATCGAACTTATCAATCGAGTGGAGAAAGCATGTTCACTCCGTTTCTATCTTCCCTTACTGGAAAATGTCAAGACTTCAAGACTATTTCGAGCCGTTTGGAGAATTTTGTCAGAAATTTCCAGCTGTCCTACTCGAGAATTGCTCCAATCTGTCCCGGCGAGACTAAAGTGTGCGCCGTGTGCAATGCGTATAGAGATGAACCTATCAATCTAGTGGGTTCGACAACTGCTAGAGTGAGCGTTTGGGGAGTTCTATCATAAATTTCTTGCCGTACTACTAAGGGATTGTTCTAAGACTGTCCAGCTAGCCTTTGGGTTGCGTCGTGAACAATGCATATAGAATCGAACCTTTTAATCGAGGGGGCGACCGCTTGCAAATTGCACGCGCGGGCGTGTTCAGAGCGCAATAACTCTTTCAAGTTCAAATCGTTTCGGCTGCAACTCGTGGCGCTTTTAGGCAGTAAAACGTTCGAGTAGTACATGAAAGTAGAACGGTGTAGCTTAGGAAGAGCCAGTGTTACAGGGGTGCGAAAATGCAGGCGAGGCTTGTGTGACGATTTTTTTTTCGAGTTCGGTGGACGACTGCGGGAACAGCCGGCGAGCAAACAGCCTTCGAATGCATAGGCAAACGGAGCGCTTTAGGTACTTTACATGGCGCGCTCAGAACTCCTCACCTTCCTAAACTGCCTTAGCTTCACCTGCGAGCTTAAAAGGACGGAAGATAGCGGCTAGAGTTTCTTGCGCTCTTACTGCCAAGATTCGAGTGTTCGACACTCGCAATGGAGCCGTTCTTTTCAGCATGGCAAGCGCTATCGAACGGTATTAGTTTCGAACGATCTTGGAAACATCGAACGGCCTACAAATGCGCAGGCGAGCAGAATGCTAAAGGTTCTTCACGACGACGTGCTCACAGTTCCCTAGCTGATTAAGCTGCCTTAGCACCAGCTGCCATTTTAGAGCGGCGGAGTTTTAGCGTTTGAAGTTTCCTGCGCCATTATTCGCCCACATTTGAGTTTTCTTCTTCTTCTTCTTCTTATTCTTCAGCGCTTGTCCCGCATCGTCGCGGGGTCCGCTCTTCTGGTGTTACGACGCCACATTTCCCGATCCTGCGCTTGATCAGGGTGGACACCAGCTACTTTCATGTCCGTGTGTAACGTATCGGACCAACGCTGCTTCGGGCGTCCTCTAGGCCGCTTTCCAGATACTTCCAACTCAAAGCCAATCTTGCGGACGCTGTCTTCTTTCCCACGCAGAACGTGGCCGTACCATCGCAAGCGAGCTTCGCGCATCTTGTCCGCTATCGGCGCGACACCGAACTTCTGCCGAATAGCATCATTTCTGATGCGGTCCATGCGCGTGACTCCAGCCGTCCAGCGCAGCATCTTCGTCTCCATGACGCTGAGGCGTGTTTCAACTTCCTTAGTCGCAGGCCAACACTCAGCGCCCTACATCGCTAGCGGGCGCACGACGGCTCTGTAAATCTTCGACTTCAAGTGCTCTGGTATCTTCCTATCGCAGAGCACGCCAGTCAGCGAACGCCACTTGGACGAAGCTGCACTCACGCATGAGTTCACTTCAACCAGCAGACCGCCGTCAGACGCTATTGCTGATCCCAGGTATTTAAACACCGAAGTGCGTGCAAGTTCAGTACCGTTAATCTTAACGGACTCGTTCACGTCAGTCGTTAGGTACTCGGTCTTCTTGACGTTCAATTTGAGTCCGAACCTCGCCAGACGGTCGCACCAAGCTTGCACCTGCCGCTCGAGATCGTCTTTCTCTTCGCAAGCGAGCATCACGTCATCAGCATAAAGCAGCGTCCATGGAACAGGCTGCTGAAGATCTCGCGTAATGACATCCATGACGACAACAAAGAGGAGTGGAGAAAGCGCAGAACCCTGGTGCACCCCAACAGAGATGGGAAACTCCATTGAGGTTCCAGCTGCAGCTTGCACTCTACTCTTTGGGCAAGAGTAGAGCATCCGCACCCACTCTATAAGTTCCTCAGGTACGTTGTGTCGTCGCAAGGCGTACCATATAAGCTCACGCGGTACCGGTCGAAGGCCTGCTCCAAGTCGAGAAGGGCTATATGCACCGGCTTCTGTCTCTCGCGGTGCTTCTCCACCAGGAGGCCTGCTTCGTGTTTAGCATCAATGGTCCCACAACCAGACACAAAGCCGCACTGGTTGTCGGAGAGTTTGACGATTTCACGGATTCGTCTATCGAGGATTCGCTCGAAGATCTTCATGCTGTGCGAAAGCAAGCGAATCGGACGGTAATTGAAGCAGTCCGCAGGACTGCCCTTCTTCTTCCAAATCGGAATCGTCGTACTGTTGTGCCAACACTCCGGTACTTTCTTCTTCTTTACTACCTGGTTGAAGAACTCAGCCAACCACTCAGCAGGATACCAGAGCTTCGACTTCCAAACATCGGCTGCCAGATCATCCGGCCCTGTCGCCTTACCGGGCTTCATCTTCTTTAGAGCCGCTTCTGTTTCCTCCACGGTGATCTTGCGAACGGGACCGTGAACAGAAGCCACAGAAGGGATGGCCGGATGAGGAAATTCCATAGTGGAAGTTTCCTCAAAGTAATCACGCCATCGCTTCAGCGCCTTTTTGCGGTCTGTCAGAAGATGGCCGCTCTTATCATTGATGCCAACAAACTTTTCAATGTCATCGGTTTGGCGATGGCGGGTCTTAGCAAGTCGGTACAAATACCGCTCACCATCGCGCGATTCGAGCTTTCGGTAGACATCACCATAATGAGTGGCTTTCGCAACAGCCACGGCTTTCTTTGCAGCCTTCTTCGCCTTCTGATACTCCTGCCAGTTGTCGGCTGTTCTGTCGCCGAGAAACACATGATACAGCACTTCTTCTCTCGAACCTTCGCTTTCACATCATCTGTCCACAGCCATGCCTGCTTGTCGACTTTGCGTCGTCCAGGCTTCGTAGTGCCGAGTTCCAACCTTGCAGCTTGGCGTATCGCGTCGGTTGCTTTCTTCCAAGTTTCATCGAGAGTCGTAACTGTCGGTAACCGCACGCGAGAAATCACAGCTGCTTCCTTCTCTTTCATTCGCCACCACTTGATTCTTGCAGCACCGCATCGCTCGACCTGCTTCAGCCTCGGAGAGGCGATCTTCAAAGTACAGATCAGCGAACGATGCTGTGGGGCGACCGTTTCATACGGCACGATCTTCGCGTCTGTGACGAGATTTCGGTCACGATCCTTCACAAGCACAAAGTCTATCTGAGACTTGGAGCTCCCACTATAATATGAGATGAGGTGGGAGTCGCGTTTTCGGAAAGCGGTGTTCACAATGGAGAGGCTATGCGATTCCGCATACTCAAGAATACGCTCACCATCGGGGTTACGAGACCCGTATCCGAAACCACCATGACAGCTGTACCCGTCCTTCGCAGCACCTACGTGCCCATTAAGGTCACCAGCGACTATGATGACATCCTTCGACGGTACCTCTGCTGTCCTCTAATCAAGCAGGTTCCAAAACTCATCCTTGGCTTGATCGGAGCAGCCAGCCTGCGGAGCATACGCAGAGAAGAAGTGATAGAGTCGCTCCTTAGCGGCGACAACGATCTTCACCAATCGATCGTCAAAGCGCTCGACGCTTACAATCGAGTCACGAAATCGTTCGGAGACGATTATTCCGACACCGCTGGTGGTCCTGGGACTTCCACATAGAATGGCCTTGAAACCACGTCCTATGTCCCTTGACTTGCGGCAGGACCACCTCGTCTCCTGCACCGCACAGAAATCAACTCTTCTTCGCTCCAGTGCTTCAACCAACTCGCACGAGCGGCCCGTCAACGTACCCACATTCAGCGTAGCCACGCGGGTCCTGCTTACGTTACGGGACTTTCGGACTAGCTCAGTTGCCCCCCGATGCCGTCCTCGCATCAGGGACCCTCGCATACTTCTCACACTCGCCGGGCTCTGCGAGTGCGCGTCGGCTCCCGCGGACGCCGTAGCACTATCTCGAGGAACTTGACTTGTCATACACCATGTGATGTGACATGGGTCTTCGTAGGCCGGCCTGTCACAAGGGCCTGTCGCCTGCATTCGAATGTCCGTGATTAGCTTAGCTCGCAGAGCGAGCAGTTTCCAGTGGCACCACGTGGAGGAACGGACATCGCCACCCACATTTGAGTTTTCGACACTCGCAATAAAACCGTTAGCTTCACCACGAAAAGCTCTATCGAACGATGTCAATCTCGACTAATTTCGGAAAAATCTATTTTTTACAATTTCCCATCGAAGACGGGGGTGCTCCAGGACGAGTGTGCCCCGATGATGACGTCATCGAAAATCGATATTCTCGAAATTGGCCAAATTTTCTCGTCCAAAATCATCTAGGGGTTATTTGGGGCGCTGGTTACGAAATTGGCGTCCGTTTTTGAAAATTCCGCTAATTTCGGTAGGTTTTGGATTTTCTTCTGGATAATTGGGGGTGGTCGGATTATCACCGATTCTGCTCAAACATCGTATAGGCGCGGGGACACCTACTGAAATCGGTAGAATTTTCAAAGACGGACGTCGGATTCGTAATCTGCGCCCAAAATAACCGCATAGATGATTTTGGACGATTTTTGCACGAGGAAACTTTTCCAATTTCGAAAATATCGGTTTTTGGTGACGTCGTCGTCCGCTCAGCTCGGGCTAGAGCGCCCACGTCCTCGATGGGAAATTGTCAAAAAATCGATTTTTTTGAAATTGGTCGAGAGTAACACCATTCGATAGAGCATTTCGTGGTGAACAAAACGGTGTTATTGGGAGTGTCGAAAACCCAAATCTGGGCGAGTAAGAGGACGGGAAACTTTAACCGCTAAGTCCGCCGTCCTAAAGTGGCAGATGGGCTAAGGCAGTTTAGGCAGCTGAGGAGCTGCGAGCATATCGTCTTAAAGCACCCTAGATGTTCTACTCGCCTACGCATCTGCATTGCCGTTGGCTCGCCGTGTCTTCGCGCAGTGGTCGACCGAAATCGGAAAAAATTGGACCGGCCTCACCTGCATTTTCGCAGCGCTTTAATTTAGTACATTCATGAGCTACACCGTTGTGCCTTAGAACAGTTCAAGAACGTTGTGCTGCCTACAAAGCGCTCGAGTTGCAGTCGGAAAGATTCGAAATTGATAGAGTTCTTGCGCTACGAACTTGCCCGCTCGCGCATTTGCGAGCGGTCGTGCCACTCAATTGATAGGTTCTATTCTATATGCATTGTTTACAGCGTACTCAAAAGCCTCCCCGGAACAGAGTACGGCAATTCCTGCCTTGTGTGGCTGGAAATTTCTGATAAAACTCCCCAAACGGTCACTCTACAAGCTGTCGCGTACACTCAACTGATAGGTTCGATTCCAAATATGTGCATTGTACACGGCGTACTCTCCCTTCTCGCTCCATAAAACCTCTTCATTTGTATAAGCTGCCGTCAGCGTTAAAGCACCTAAAGAGGGTAAGCTTTGCTGTTTAGCACGACATTTGAACCGCTTCCGCTCACTCGATTGATAGGTTCGACCCTATATGCGGGGAGGGGGACGTTCTGCCTGAAAGCGGCGCGGGCAAAGGCGCGGGACAGTTCCTGCGGAGACAATTAGTGTCGACTCGCGCAGTGACACCCGCCGCTTCGCGCTCAGCCAGGCAGCCCTCGCCGCAGAGGCGATGCTGACCCAGCCAACCACGGGAGTCTGTAGGTCAACCAGTTTTGGTGTGATTACAATCGATAGAGGGATGGGAGGCTCAGACGGCTTGCATTGGCAGTCCAGAATATGGGGCTGATCTGAACCCTACCATCTATATCAGAATTTCAAGCTATATCGAATGAGCCAGGAAAGAATCTTTACAAAAATTTTTCAGGCGCAGTTAACTTTCGGTAAATATCAGTTTTTATTTTTATCAGAATTAACTACGAAGCATGCTTCCAGTCTACTGTTGTGAACTCTACCATCTCCTGTACTAGAATTTCGATCTCTATCAAATGAGCTAGAAATTATCCTGTCAAAAAACACCTTAAGGCGGCTTTTAGGCGTTGTTTATTTTCGTTAACTGTCAGTATTTATTTATATCAGAATTAATTGTGAGGCATGCTTCCAAGCTGAAATTGTGCGAGAAATATAGTTAGATAGATGGGAGACCTTCTAAGAGCACCCCAAGCGCTCAACCTTTTTGAAAACGACGTTATGATCCTTTAGGGCGTAGAGCATGTTCACAGTCTGGAATTGCCCGAGGAGTTCGATTTGATGTCGGTGGACCTCCTAAGAACACCGAAGTACTCCAGTTTTTCAAAGCATTTCATGAGTGTTTCCTAACTCGTTAATTGGTGAAGACATTGGCTATGCAGGTACATTGCCTGTGGAACGCGGGGTCAAAAAACTGACAGAAGCCACAAACGACTGGACGAGCAATTTGAAGCATTGTGTGACGAAATTTATTCTCGGTGAACATTAGATTTGATGAGCCACCTATACATTTATAGTCTCGATATATATATGGTGTATGCATTATAAAGTTCCATAGAAAAATCAGTTACGAAATGCTAAAGAGATGTCATGTTGAAACTAATGCTTTAAACTTCCGTTAAAAGATCTCTCGTCTATCTAATTGGAATCCTCGTGCAATTTTAGCCTGGAAGCAAGTCTCGCATTTAATCCTGATATATGTGAATAAAAACCGATATTTAGCGAAAAATAAACAACGCCTGAAAAAATGCGCTTTAAGGGTTATTGAGGCTGGAGCACAATAAGGTTGTCAAATTTTGCCTTTTGTAGTGCTAGGGAGGGAACAAAGCCGCACAAGTAGAGCAGCTAGCTTGGAGCGAGCGACCTTCGATGGAATGGCCCTGTCGTGCTCTGAACCTAACTTACAAAAGGTTTGGAGCTCAAATTAAAGTTTGATTATAGTAATTTCCCACGTTTCCTAGACGAACCTGCAGTGTACATTTAAGTGATTCATGCGCCACCGCTCGCGGCGATTGCCGAATGGATAGCGAGGCGGACCTGAGGGAGGTGGTCGAGGGTTGAATTCCGGGGTGGGGTTTCTGCGTCCCTAGGTGGGCTGTTAGTGTTTTGCTAATGACGATTACATTTTGGCTCTGGTAGGGTACCTTCTCCGCGTCCTAACCCCGCTTTCAACCTGTTGTCAGATGTGGAAGAAGCTGGTTTTGTTGCGTGAAGCGATATCGCGCATCCATTAAACGATGATTGTCTCGCTGAGGAAGATCCCGTTAGATGCTATTCCCATATGACCTCTTTGGTATATTCTCAATTACTTTTGGAAGTGTTTCTCACTGTCACCTCATTCATAAACAAGATCGACAAGCATTGATTTGACCCATCACCAACACATACTCATCGTCCTTCGGAATTCTTCATGGATCTTTTTTATTCTTCTCGCAACTTTCACTATTTCAGCTAACTGTTCCCAACTACTTTTTTTGTATCAAACTCGTGTGATTGGCCGCCTGTATGTTTCTTCCTCACCATTCTCTTACACACTTACGGGAGATGGGTCGGGGGCAATGCAGACACAGTACCGGACATGTTCCTCCGTTCATTCGCCGGAAATCCCATAAAAGTCAACATAGGCCGCTTTGGAACGGTCCAAAGCGAACTTTTTAAATAACTTCTTTAAAAATCAAGTACTTGTAAAAAGAAACATACGTTTGAGCTCAGCAGCTCAAGCTATATCTTATGACTATAGATTTCAGCAGAGTTGAACAATGCGTATAGCCCCGACAGATTCAATCGAGTGGGCGCGACAACCTGTGGAGCGATCGAGCGACAGCTTGAAGAGTGAGCGTTTGGGGAGTTTTATCACAAACTTGCCGCCGCTCAACTCAGGAATTGCTCTAAGACTGTCCAGCGAGCCTTTGGAGTACGCCGTGCACAATGCATATAGGATCGAACCTATCAATCGAGAGGGGGAGACAGCTTGTAGAGTGAGCGTCTGAGAAGTTTTATCACAAAATTGCCACCGCCCTACTCAGAAATTGCTCTAAGACTGTCCAGCAAGCCTTTGGAGTGCGCCGTGCACAATGCATATGGGATCGAACCTATCAATTGAGTGGGAGCGACCGCTTGCAAAATGCACGCGCGGCCGTGTTCGGAGCGCAACAACTCTGCAAATCCGAATCTTTTCGGCTGCAATTCGTAGGTCTTGTAGGCAGTGAAACGGTGTAGTAGCACGCTAAAGTGGAACGGTATAGCTTATGACTAGGTAAAGTTACGGGGGCGCGAATATGCAGGTTAGCCTTGTGTGACATGAGTTTTTCGGAATTCAGTCAACCTCTGCAGGAAGACTTGGAGGCCTAACGGCCTACAATCGCCTATGCGAGCAGGACAATTAATGTACTTCATGATAACATGCTCACTACTCCCTAGCTTCCTGAAGTGCCTTAGCCCCATATGCCAATTTAGAGTGGCGGAAGATAGCGGCTAGAGTTTCTTGAGTTCTTGCACGCCCAGATTTGAGTTTTCGACACTCGCAATGGTACTCCTCTGTTCAGCATGGAAAGCGCTATAGAACGGTATCAACTCTGGCCGATTTTGGAAATATCGATTTTTTGACAATTTCGCATCGAGGACGAGACCGCTCCAGGCCGTTGCATACGGACGATGGCGTCACCGAAAACCGATGTTTTCGAAATTGGCCAAGCTTGATACCATTCGATAGAACTTTTTATTCTGATTTCAACGGCGTTACTAAGAGTATCGAGAACTGTGATCTGGGCGAATAAGAGCGTGAAGAACATCGACCGTTGTTGTGCCAAATGGGACGCAAGGGCGTGTTCGGAGAGCAGTAACTCTGTCGAGATCGAATCGATCTGGCTGCAGTTTGTAGATTTTGTAGCCAGTAAAATGTTCTAGTAGTGCGCTAAAGAACAGCGATATAGCTTGTGAATGGACGAAGTAACAGCGGCGCGAATATGCAAGTGAGGCTTGTGACGCATTTTTCCGATTTCGTTGGAACACTGCGAGAAGACGCGGCAAGTTAACAGCCTCAAAATGCATGTGCGAACAGAGCACTTAAGGTACTTTACGGTGACGTGCTCAGAACTTCTCAACCGCCTAAACTGCCTTGGCCCCATCTGCCGTTTTAGGGCGGCGGACTCAGCGCTGCCCTCTTACTCGCCCATATTTGGGTTTCCGACACTCCCGGTAACACCGTTTTGTTCATAACGAAAAGCTCTATCGAATAATGCAACTCTCGACCAATTTCAAAAAATCGATTTTTTGACAATGTCGAGGACGTGGGCGCCCTAGGCCGAGTTGCGCGGACGATGACGTCATTGAAAACTGGTATTTTCGAAATTGGCCAAATCTCCTCGTGCAAACTTCGTCCAAATCTTCTAGGGGTTATTTGGGGCGCTGATTACGAATCCGACGTTCGTTTTTGAGAATTCCGTCGACATCGGTAGATGGGGTAGATGGGGCTAAGGCAGTTTAGGCAGTTGAGAAGTTCTGAGCACGTCACCGTAAAGTACCTTAAGTGCTCTGTTAGCATATGTATTTTGAGGCCGTTAGCTCACCGCGTCTTCTCGCACTGGTCCACTGAAATCGGAAAAAAAAAGCGTCACACAAGCCTCACCTGGATATTCGCGGCGCTGTTACTTCGTCCATTCACAAGCTATATCGCTGTTCTTTAGCACACTACTAGAACGTTTTACTGGCTACAAAATCTACAAACTGCAGCCAGATCGATAAGATCTCGACAGAGTTACTGCGTTCCGAACACGCCCTTACGTACTATTTGGCACAACATCGGTCGATGTTCTCCGCGCTCTTATTCGCCCAGGTCACAGTTCTCGATACTCCTAATAAGCCATTGAAATCAGAAGGAAAATTTCTATCGAATGGTATCAAGCTTGGCCAATTTCGAAAACATCGATTTTCGATGACGTCATCTTTCGTCTGCGACGGCCAGGAGCGGTCTCGTCCTCGATGCGAAATTGTCAAAAATCGATGTTTCCAAAATCGGCCGAAATTGACACCATTCGATAGCGCTTTTCGATATGAACAAAACGGTGCTATTGGGAGTGTCGAAGACTCAAATCTGGGCGTGCAAGAACTCAAGAAACTCTAGCCGCTATCTTCCGCCACTCTAAATTGGCAGATGGGGCTAAGGCATTTCAGGAAGCTAGGGAGTTGTGAGCATGTCTTCGTAAAGTACATTAATTGTCCTGCTAGCTTTCTCGTTTGTAGGCCGTTAGGTCTCCGCGTCTTCCTGCGGAAGACTGAAATCCGAAAAAATCGTGTCACACAAGGCTAACCTGCATATTCGCGCCCCTGTAACCTTAAGGCCCCTACATCGTTCCACTTTAGCGTACTACTACATCGTTTCACTGCCTACAAGCCCACGAGTTGCAGCCGAAACAAATCGGACTTGACAGAGTTGTTGCGCTCCGAACATGGTCGCGCATGCAATTTGCAAGCGGTCGCTCCCACTCGATTGATAGGTTCGATCCTATATGCATTGTGCACTCCAAAGGCTCGCTGGAGAGTCTTAGAGCAATTCCTGAGTAGGGCGGCGGCAGATTTGTGATAAAACTTCCCAAACGCTCACTCTTCAAGCTGTCGCTCGATTGCTCTACAGGTTGTCGCGCCCACTTGATTGATTCTGTCAGGCCTATAGCATTGTTGAACTCTACTGAGGTATATAGGTCATAAGATAGAACCTGAGCTGCTGAGCTTAAATATATGTATCTTTTAACAAGTACTTGATTTTTAAAAAAGTTATTTAAAGGGGCCTTTGGACCGTTCCAAAGCGGCCTATGTTGACTTTTCCGGGATTTCCGGCGAATGAACGGAGGAACATGTCCGGTACTGTAGGAGCGCTTGCACTCACTCCCTCTACTCTAGCGGTCGAGAAAAATTTTTGTCCAAAATTTATCTTTAGGGTTATTTGGGATGCAGAGCCCCAATTTGGCAACCAATTTCGGTGAAACGATAGATTACAGAAGGTTACGACGGATATGTGTAAGATAAAGGAGTATACGCAGAATAAGCGACACTGATGCTTTTCACGACTCCAAAGGACGAGGAGAGGTCGAAAGAAAATCTTTCGCTCAAGCTCAGGGGTTGCTTGGGGTGCTGATCACGGATATGGCATCTATTTTTAAAATCTCGATCGATTACGGTTGGTTGCGGTAGATATGGGTGACTAGAGCTGTGCACGTTAGGCCTATGTTATACTTCGGCGTCGCGTCGCCGAGAGCTCCGCAGGGGTGTTATACTTCCGTCGCCGACGTTGCCACAGACGCATCGACGAGGTCGCCCACGTCGGTGACAGCGCGTCGCCCTGCTGTGCACGGCGACGGTCCGTCACCGACGTCGCCGACGTCATCCATGGGTGGCAGAAAATGCTCTCCAATGGGGTGTTTTGATTGTGGGTTGGTTCTTCGTTTCCGGCACTACTATCATCATCACCGGACTTCGAATTACAAAATCGGGAAGTGCAAAAGACGACCGTCCTGCGTCAGCCAATAGTGCCATTCGCTAGAACACTGAGTGTTTGGGAAGGAGTATGAACCGAAATCTTACCTTGCCTTCACTTTGTCACCTTTTTTCGCTTTTCTGTCCTTCTCATCCGTTCTTTTCGCATTTTCTAGGCCTTTTCGCTTTCTTGCAGAGCAAGTGACACAAAATAAATCTGTATAGAAGGTAATTAGTGTTTCCTCGCTTTCTGAAACGTCTACGAACCTCTACGAAGAGCTTTTTCGAGATTCAATTCATATTAATTAAGAGTTAAATTTTCCTTTGAATTTCGAAAATTCCGCGTAAATTTAATTTAAATGCGATTTAACGAAAAAGGCTTGCTACAGGCACATATGTAGTAAGCAGCCGTGAGCAGTACAGGACAGAATGTGAGCGTCTGATAGGCACCATTCGTAGAGTCCTGGGTACAAAACTGGAGAGATCACTTCTCGCTCAACTAGTGCCGAAGAATGAAAGCGTGGTATAGCGTGGTACGAAGAGGTCTACGGAAGGCTATTGAATTGAAGAGCTCGCTACGATTTTCAGTGGGAGACAAATGCGGAGGCTTCGTTGTAATGTCTCAAGACAGAGACATTGCTCTTAGTGAAGCTGTCTTATCGGAGGCCATATGTGCCTACTTACTACCAACTTATAGAGCTTAAAAGGCCATATGTGCCTACTTACTACCAACTTGTGAAAACGCATAAGTTACCAAGAGAAGGGAATGGTGCCCGACTGGATAACACTGCTATTAAGACAAGACCTATAGTGTCTTCCTGTGGAGGACCAACAGATCGAATCAGTTGGTTCCTACAGCACCTCTTGTCGCCTTTACTTTCGTATGTTCCGGCACACTTAAAAATGTGCAACAGTTTCTCGAACAGCTACGACAATGCGACTTCAATGGAGAGGAACGACTGGAATATCAGAGCTTCGACGTAGTTGCATTGTACACGAACGTAGACACTCGGAGAGCTGTTGAAGCCTGTTTGCACCATTTACGGCTGAACCACAGGAATATGCAGCTCTTTGGGTTACAAATAGAAGAAATTGAGGAGCTTCTACGAAGTGTAGTCGACATGAGCACATTCCGTTTTCGAAATGTGTTCTACAAGCAAACAAGAGGTTTGGCAATGGGAAGCAGGTTGGCACCGTTGCTCGCCATTATTTTCATGGATCACCTTGAGCGGCCGGCCTTGTCTCCAAGAGTGTTATACTACGGGCGATACATCGATGACATCTTTGTTGTAGGCAAATCGCGGGCAACACTGCGACAGACGCTCAGACGACTCAACTCAGCGTTTCCTACGATCGAGCTAACATCAGAGACTCCAGCTCCAGACGGATTTCTGCCATTTTTAAATACGAAGGTGAAAATATCGGAAGGTCAAATCAGTAGCATGTGGTATAGGAAACCGGCATCTCATAACATCCTTCTACACGCGCGGAGTTGCCATCCTATGTATATGAAACGAAATATCGTTCATCATACAGTAACCACATCTACTACAGTGACCTCCACGAATTCTCGAGAAGTGGAAGATCAGGTTGAGGAAATCCTGCGCCAGAACGGATATGGCATGAGGTTACTTCGTTGCTGGAAACCTCAACGATGCCCTTCTGGTTCTCCTTTGATTATGCCTTTCATCACAGATTCCTTCGCTCTGGACATCAACCGTGTGGTGAAACGATCGGGGCTTCCTATAAGCCTCGTATTTCGACCACCTCCATCTCTACGACGTCTTCTAACAACGTCACGTCCCTACGAGAACCGGTGTGAAAGGCCAGGTTGCTTAATCTGTGATGAGGGCAACCAGATTTGCCAAATGAGGTGTGTGGTATACAAAGTGGTTTGCATGACATGTGAAGAATTTTACATAGGGGAAACAGCGAGACCACTTGGCAAGAGAATGGATGAGCATTTAAGAGCACTGCGTAGCCCTCAAAGCTACTCAGATAATCCATTCTCTAGGCACCGCACTCTCAGACACGCACGAGATCCACTGCCGCAGCTGCGAGTCTCGATCCTTCACAAAAATCTGACGGATACAGTGGAGAGGAAGATTAAGGAAGCGCTTGAGATAAAACACTGGCAGCCACCCATTAACAAGAAGGAAGAAATGAAGTATGCAATGAGCCTTATCAGTCTCTGAGGTTACGCGGCGTGACTGACTGAGGATGATGGCGACTTTGAGAGACGAGAAACCGGTCACTGCTCGCGGATATATATAAATAGCCCAGAGACCCTGCACTTCATTTCTGGCCAAATCGCACCACTGTAACTTCTTGGCCTCCCCCCCCCCCCCTTCCTGTCGGTGGAACCCAGGTCTGTGATGTGTCGATTGCTGTTGTTGTTGTTTGTATAAGCATCATAGTTCTTTTAGACCTGAAGAAGGGCTTAAGGCCCGAAACGTTGTCAATAAACATTTCGCTAATTCGAGCTTCACTCTTAAGAAGAAGGATATGTAAATATGAAGCTCAGGGAAACAACGATATTAAGAAAAAGGCCTTTGCTAAACTCCATTAAAGAAATTAAACGGAAAATGCTGGTAAATCGTTAAATTGGTAAATCAATAGTCGTTAAATGCTCAACACTGCCCGTACAGTCTGGTTACCAAATGATGACATTGAAAACGCGCTGCGATGCTAAAAATGTGCTCCGATGCTCTCCGGTTGACGACGTCGGCGACGTCGCCAGCGACGTTGGCGTCGCCGACGTCGGTGGCGGGCTGTCGCTGACGTGTCGCAGCGTCGGCGACGCGTCGCCGAAGTATAACATAGGCCTCATTGGGATCGCTTCCTTCTCCAATGTTCTCAGACATATTTCCCAACCTTCGACTTCAACTTTGATGAAAAGTGGTACATGCAAAATGATAATTTATAAAAGAGTGACAGACTCGTGGTCAGCGGCTTAAATAGTTTCCGACAGGGCCATTCCAGATGTCACTTATGCCTTATCAACCCGCTCTGAAGTGATAACATTTTTGCCATTTCCGAACCACCCAGTGACCCATAGCAAAAACGAAGCACAGTTCTGTGATCCTAGTCCGATGCCCTACAAGACCATATAGGTCTCGTTGAGAATCTTTGGGGGAAGTTCCTGGGCTTCCCTTGTTAGTTTCTGGCTGGATGCAAATGCGCACGATTTGGGGGGGGGGGGGCAGGAACAACGGCCGCGGCTGCCATTTCGGACGAGTTGCTATCGTCGCGTTTTCTCGCGCCCTCCACGCCACCGTGCTCTCTGCACGCAGTTCGCTGTCTGACACACTCTTTTACCGTCAACGTACACTACCATGCCACTCTAGTCGACAGGCCCCTCGTTCACATGCGTGCTCTCTCAAGACGACAAATGAAAGACAGCAAATGACTGAAAAACTGAGGAACTATCATGAGCCTTAAATTTCACCGACGGCAAATTTCACCGACGACAATACTGTGTAACTAGTGAACAGAATATAGGTTCGCGGTTTTGATCCCTTCCTATTAGAGCCGGCCGATAGATAGCGCCTTAGAATTGTGGAAGCCCATGTGTTCACTCTGTTTTCTTTAAAATATGAAGGGATTAGAACTTGTTTTATTCCTATCTATGTATGCACAAATGCATTTGTCAAAACGACGAACTCAATAAGACGCGACGGTCTTGTCAGCTAAGAAGTCAGATTAAAAGTTATCTAAACTCAAACGTGTTCACATAGGAGTAATCTCATCAACAAACATACAGAAGAAAAAAAATGCAGACCAATATGTCTCTTCTAATCAGCACCTTCCAAAACCTTCATTCAAACTTCACACGTGTTGGTAAGCTCCATGTTCTATTCCAGCAAACACTTTCGGGTGAAATTAGGCAGTGATTGCGCTTTGTAAGGCCCAGAAACATTCCCAGTTACACCGGCTGGCAATAGTAGATAAGGAAACTATGCGTACCGCTACAAATACCAACGAAAAGCAAGTCATGTAGGAAGAATGCCCACTTCACGATCAGTATAAAACTGCGTTTCCTAAACCCAAGGATTAAAAGGTCCTTGAAGTTTCTATGGAATCGCCGCCTCATGCGCTGGGGGTCTTTTATACGCCCGCGATGCTACCGCCATCAACCGGGGCGGGGCGCAGTGGATAGTGGCCTACTTCGTGCAAGGGAGGTCGGGGGTCCGATTCCTCAGACTTACGCCATTTTTGCCTTTCAACTGACTGGTTGAGATTTGAGAGAAGTTGACGTGTGCATATTTTTTCAGCTGTATGCTGTGGAAAGTAACTTTCTTGCGACCTGGTCATGAAGACGCTCATTAACCGATTTGTGCACGACCTTCCCTTTGATCTGCAAAAAAGTGTCAACATGATGACAATAAGTGTCAATGTTGCGTGTAGCTAGAGAAGAACGTAGCAGTAGCCATGTTCGACTCTCCTTGAACCTCAGCATGGTAGAATCTGTCTGTAGAGTTGCTAAGCTCTTCACGAGGTTGGTAAACGGCTTTATTGGTGGCTAACGTTTCGGCTCGATCGCCTTCTTCAGAGCCTGAAAGGGTAAGATCAATTAGGAGTTACCCCACCAAACATCTCTTCAACCTTACAAAATTCAATGTCAAATTTTTTGGAAGCCTGAACAAAGGAGAGATTCCAAGTACCGTACCTCACCACAGTCTACTGAAGGACCAGAGGAAGGCGCACAGGGTAGAGCAGGGGTACGGGACAGCACCTACCCCACATTAGAATGCGAGAGTGAGGTAGGGCTTGAGCTTGCGCGTTATATACAGGCATTCCCCCTTCCGGTTGACCTTGGGAGGAACGGATTTGTAATAATGACATTGAAGATTGTGTCGCTAGCGTACCGAATCCTGTGCCATCCTCACGCTGAAAAGCTGGTTGTTTATGTCCGGTTCAAAGCTAGTTATACAACGTCGCCTCCTGCTCCTTTTGAAAATTCGAGTAGGATGGTTTTTCCAGAGCTCATTGGTCCATGTAGGGAAGCGAGCTGTGAAGAGCCTTTAGTTTTTGTACGTTGCACGTATTGTGACCAGTACACTGTTTCATGCACTTTGTGCCTGTGTATCACTCGGGTTGAGCGTCAGTATATCATTGTGTTGAATATCACTCTCGTTGCCTTTTGGATGGAAGCCGGTCAGTAACGCCCAAGTAGCAAAAAAGTTGCTCTCCACAGCACAGAACTTGGAAAACCCTCAGAAAATTGTGTACGCGTCAGGACCCCTCAAATCTCAACCAGCCAATTTAAACGCCAAGTAGGCGCAACGCAGATGTAGGGAAGCCCGACGTTCATTGCACGAAGCAACGTCACTATCCACTGCACCCCGAGCCGCATGATGGAGGTGGCATGCGGGTGTACAAGAGACCCCCAGCGCTCGTGAGGCGCCGATTCCATAGTAAATTCAAGGACCTCCTACTCCTTGGGTTCTTCTTCTTCTTCTTCTTCTTCTTCTTCTTCTTCTTCTTCTTCTTCTTCTTCTTCTTCTTCTTCTTCTTCTTCTTCTTCTTATTCTTCAGCGTTTGTCCCGCTTCGCTGCGGGGTCCCCTCTTCTGGTGTCATGACTCCACCTTTCCCGATCCTGCGCTTGATCAGGGTGGACGCCAGTTACTTTTATGTCTGTGTGTAACGTATCCGACCAACGCTGGTTCGGGCGTCCTCTAGGCTGCTTTCCTGACACTTCCAACTCGAGGTCTATCTTGCGGACGCTATCTTCTTTCCCACGCAGAACGAAACCGTACCATCGCAAGCGGGCTTCGCGCATCTTGTCAGTTATCGGCGCGACACCGAACTTCTGCCAATGACATCATTTCGAATGCGGTTCATGCGCGTGACTCCAGCCGTCCAGCGCAGCATCTTCGTCTCCATAGCGCTGAGGCGCGTTTCAGCTTCCTTGGTCACAGGCAAACACTCAGCGTCGTACATCGCTACCGACCGGATGACGGTTCTATAGATCTTTGACTTCAAGTGCTCTGGTATCTTCCTATCGCAGAGCACGCCAGTCAGCGAACGCCACTTGGACGAAGCTGCACTCACGCATGAGTTCACTTCAACCAGCAGACCGCCGTCAGACGCTATTGCTGATCCCAGGTATTTAAACACCGAAGTGCGTGCAAGTTCAGTACCGTTTATCTTAATGGAGCCGGCCTCGTTCACGTCAGTCGTTAGGTACTCGGTCTTCTTGAGTTCAATTTGAGTCCAAACCTCGCCAGACGGTCGCACCAAGCTTGCACCTGCCGCTCGAGATCACCTTTATCATCGCAAACGAGCATCACGTCATCAGCATAAAGCAGCGTCCATGGAACAGGCTGCTGAAGATCTCGCGTAATGGCATCCATGACGACAACAAAGAGGAGTGGAGAAAGCGCAGAACCCTGGTGCACCCCAACAGAGATGGGAAACTCCATTGAGGTCCCAGCTGCAGCTTGCACTCTACCCTTTGGGCAAGAGTAGTGCATCCGCACCCACTCTATGAGTTCTTCAGGTACGTTGTGTTGTCGTAAAGCGTACCATATAACCTCAAGCGGTACGCAGTCGGAGGCCTTCTCCAAGTCGAGAAAGGCCATATGCACCGGCTTCTGTTTCTCGCGGTGTTTCTGTAACAGGAGGCGAGCGGCGTGTATGGCATCTATGATGCCACAGCCAGCTACGAAGCCGCACTGATTGCTGGAAAGCTGGACGACGTCACGAATTCGTCCATCGACAATTCGCTCAAAGATCTTCATGCGGTGCGAAAGCAAGCGAATCGGACGGTAATTGGAGCAGTCGGCAGACTGCCCTTCTTCTTCCATATCGGAATCGTCGTACTTTGGCTCCAACAGTCAGGTACTTTCTTCTCTGCTACAACCTGATTAAAGAATTTCGCCAGCCACTCATTCGGGTACCAAAACTTTGACTTCCTCAGATCAGCCGCGACGTCATCGGGCCCAGTCTCTTTGCCTGGCCTCATCTTTTTCACTGCCACTTCAGTCTCCTCCACGGTGATCTTCTGGACGGGGCCGTGGATTGGAGCCGTTGAGTGGATGGCTGGATGAGGAAATTCTACTGTAGAGATTTCCTCAAAGCAATCGCGACATCGCTTCAATGCCTTCTTGCGGTCCATGAGAAGATGGCCGTCCCCATCATTGATGCCGAAAAACATCTCAATATCCTCGGTCTGCTGATGACGATTCTTGGCAAGTCGGTGCAGATACCCCTCACCATCGCGCGACTCGAGCTTCTCGTTGACATCTCCATAATGAGTGGATTTTGCACAGCCACGGCCTTCTTTGCAGCCTTCTTCGCTTCTTGTTACTACCTCCAGAAACACATGATACAGCGACTGCTTCTCTCGAACCTTCGCCTTCACATCGTCCGTTCATAGACATGTCTGCTTGTCGACTTAGCGTCGTCCAGGCTTCGTAGCGCCGAGTTCCAACCTTGCAGCTTGGCGTATCGCGTGGTTGTTCTCTCTCAAGTTTCATCGACAGTCGTGAATCGTGTCGTGTCGGTAACCGTACGCGGCACGGCCTTCGCGTCTGTGACTATACTTCGGTCGCGATCCCTCACAAGCACAAAGTCTATCTGAGGCTTGGAGCTTCCATTATAGATGAGGTGGGAGTCGCGTTTTCAGAAGACGGTGATCACAATCGTGAACATGGCTTGCCTTGCAGACCAATGTATGACTATTAGGTTGATGCACAATTTTTGTCCAAATTTGGGCTTATTGCGAATGGGAATTCTTTCGATGTCTGCAATATCGCATGTTAGGTTCTAGATGCTTCCAAAGGACGGGTACATACGCGCGCAGGGGCGAGCCCGTGTGCAAATTTTAAGCAAATTGGATCAGCGTCAGCTACAACCCGGAAAGCGTGCTAATAAAATCTATGTTTCGAAGATAAGCAGCTATTGCATTGTAATCGGTCTCATTAAATTGCCTGGCCTACTATTGTCGAAACTAACAGCGATTATATTGTTGATGGACGTTTTGTTTTGCTAGACGAAAATAAAGCTTAAAATCATGCTTATTTATCGACAAAAATTATGCACCAACTCCTAGTAAACACAGGCTTCCATGACATTGTGTGGCAGAAGGGTTGATAGCGCGGAAGTACTAGAAGAAGTGGAGGCCAACCGCTTTCACACCAACGATTGATAACGAAAATACGGAAAAGTTCGTTTCAGAAAGCTCGTGCGGTTCATGATGGCATGACTCGAGAGGATCGATGTCGACTTGTGATTGACTGCAGCTCGTTTCCGTACGTGGACTACCTTGGTTTGACTACGCTAAAAACTGTAGGTGAAATCATCTCATTTTATTCGTCTCAAGTGTCTATTATTGAGGTTGTTCGCTGTAGCATTGGTTGCGATCAGAACTCCAGCGCCAGGAAAGAAAAGAAAGCGTCATACTCGCTTCTCTGCTTACCGTGCAGGATGCTCCGCCATCATAACGTCTTCCCTTTTCGATTGAACGCAGCATTCATAGCGAAGATTCTAGAGTTTTTCTCGCAGTCACATGTCGTTGCAACAGTGACTGTAGGATGGTTTCTGATGGAGACAAACCACAACGCTTTTTCACTTTCCTGAATGATTCCAAATCTCTTTATTTTGGTTTGCAGGTCGTCGCCGACCTCATAGCGGAAAATGTGCAGACCTACCTGGTGGTACAGAAAGGTGCGTGCAGCTAATTGTCTGGAATCGCATCTATGCTGCGCGCAAGATATGTAACGAAGTACGTGTTATTGAAGGAGACTTGAGAAAGCTGTTTGAAGTCACCGATTTCTACCAAACCGTGGACAGAGACCGCGTCTTCGAGAAGCTTGATTTGGCTGTGAAGGTGGCCGAAAAGAGGTAATTGGCGCAAGAGTGCTGCAGCAGAACACTCATTTGACTCTCGTTTCCAGGTCTTCGTGCTGCCGGCCGATGAAAGAGACAGAAATGGGACGAGTACAATGAAGCTATCGTCCACTGATACGTACAACTTCTGCTTTTTCGTTCTACTCCGGTCTAAGAAGGCTCGTCTTTCTCCCTGTGTTGAAGACGCAGTGAAGATAACCTCCTTTACACAAGCGGCGTTGAGCTCAATTATTAACAGTCAATTGAGTAGTTAATCTGAAGCTTACGACTGCGGCAGGTGATTTACTGAAGGCCAGCTGCAACAGAAGACAGGGCGTTGTCATTTACGTATTGTGTATCATTAGTATTCTGACTGCTAGGACTTTTGCCTCTTTCCATAGTATGGTCTACTCCTTTGCAATGTACACGCGCAGCTGTTTCGTTATCATGTCTTCTTCGAGAGCTCGTACTTCACACCCAACTAAGTCAGCCTAAGACCGATTGGTTTCCCACCATCTGGAGGAACAGTCAAGGTCAAATTAAGGAGGGGCGCATCCATCGTTCCATTCTTGCGTGCGTTTGCCGGGCATAGCACTTCATTTTGCTATTTACATAGCTTGACAAAACGCGTCCATGTTTTTGAAGGCTACTGAAGTCATGTCGCTAGAAATTAATATTTCATTTGAATAACCTTGCAGAATTCATTTATTTTGTGTGTCTTCAGTAGTGTTAGTCTTCAGTCACTTCTTTTCAGTACTTTGTCTAAAATAAAGCTAGTTTTTGTACCGCATTAACTCTATAGAGGCAGTAAATAGGCGGATTTGAATGGAATTCTAAATAATCTTAGTTACATAGGTGGTTCAAAAGGATATATACCAATCTACAAGGAATTCTAGCTTCATTCCGTACCAAACGATCGCAGTGTGTGTTACCGAACACTATAGCACTGTTGATGACGATATTTTTCTGACCTGAAAACGCCTTGAGCACTTTCCAGCTGGTTTCGATATTTCCGTTCGTCGATCAAGCCAAGTACTAAAATAGTAATGAGGGTGTGGCTGATGACAAGTAAGACGGGTGCGTGCACGTCGGCTCTGACCGTTTCCTATTTTTGAGAGGCTGCAAAATGTGTCAAGCATGTCATCTGAGGCGGTGCTAGAAGACGGAACTACCCCATGTCATGGCTAAGTGCAAGGCACCCTTCGCCGCCTCCCCCAAACGCTTCTGGAGCAGATTTGATGCGACCCGCTCCACTTTAGCACAGCTTTCCTTTTCTTCCTTTTCAGCGTTTGTCCCACTTCATGGCGGGTCCGCTTTTCTGGTGTCATGCCGCTATGCTTCCCGATCCCGTGCTAGATCCGTGTGGACACCAGTAACGTATCAGCCCAGCGCTGCTTCAAGTGCCATTTAAGCCGTTTCCCAGTCACTTCGAAGTTTAGGCCTATCTTGCGGACTGTGCCTTCCTTTTCACGCAGAACGTGTACCATCGCAAGCGAGCATCGCGCACCTTGTCAGTTTTCGGAGCGATACCGAACTTCTGCCGAATAGCTTTGTTTCGGATGCGGTCCAGGCGCGTGACTATAGCCGTCCAGTCCAGCATCTTCGTCTTCATTACGCTGAGGCGAGTTTCCGTTTCCTTTGTCCCAAGTCAGCGCTCAGCACCGTACATCGCTACCGGCCGGACGACGGTCGATTTCAAGCGCTCTGGCACTCCCCTGTCGCAGAGCACTCCAGTCAACGAGCGTCACATGAGCCAAGCTGCTCTCATGCATGAGTGCGCTTCAAGCATCACACAACCATCAGACGCTATTGCTGATCCCAAGCATTTAAACACCGAAATGCGTGCAAGTTAAACACCACTAATCTTAAAGGAGCCGGACTCGCTTACGTCAGTCGTTATTTACTCTGTCTTCTAGACGTTCTGTCTGAGCCCGAACATCTCCAAGCGGTCGCACCAGGATTTTACCCGCCGCTCGAGTTCAACTTTATCTTCGCAAGCGAACACTACGTCATCAGCATAGAGCAACGTCCAAAGAACTGCCTTCTGAAGACCTGGCGTAAAGTCATCTATCGTACCTAAAGTAGCGTAATAGCGTCCATAGCGACAAAAAAGAGAAGTGGAAAAAGCCAAGAACCTTGTTGTACCCTAAAAGAGATGGGAAACTCCATTGAGGTTCCTGTTGCAGCTTGCACATGACTACTCGTGCAAGAGTACAGTATTTGCACCCGCTCTATAAGATCTTCAAGAACGCTGTGCTGTCGTAGGGCGTAAAATATAGCCTGGCGTGGTACGCGATCAAATGCCTTCTCCAATTCGTCTATCGAGGATTCGCTAGAAGATGTCCATGCTGTGCGAAAGCAAACGAATCGGACGGTAATCTGAGCAGTCTGCAGGGTTGCCCTTCTTCTTCCAAATTGGGATCGTCGTTTTCTTCTACTTTTCTGCACTTTCTTCTACGCTACAACCTGGTCGAATAACTTGGCTAACCGCTCAGCAGAGTTCCAGAACTTCGACTTCCGCAAATCAGCTGGTAAATCAACTGAACCTGTCACCTTGCCCGATTTCACCTTCCTCACAGCCGCTTCAGTTTCCACCTCATGATCTTATGAACAGGACGATGGATAGGAGCCTTAAAAGGGATGGCCGGATGAGGGATCTATGCAGTCGAGATTCCCTCGAACTAATCGCCCATAGATTCAACGTTTCCTTGCGAGAATAAGAAGGTGGCCGTTCCCATCATTGATGCTAAAAAACTTCTCTATGTCCTCGGATTGGCGATGGTGGTTAGCAAGTCGGTACAAATACCGCTCACCGTCGCGCGATTCGAGCTTTTTGGTAAACATCGTTGTAATCAGTGACTTTTGCAACGGCCACGTCCTTCTTGGCAGCTTTTTTCGTTTCCTGGTATTTTTAGCTACCCGCTGTCCTGCGGCCGAGAAAAACATGACAAAGCACTCCATTTTTTCAAACCTTTTCTTTCCACAATATACTTATGATCATAGACCCATTCGAATAGGTATTTGAATGTTTCTCATTCGAGTTTGAAAATTCGAATTCGAGTATTCGAAAAATCACGTTTTTCGAATATACTCGATATCGAATGCTCGAAAATTTTCGGTATTCGAACCCATTCGAATAACCGAATTTTTTGCAAGAGCATAAGTATAGCCCACAGTCATGCTTGCTTGACGGCCTTTCGTCGTCCAGACTTCGTGGTGCCAAGTTCTGACCTCGCAGCTTGAAGTATAGCGTTGGTAGCTTTTTTCCAATTTTATGCACAGTCATGACTGTCGGTAACCCTACGCAAGAAATAACAACTCCTTCCTTCTCCCTCATTTGCCACCACTTGATTCTTACTGCACCGCATCGCTCGACCTGGTTCCCCCTCAGAGGGGCGTTCTTTAAAGGGCAGATCAGGGAGTGCGGTGGGGTGACCGTCTCATACGGCACGATCTTCGCCTCTCAGTCAAGAATTCTGCTGCGATCCATTGAAAGGGCGAAGTCTATCTGCGTCTTGGTGTTCCCACTATAGTATGAGATGAGATGGGAGTAGCGTTTACGAAACACGGTGAGGTTATGCGGATCCGCATACTCATGGATACCCCCATCATCCCTGTTAGGCCCCGTTTAGGCCTATGGTATACTCTCGTCCGCTGCAGCGACGCGGGAGTGCACAGCGACGAGACATCTCGCGATGCGCGTCGCGATCCGTCGCCATCGCTGAGGCTGACATAGTTTACGCAGTTCTGTAGACGGAGACTTTTGCAGAATTTTAGCGAATCAGCTGATTCAGTGCACTTTTTTCCTGGATTCCTTGTTTTCTCGACCGCTTCGTTCATGATGACATGGGTCATGATGACATGGGTGACATGGATGTGACATGGGTCTTCGTAGACAGGCCTGTCACGAGGCGTGTCGCCTGAATTCGAATGTCCGTGCTCGGCCAAGCTCGCAAAAGCGAGCAGTTTCTCGTGTCACCGCTTGGAAGAACGGCTTCGCCCGCACCCGACTCTGGCCGGGCGGGCCACGCTAGGCTAGCCGGCTTCGCCGGCGTCGTGTTTGGTGAGCCATGTGGGGTCAGAAACCCATCCTAACCTCGAGCCCGCTATGAATGCTTCCTTACCCAGCGACGGCTGCCACTTCGCCGGCAACCGACGCTGAGTAAGGAAGCATCCCTAGCGTTGATAGCGAAAAAGTGCAGAAAAGAGTAACCGGCCGTCATTGTGCACAATGGAGAGAGGTTCGGTATTTGAGGACAACAGACAACAGGGTAATGGTCAAGTAGGGCTGTAGACATAGAGGAAAATTGGACGGAAGAAATGCCATCTGCGATGCAAAATAATAGTAAAAATGTGCAAAAAAGAGCAGCCGGTTGTCATACTGCACAGTGGAAAAGGATTCAATTTATTATGGAGTCGTAGCTTCCCTGGTAGTGGGGTAGTGGTAAAAGTATGGCGGCAAATATAGAAGTAAATTGAAACAAAAAACGGCTTATGTGAGGCAAAATAGCAAAAAAATGCAGAACGGAGCAACCCGTTGTCATACTGGACAGTGGAAGAGGATCCAATTTCTGTAGTAGCAGCAACCCTGGTAGTGGGGTAGTGGTAAAAGTATGGCGGTAAAAATAGTGGAAGGTTGCACCACACAGGAGAGCTGGGAAGGAACACTGAGGTATGGCCACTAGACACGTATTGGGAAGAGACCTCTTTCGAAATCACCTACGTCAGGCAGTCGATGGTAGTCGAGGTAAACAACAGTGGTGGTTGGGAAAAGACCTCTTTCGAAATCCCCCTACGTCAGGCAGTCGATGGCAATCGATGGTAAACAACATTAGTGGACAACTGTCAAGCGTCTTCGTTTGGACAACTGGCAACCGCACCGCAAACTTGGGTGATTAAACCGGCTAGCTAGCTAGTGTACGAATTGCGGGTGGCTAACATCGGACAAAAAACACTTCCTCTTTTATATATGGGGGGATGGCGTGGCGCGAAACATTTTTTTCGGCACCTGAACGAGCGGCATCCTGATGTGAACTTACACCGTAACATCTTGAACTTATAAAGTTCAAGAAAGTGAAGAATATAAAATCAAAAATTTCTGTATTCTCCCAAAGTGGTTCGTTTCGCTACCTATCTCCAGACGAGCCTTTTTATTTATAGCACCTCCGCAGTGGCTGGTCAGTGAAGAGCGAGGCGTTATAACATGTTCAGGATTTACAAGATTTTTTGCAGCGCTCATCGAATCGACCATGAAGACCTAACGGAATGCTTGAGCTGACACGGAAATAAATTTTTCTTTGCACTTGAAGGAGGGAACATTAGAGCAAGAATTTGTACCAACAAAATTTCGACTCTTTATTATTATATAATATTATCCAGCAAAAATAAAGTGTTGCTGCACCGATCTTCGCTATGATTAGAGTGGGTGTTTGCATAAAATTCCTGTGTTTCTGGAAATAAACAAACTTCTAATTGAAAGACAAAGACGACTTATATATACAAATTTTGGATGGAGTAGATGATAGATATGCAGGACTTGATTTTTTACTGTATCATGATCAGAGCTTGAAATTTTACGGAGTTCAATTTTATATTCAGATTCTGTTTCCGTCAGGTAGAGAAACATTTATTTCTCATGCGACCCTCGAAGTGAGAGAACGCAGGTGCACTGTAAAAAACTGTTTATATCTTATAAAGGAGGTCAATGAACTGCCCGTGGAGGGTTCCAAACATCTGGAGTTTCCCATATGTTCATGTTCGGGAGCCATTCTGTGACACGGAGACTCCATCTATCGTCCTTTCGTCGAAGCAGTTGTCCGGCCCAGCGATATTTGGACTTCTTCATGTACTGCAGCGGGTCTGCTAATTGCGACTTCTCCCGTAGCTCCGAGCTTCGTAGGCCTTCTTGCCATTGCTGACGAAGGCTTGTCCTTAGAAGACATCTCTCCAGTGCACGATGCGTAGTTTGCATCGCTCTGGCGATTGTCTTGTTGTCGGGCCAGGTTTCCGTCGCGTAACACATCGCAGGCAGTACAGAGGCGTTGAATATCGAGGCCCTGAGGCCGGGATCCTTGACCTGATCGGTGACTTCGCGAATCGAACTGAAGGCTGCCCATGCTGCGCGTCTCCTGCGGTCGATTTCAGGAGCGAGGTCGTTATCCATGTTCAGCTCTCTTCCCAGATAGACGTAGGAGTCGACCTGTTGCAGAGCAACTCCATTTAACCTTACGAGTCCCGTGTCACACCACTGGTTGACCATAAATTGTGTCTTGGACATATTCATGTCCAATCCAATCTTCATACCTGCCACATTGAGCTCGTTCAGCATTTCCTCGGCTTCTGCCGTGCTGGTAGAGATCAGAACAATATCGTCGGCGAAGCGAAGGTTGCTGATCCGTTTACCGTCGACAAGGTAGCCTTTATCGTCCCAGTTCAAGTCTTTCATGGCATCCTGAAGTGCCGCTGTGAATAGCTTGGGAGAAATCGTGTCTCCCTGCCGTACTCCTTTCCCGATAGGAATTTTAAGCTTTCGATCGAACAGCTGGATGGCAGTCGATGTGTTCGAGAAGCATTCGTCGAGAAGTCGGATGTAGGGCGATGGTATACCAGCGTGCACAAGGGCGTTCAGAATGGCGTTGATTTCCACAGAGTCGAACGCTTTCCGATAATCCACGAAGACAAGAACAAGTGGGAGGTGGTATTCGCGGCTCCTTTCGATGAGCTGTGAGACAGTCTGAATATGGTCCATGCAGGAGAAATCCTTGCGAAACCCTGCTTGCTCCACTGGCTGATATTCATCCAAGCAACGCTCCATGCGGTTAAGCAGTATCTTGGTGAAGATCTTGTACACAACCGAGAGAAGACTGATGGGTCGATAGTTGTTGATATCCTCCTGCTGACCTTTTTTGAAGATTAAAACTGTTTTCGACTCCTTCCATGAGTCCGGAATCCTACCAAGTCGAAGGTAGTGGTTGAAGTGCTTGGCAAGAAGTGAGCAGACGGCACTGCCACCCGCACGAAGGAGATCAGCAGAAATGCCGTCCGGTCCGGGAGCAGTGCCCAGCTTCATCCTTCTGATAGCATGAGCAACTTCTGATTCCAGAATGGGAGGTACTTCCTCAGCTGGTGGCATCAAGCATTTCGGGACAGTGATGGAAGAACGGAACAGATCTGTGTAGAATTCCTGAACGATGGCCTCCATCGCTCTTCGAGACGTTTGCGTTGTTCCATCCTTATCCACGAGGGCTGACATTATTGCCTTCTGATCGCAGAGATCTCGTTTGCAGCGCTTTATGCTTGAACCTTTCCCAGCCGCTTCTAACAGCTTCAATCTTCTGTAGGCTTGAATGGACTCCTTCACTGCAATTCGACAGGCCTTTGAGATGGTGACTTTTTCCAGATGGGAAGCATTAGGATCCAGTTTAACAGCTCTTCTTTGCTCCAAGAGTTTAATCGCATGTGCGTTGAGTCTTGAAGCAGACGGCGATGTGGCTTCGCAAGAGCTGCTAGCACATTTCAACAGTCCTTTGGAGAGAAGGTCGTAGTCTTCCGATGGATCTTCAAGAAGATTCCAATCATACGACTTTATCGCATATTCCAACTCCTCAGACTTGAATGTGGGGATCCTCACCGGTGCCGGTTTATGGGTGTCACGCTTGAACATCCTCTTTTTGAGAGTCAGCTTCGCACGGACAAGACGGTGATCCGAGCCGGTGTCAAATGAAGGCAGCACGGAGACGTCGAACAGACTCCAGCGTCTGTTCGTAAGAACATGGTCGATCTCCGAACGTGTTTCTCCATTTGGGCTTTCCCAGGTCCATCGTCGGTTTGAAGGCTTCTTAAACATAGAATTTCCATGGTAGAGACGGCACGCGGATAGGAAGTCTATCAGGCGCTCTCCGTTTTCGTTCTTTGAGGAAGTTCCATGTGGTCCTAGCCTCCATTCGTCGTGATCATTCGTACCGACGATAGCGTTAAAGTCACCAACGACAACTTTGTAGTAGCTCTTCTCGTCGTTGGCAGTCCTTTCGAGCAGCTTGTAGAATTCCTCCTTTTCTTCATCTGTGGCCGCAGATGTTGGAGCATATCCATTTATGATGGAGATGGTTCCTTGATCTTTGGTTTCCAGACGAAGAACAGCTACTCGCGGACTGATGATCTTGTAAGAGTCTACTAGGTGGTGCACTGTCGAATTGACGAGAAATCCAACTCCGCCAATATTCTTTCTGTCCACCTTTGCTCCGATAATGAGAAGCTCGTTGTGGTCGGTCCTTCTTATGGTTTCCGTTCTGCCTTTCGTTTCCTGCAGGGCGATAACGTCGTATTTGATGTTTCGGCTTCTATAAAGCAGTGTCCGAAGATCCTGCTCAGATGCGATCGAACGACAGTTATAAGTGCAGACGAATAGGCAGTTTCCGTGTCGTGGTGGGAGGGAGTTTCCGGTAGTCCGATTCCAATGACGTCATGATAGTTTAACTCCGAGATTAGATGGCCCCTCGCCGGAGGTGGATGCAACCGACGTCGTAGAAGTCCACCTCCGGCGCGCGGAGGACTGGGGCGCGGGTTTAGTTGTTTGAGCCGTACCGGTGGTCTGGTTACTCACATGTTCCTGGCCAGGGATACAGGAGAGCCGCCCATACACGACAAGCGTCGCGTACTGCATGACCGTTTGTGCCGTTAGCCATCACAAAGTGATGTTCACCCCTTCACCGCGGTGAGGTGGCACATGAAGGGGATAAATAATTATAAATAAAATATATCCTACTATATATAATCGGCTAATGTCACGTGTCCGTCACGGGGAGAGGACTGATGCCGAGAGATGCCTACGATAATACGACGAATGCCAGCCGGACTTTCTTTCAGCTTAACCATGGGTGATTGCTGGCGAACTTATAACCTTGGCGGCGGATCACCCAAGTTTACGAAATATTCAGCGGGCAACGCTTCAGAGTGTATGAGTGTAATGGATATCAAGTGCAGAGCGTAGGGATTAAGAAAACGTACTGAATACGACAGCCAACGTGCGCTGGGATTCAGAAGACGTGCTGAAGACGTCGACCAGCGTGCATAGATTCAGAAGACGTGCCGCAGGGTCCAACATGCGTAGGAATTCCGAGTAAATGGACCAGTATGAGGGGGACAAGTGAAGAGAGATTAGCAGACCACTAGAGAGGGGAATAAAGGGGAACCTATGTTTTCTCTCAATATCATCCGACCGTCGTGTGCGTCGGGTTCATGAAGACGTGTCACAGAAATCGTGGCACGTTTGTCGGGGTGCAGAAGGAGTGTCATAGAAGTCGCGACACTGAGTCGAGACTCAGTTCCACATGTGAGTGCTGACCCTCACTCTCACCAGCACATACGTAAGAAACTATTTCCGCGGAGGGAAAGGGGAGGGTGTGGGAAGAAGTAGGGAGGTTGACTATGGGATTCGGTGGAGTATTATTGTCGTCGGACGTCGGCCTGCCGTAAACGTTGTCGACCTGTCGACCAATGCTCATCATTTTCATTAGCGTCTGTCCCGCTTGGTGGCGGGGTCCGCTCTTCTAGTGTGTTGACGCCAGTTCTCCCGATCAAATGCTTGATCAGGGTGCACACCAGCCATCTTTAAGTCCAAGTGCAACGTATCTAGCCAACGGTGCTTCGGGCGTCCCCTGGGCCGCTTTCCAGGGACCTCAAGGTTCAGGCCAATCTTACGGACGGTGTCGTCAGTGCGAAGGACATGGCCGTACCATCGAAAACGAGCTTCGCGCAGCTTCTCGGCTATCGGGGCGACACCGAACCTCTGTCGTAGGCGTCGTTGCGAACGCGGTCCAAACGCGCAACACCAGCCGTCCACCGTAGCATTTTCGTCTCCATTACACTGAAGCGGCTTTCAATTTCCTTCGTCACGGACCAGCACTGAGCACCGTACGTCTCTAATAAGCGGACGTCTGCTCTACAAACCTTCGATTTGAGGTGCTCAGGTATTGTCCTGTCGCAAAGCACCCCAGTCAGTGAGTGCCATTTGGACCAGGCTGCACTCACGCGCGCGTTCACCTCCAACTTTAGGCTGCCATCGGACGTGACTGTTGATCCGAGATACTTGGAAGATGTAACTCGTGAGAGCTCAGTACCATTGATCTTAAAAGATCCGTGCTCATTCACACCCGTCGTCAAGTACTCCATCTTTTTGACGTTTAGGTGGAGTCCGAACAATGCCAAGCAATCGCACCACGCCTGTGCCTGTCGCTCGAGTTCGGTTTTATCTTCACATGCAAGCATGACGTCGTCAGCATACAGCAACGTCCAAGGTGCATTTGGAGATCTCGTGATATTGCATCCACCACGACGACAAAGAGCAGTGGGGATAGCGCAGATCCCTGATGCACCCCTACAGAGATGGAAAATTCCGTCGAGGTGCCCGCAGGCGCTCGCACTCGACTCCTTGGGCAAGAGTACAGAATGCGCACCCACTCAATAAGCTCTTCAGGAATACCATGTTCTCGCAACGCGTACCATATGACATCTCGCGGAACGCGGTCGAAGGCCTTCTCCAGGTCCAGAAAGGCAAAATCCAGCGGTTTCTGTTTCTCCCGGTGCTTCTCTAGCAAAAGACGAACAGCGTGAATGGCATCAATAGTGCCACAGCCCTCTGAAACCACACTGGTTCGTGCAAAGCTGGACGGCATCCCGGATACGTTCATCGACAATTCGCTCAAAGATTTTCATGGTGTACGAAAGAAGGCGAATTGGACGGTAACTAGCACAGTCCGCAGGACTGCCCTTCTTCTTCCAAATCGAGATGGTCGTGCTTTGCTGCCAGCTCTCGGGCACTTTCTTCTGAGCAACAACCTGATTGAAAAACTCTGTCAGCCAGTCAGCAGGGCACCAGCCATCCGACATCCACAGGTCGGCTGGTAGATCATCAGGACCAGTGGCTTTGCCTGACTTCATCTTCTTCAGAGCTGCTTCGGTTTCGCTCACTGCAATCTTCTGAACGTTACCGTATACAGGAGATGCAAAAGGAATAGCAGAATGGGCAAATTCAACATTCGAGATCTCCTCGAAGATCTCCTAGTCGTACCATCGCTTCACAGCTCTCTTACGATCCATCAGAAGACGTCCGTTGTCGTCGTTAATGCCAAAGAACTTCTCGATGACTTCTGCTTGGCGACAGCGAGCTTTCGCAAGTCGGTAAAGATAACGCTCATAATTGCGCGTTTCCAATTTTTCGCTGACATCAGCGTAATATGCGGCTTTAGCAGCGGCCACTGCCTTCTTTGTCGCTTTCTTCGCTTCTCGATAATTCCGCCAATTATGGACTGTTTTATCACCGATGAATAAAACAAATAAAACATATGAATATCACCTGTCGACCAATACTGATCAGTTTCAATTATTTTTCTACAGACTAAGCATTTCGGGTTGGGTCTCACGATCTGCTTCTCGCCACGTAGAAAACGGGCACTTCGGAGAATTAGTCGCGTGCATGTGATAGAGGGTGGATGCTCCATAGGAGCAGTGAAAGATTCTGCCCTACCTTTTCTGCTGCCTTAATCTGTATAATAAAACCATTTTTACTGTAATAGAAGTAAGATGGCTTAAAGAAGAAAGTTTAAGTTTCATTTAAATATTTGTCGATCACATAAATTCCTGTCTCTGGACTGAGTTAAAAATTTTGCAGCAGAAGTAGTTCGTGCATGAATCCTAAGCCCATCCTTAACCTGCTACTCACACTACACCCATAGTATACTCGTTTTTTGGATCTAGAAAGAAATCAGAGATAAAGTGTTCCGGGCATAAATCCACATCCAGGAGACCCCAAAAGAACAAAGAGAGAAATGAAAAAAATTCCATTGAAAATTCCAGTGATTTTCAAGCGCATAATGTTGAAAGCTCGTATTGATGAGAGAGCAATCGGTTAAGGATATTCAGCGCTATGTCTGTGCAATCGAAGGGGTCCAAAAAATTTCTGCTTTCATTAATTTCTATACCACTAAATAGGCAAAGTTGGAAGTTAGAAAACAGCTGCGTCGAAGGGTCCGCAGGGAATGGTCATTGTATCTAACCGGCTGTTTTCAGTGTTGAAACCTGAAGGTAGAGAATAATCTCACTCGCTATTATTCTATCCTCTACAAGATGAGGCGACCTCATGTGATTGACCACTAAAGTTTGGCTGATTCGGATAACTAAGATGACTGATTAGTGATGCTGAAGCTGGCTGATTCTGCTCACAAGGGAAGGATACTAAAAGAACATGGGATTTTGAGATGAGATGCATGCCACGGGATCCGGCTTCGAATGCTTATTCTAAATGTGTGCTCCGTTTCTGCTGCGCGCATCAGTGAACGGAATTGCCAGGTTCGACCCTCGATGAATCTCGGCATTGATCGTTGTCCGATTGTTTAATGTGTGTTGAACTCGAAACCGAGATAGTACACACTTTGTTGACGACTAACGTTTCGGCGATGTCGCCTTCTTCAGAGTCTGAAAAAGTCCAAACATATGTGGAAGCTACCAGGCCATACATCGCCACGAACCTTGCGAAAAATCAAATACCACCCGAACAGCAACCCTTCCAGCAGAGAAAGGTGACAGCAGCCCAACATTTAGAACACCCGAGAGACCTACAAGGTGAAACTGTCTAAAAGGCGAAACTGATGTAAGGGGTGAGCTTGCGGGTTATATGGAAACATTCCCCCCCCCCCCCCCCGCCGAGTCAACCTCGGGCTCATGGCCTGTATCCAGAACCCTTCCAGGGTTTTGCGTGCGACGGTATGGACCTCCCGTGCTAGAATTTTGAAAGTGACCCCAAAGTCGGCGCCTGTATGGTTTTTTACCCTGTGGCAGCCCAGAGCAATTGATGGTCGTGACCTGCTCTTCCCTTCCAGGTGTTCCTTAGCGCGAACGTAGAAGGGGCGACCTGTTTCACCGATGTATTCACCTTCACAGCTGTTGCGTCCTATTAGGTAGACAACCCCCGAAATCATGCATCTCCTTCGTAATCTACAGGACAGGTAGTGCAAATTGGGGTTTCGTAGGTTCGGTCGTACAGCCGGTTGCGCACTAAACGACTTTTCTGGTCAGCAGGAGGTGTGCCTATCACTTTGACATCGTTTTCCCGCCCTTCTAACGCACTTCCTAATAGACATTGTCTAAGACGAAAGGGATGACAAATGGGATTTTGTCGTCAAATGTTGAATCACGTGAGCGATTGCTGGTGCTACTTCGCTGATAGCCAAAAATGTGTACCCATTCTTGGCAGCGATTTGATGAGCAAGCGCTAGCGATTCCTTGCGCTCGTTTTCCCCAGTATATACTCTGCTTGCTGTGCTGAACATATTGCGCACGACAGCTGTTTTGGTCCGTGTCGGACCTGACTTGCTATGGACCATGATATTTTTATTAGTGGGTTTAGGATACCACTTTGTTATTTTTCTTCCTCCATTCAGCTGTATTTGGACGTTCAAAAACGGAAGCCAATCATCCTTTGGAGCCTGCCGTGTAAACTTGATATGCTCACAATGCTTGTTTATGATATCGAAGCACATGTCCATCTCCTCCTAGGTAGAACAGATGATGAGGCAGTCATCGATACATCGATAGTATAAAGCAGGGACCCTAGCTAACACGGGAGCTTCAATTTTGGACATGAATGCGATGGCCAAAGTGGGAGCTAAGCGCTGGCCCATAGCTAACCCTCTTATCTGCGAAGAATACCTGCCCGACCATCTTAAGATGTTGCAGCTGAGGCATTCTTTCAGTAGCCGCATGACTTGACCTATCGTGAGGCCAAGCATGCCAATGCCAAGGTGACGTTCACTGAGGAGTTCATAGACTGCCTCAAGTGCTGAGTCGTTGCTGATGTTTGTATATAGCGACGTGACGTCGAACGATTCCATCACACAATTCCGTTCCATCTGAGCTACGTGTAGGCGTTCAAGGAACGCATGGGTGTTTGGGAGATTAGCTGGAATGAGGCGCAGGAGTTGCCCAATGATATTGTTCAGGAACCGACAAACTCGCCCCCTTTGTCGCTAATGGATGGGCGCATGCAAGGTAAGGCCTTATAAGGTAACCTGTCCTGTAGGTTATGGAGACTACAGATATGCTTGCGCATAGCGACCATGGAGAAAGACTGCGACGGTGAAAAGCTGGGTCCTAGACGCGAGCTCACATCAATCTCGCCTTTTAGACAGTTTCACCTAGTGGTGTCTCTCGGGTGTTCTAAATGTTGGAGTGCTGTAACTTCTTTCTGGTGGAAGGGTTGCTGTTCGGGAGGTCTTTGAATTTTCGCAAGGTTCGTGGCGATGTTTGGCCTGGTAGCTTCCACATATGTTTCGACTTTTTCAGACTCTGAAGAAGGCGACATCGCCGAAACGTTAGTCGTCAATAAAGCGTGTACTATCTCGGTTTCGATTTCAACATCACATTAAACAATATTCAGTTCACCAGCTATCCCTTCGATTGCTGATTTGCTTGATTAGGAACCCAAACCTTTTCTATCGTATTCTGTCGCGTGCCAGAGTAGCTCAGCTGGTGGTTAGAGGAACATGAGTAGGGTCATATGTCTCGTACGACTTAGTCTAAACTGTAACCTACCTGAATTTCGAATGTCAGCTGAGCTCTACCACATGCATGAGTTATATAATCGTTGTCTCCAACACACCTTGCAATGTTGACCCACAAGTTCATCCTGCCCACGTAGTCTCACAGAACCTCAAAAAATCCTCGAGGAGTTATAAGACATGCGGCCGATCGAGACGGATTAATCCGTCGCAACGCGTCTTTTTACCGTGTGACGCGAACTGGATTGCAAGTCTGAGCTGTATTGCAGAATTCCTCCATCTTTTGACTATTGGTGAAGCTCGATCTAGGATGTCACAAGGGTGCATACTCTTCCACTCAGTTCACGCTTAGCATTGCGTGTAATAAAATGAAGGATTAACCAGCAATGTGAAGACTGTCTTAGATGAATGGAAATATCTACGAGCCGCCTTATCTGGCGACTGGATCGATACTTCTAACCTCCATTGGAGCGATTGGCTCCGTCGTTAATGCTGGTGGTATTGCTGTCTCCATGCTGATGGATACGAAGCGAATGAATGTGTTTTCCAAGTTTATCCTCAATGTGCAGGTATGTTTTGAAGATCATCAAAATTTTTAAAAGTTAGTTGGGATAAATCAGTCTCCACAAATCGACTTTAAAATCTTTGGAATACAGGATTACAAAAAATAGCGTATACTTAAAAAAACGCGTGAAATATTCATCTTTTCACTGGAAAGACCAAGTAGGATTGAGGTTCAATATTATCGTTTATAATCAAACCTACATATAAAGCCTAGCGGTAGCGGTTCTTTGCAAAGCAAGTTGTTCTGTTCTGTGGTCAATAGCTGAACCGTTTTAGCAGTGGATGTCTAATCGCGGAATTGTCAATCGTATTCTTATACCTACACTAGTGCAAAATGTAACCTTATACAATGGCAGATAAACCTCAGATTGAATGAGTAGAATTACAGGTGTGGAGCACAGTCTCACTGATCTACATAGCTTTTCTCGGGTGTCCGGTTTTCGTACCAGGTCTGGGAGTATCATACAATGGAGCTCTGACATATAACTTTGGCGTGTCGCCATACACTCAGACGGTAAGACTTCGATCCTTCTAAAAAAATCAATTTGGCGTTCATGGATAAATATTCTGGAGCAGGCAGGCGGCTGCTCTTACTACGTATTTAACCCTCTCTCGAAAGGATGCTTAACTATCATCGACAGAATACTTCTCATAGCAAGAATAACTATTTGACTGTTTTATTATTAGAGTAACAAACGATGTCTATGTACTTATTTACTCTTGGCGAACGGGTCCTACGTTCGATTCCCGCACCATACGGAACTGTTAAATTTTGTTAAACGTTGATGCGTGTATGATAGACAATGTCTTTCATGCGTGTCTCCGGGTAGCATTTGCTGCACTGCAGACTGTCAAGTATGAGTTCAGTATGGGCTGATTTATTTCGACACCAAAATTTGCCACAGACTCTCAAGAGGATAAATGGTGTTTAAACCTTCGATTTGACGGGGTGACATTCGCGCCGTAGGTGTGGGCAGAATGTCTGCGGGTCCAGTATTTTATAGGGCGGAACCTAGACTCTCGTGCAATCCAGGTTGAGGTGAGGGTATGTGCGCCGAGGGAAATAATACAAGCTCTTACTCTACCGTGAACAGTGTGCAGGATTTGTTTTTGTTTCAAGATTGCAGGATGTCTGAGACTTCAATATTTAGCAAGACAACCTTGCATGAAAAGGTTGTCTTGCGGAATCTTGAAGTTTCAGACATTTTGTCCGCTCCTTCGGCGTGCTTGGGGTATGCGACTTCGAAACCCTGCATAATGAGGGCTTATGAAGCGACATACTGAAGGTCAATGACAATAAATTGTAGTGAAAAAAGTGTTTTATAATGACGATAAATGGTAAACAGCTCACACTGAACTCCCACTAGGCAGTCAGAGCAGTAAATATTAGAGAGACGCTTGGAAACCACTATCCCTGTGCATCGATTTCCGCCAAGTCGATGCTCCTATGCTTAATCATGGCTGCCGCTGCCGAGTGTGCTTGCGGCTTATGAAGACGCGTCAATCGCAACTAGGTAAAGCCAGTTAGCCCTTCGTCTCCCCTCATATCTCCTCAATTCGTTGCACGAAGCACATGTGCACAGCGTCCCACAAGTTATGTTACGTGTTATTAACTTGAAGTAGTTTCTCATCGAGGATGTTTTGCGAAACTATTGTGTAAATTTCTGATTCCCACAATCCTTCCTTTCAATGAATCCACTCATTCCTAGAACTACAATGAAACTGATTACAAGACACACTCATGTCCTTAAATTACTTTAGTCCTTTTTGAATTAAGGACTTCGACACCGTAACATCACTCGGATTCCTACGAATAACTGTATTCAGAGCAGTGAAATATTTCGAGGTACTGGTAGGAACCACTGACCGTTTTGTTCGTCCGTCAACTGCAATCACGCTAAAATAGTTTCAACAAAATTCGGAAGGCGAGCGCTCTGTAGGAAAAATAGCAGGGAAACTCAACTTGACACAGCATTTTCAGAATCGTGAGAAAGAAACTGAATATACGTGGTTATAGGCCAGACGAGTCCACCATCTTCTTCTTCTTCTTTTCCGTTTGTTCCACTTCGTAGCGTGATCCGTTCTAGTCGACTCCATCTGCTCAGTGAAGAGATGAAGGAGAGTAGACTTCAAAAATCGAGGAGGACGCTTCGCCTGGCCGTGTGTGATTGCCTTCGCGAGGTGCTCCTCATTGACAAGAAAATGCTTACCGTCGATGGCAGCTGCGATGCGACAGTTATAACTCCAGTCGTATCCTTGGAAAAGAGCGGAACAGCTTAAGCTGTGCCCATAGGTCACTTCCCGGATTCGATATTGGTATATACTAGAATTTGTTCGACCAGAAATATACCCATGGTTCTCCTCAAGATGGAGGTCAAAATTAATGCCCCAAACAGTCAGCATCAGGGCCTGAAGTATATGTCTGCCGAAGCCGTGTGTAGCAAAACACCATGGAGACACTCCAACAGGTTCAGACTTCGGAAAATTCAGCGAAATTGATGATAGAGGCATTCGAGGAACGGTTTCCAGGTTTTGTGGACAAGATATTTTTCCTCAAACTTCCCTACCTTAAATCGTATCCTATACTCCTTGCGGTCGAATCTGGAGTAGAAAATATCGGAAAGAAGATACAGGAGAAGACCTGGCATAAATCTGTGCTGCCACGTAGCTTGCAGGAAATCGCACAGAAAGCTGTCGTCAACAAGCTTCAGGTCCCTCTTTAAAAACGTCAAAGGAGACAATTTTGAACATTTCTTGTAGGTGTCTGTTAACGAAATTTTGTTCTTTCTGTCGCCTTAGCTTCTTGAAGAAGTTTTTACCACAGCAGTTATAACAACTTATAGTTGTAATGGAGCCTTTGGTACCTCTTGGTGCTGATTGTGCGATTCCGTAGTAGACCTTGAGGGCACGCAATTCTTTGAGACAAGGACTCAACAAAAACGCAGCATATTTTTCTGCTACTCGAAGGTTGTTACTATGACATTCACTCAGCTCAAGCCACGTGAGCCGCGAGCCGCGTCAGCTGCAGCGTTGTTCCTGGTAAAAAATTGTAATTCCTCCATCTTACAGCTGCTTTTAATGACGTCCTGGTTCCTTAGTCGCTTGTTCTGTATTTGATCTTTTGGCCGCAGGCCGTCGATGTCGGATGTCGGACGACTTTGACACCTCTACGGGCGGTGCACGCACGAAATGTTGATTCTGACAATGAGTGAAATCATAGAAGGACCAGTCTGATTTCGGGGCACAGCATAGCATCCTGCTCTTCTTCATCTCTTCATTGGGCAGGTTTTGAGCCCTGGTCTCGCTATATCGGGAGTCATTTTGGACGTAAAGTTCACCTCCGAATCTCACTCTAGTTATATTGGACGCGTCTGAACCGGAGCTTGCTTGTGTCTATGCCAAGGCAAGCTGGCCGGTTACCGAAAACACAGCGACATTAAATCGGTGATCGTGTCGTATCCGGAAGCGCTATATCGGAAAGGGTCTATGGGAAAGAAATGGAAGTGCTCAATGTACCTATCCATACTCACCGTTTCAGACTCTATTTGTGCTCACCTACTGCTCAGTGATGTGTTCATATCTAGCAACATTTTTCTACCTTCACCAAGCAGTCATGTCTCCATTCGATCGGCTTCGATTCAGCAACAGAACTTTAATTATTGCGGTAGCTGCGCTATATGCAGTGGTTTTTGGAATTTTCCCGATTTTATATGCGTTCGGAGGACCAGAACCAGATAAGCTGATCACGTTTCTGCTAAAGGTGGCTTAAGACTTAGTTGATTTCTATCTAGATTTCGAAAATATTTTTGATTTGCAATTTTGCACGTTTTATACATACTGTAATATCTCAAGGTATGGTTCTCTTGCTGTTAGAGACCGGATCACGCGGATAAATTCGTTGCCGCATCATTCTTTGCCTTAACTGACGGTGTCAGGTACGAGCAAAACTGCGGAAGTTTTGTTCTAAGCGCCGCGTTTTTATGCTTTCTTGTCTCTACGAAGACTGCCTGAAAATCTCTAACAAGCCTAGATCTTACAAGAGGAAAGTTTAAGTTTTTTTGTATATTTTGAATTTAATTTTTTAAAGGAACTTCAATTGAAGAGAGACCTATGTCACACGATGGAGCATGCCTCACGTTTTTTTTGAGTTGATCCAACTTAGTCGATGGTTAGGCCATTCATAGTTAGAGAGTTGAATACAGCCCTCGTCCGACTCTCTATGAATTTCGGCATAATATTCCTTGTTGTAATGTCGATTTAGTTAAGCTGTGCACCAAGATCGTAACAGCGCTTTATTCGGCTTACGTTTCGTCTTGTTCGAAACCTGTAAGAATCCAAACAACACTTGAGGAACAACTCCCCAAAGTTCACTTCATCTTACAGAAAGAAATTCAAAGGTGCATGAAACAAAAACGATGCTGAGGAGTGACCGAAGGCTCACCTTTATGGTGAAAACCTGTGAGCTCCTCCAGTCAACGTCAGAGGAAGCTAGACATTGGTGAATGACTTAAGCTCTAGGAACTGTTCACATTAAGGACCTTCTAGGGTGGTGGTACCTACAGCTCAGTAGGGCAAGCCCCACGGAGGCCAACAAAGGGTGTCAGTTCTTCTGTCGCAGCCACACAGTCGTCTCTGCTAATTATCTTGGGGTTTCGTGATGCGATTCAAAATGCCTCCCCACGGAGGATTTTCCGCACAGACACATCGCTCCCGCGTGCGTCGCGACGGAACCGGTGCGCCGCCATGACACTTAATCCTGTGCTCGCACTTTGTAGGCGACCTCCGCGACCTTCTAAAGCGGTATACGTGCCCTTTCACCCTGATGCTCAGCGGCTTTCTTGTTGCCCCGACACACTTCTTACTGCATCCCATGCATGGCATGAGGTACACATCCCCGAGGTCATGCAGTTACCTTGTTTTCCAAAAGAACAGACCATACCTGAGGGGGTAGGGCAGGTGTGATCCTACAGCCGGCGGCGGACTACTGTCCGCTCAAATTCATATGAGGGCTTCTGCGATCTTGCCAATTCCTAGAGGGCTGCCCCTTGAAGGCAGCCGGGGATTTCTTTGCTGACGAGTGTGAACAGTTTGCAGATGGCAAACACATTTCGCTCGACCTTCTGGGTTGCTACCATTGAAGGATGCCTGCACTTGAGCTCGTATAAACTGACGTCAGTCCACAAAAGAGTATATATGGTGGCTGAAAAGTTCGGGCAATTTTTCAAAGTATTTCAGTGCAGTACGAAAAAACTACATAAACGCAACAGATTTACAAACAAAAATAACAGAAACTTCATTAGATCAATAACAACATAATCACCTGTATCACCTGTCGTCCCGTTGATCATCGACTTGCTCGAGCAGGCGCCAGCAGCGTCTCCATTCGTCCCTCTCGCGTGCCAGAGTGCTCCAATGACGCTCTGAACTCGCTCGAGGGACACGAAGAGCGTCATATCGGTCGTTCAGGGCCTTCACGAAGAAGTCCGTCTAACGCGTTGGTGTTCTCTTGACATCCCGCGGAATCCAGTCGGTAACGGCTCTCGTCCAGTGGGTGTCTGCGAAGCGCATTACGTGGCCGGCCCACCTAATTTTCGACAACTTGCCCCACGCGACAGCGTCTCTGATCTTCGAACGTTGGCGAAGCTCCGAACTCCGAAGGCCTTCTCTCACTTGCGTGGGTCGTGTCACTCCGAGCATCGTCCTCTCGATTCCACGCTGCGCGACGCTGATCGCGAGCTCATCCTGATTTCGTATAGCCCAAGTCTCTGAGGCATACAGTACCGTCGGTAAACGTTCGCCAAAACGCGGCCGGCGGCGGATTAATCCGCCGTTTCCGCCGCTTTGCCATAACTCCCTTCAACGTCGATTATATCTAATGAAATGCACATTGTTGGAAACAGAACAACATGGTCTACCTAATACGGTAAAAATCTTGACAAGATTCTGAAATTTTTGAGTTCGAGATGACCTAGATTAATTGAGCACGTAATTGTCTTGACCGAACCAACATTCGCGCCTTACCTAATGCGCCTCTTGCCTAATTATGCCCCTGGCAGGAATGGATCTGCCCAGTGAAATTTTAAAATCTTTAAACGCTGACGAAAATGTATTTCATGCTAATTTTAGGTTCTGCCTCATCATGTCGATCCGTTTGATATCAAATTTTCCTGGATTAACTCCATTTACGTCGTTCTGTGCATTCTCAACTGCCAATTTTCTCATTTTCCCCAATTATTTACGGTCGTACCACTGTTGTTTGAGGGCCGATTTTTTCTCATCTTTTTGATTATAAGGTGTGGATTGCAAATGTAGAATTTGGGTTTACTTTGATCAAAAGTAAGATAGTAATCAGATACCAAAGTGGCAGTGCATCGAGGTTTCAAGGAGACACGTCCTGCAAAGGCTACTTCACGCGTGTAGATCTCTGTCTCCACGCAGTGGATCAGTATGGAAGCCGAATATGTGGTCAGACACCATGCAAAGATGCTGCGCCACAAAAATGATAGAGCAGGTAGCTCACGTCTCGCAGTTTCACTCCCTCGAAAACGAGGTTTCGTTCAAAACCGACATTGAAATTCGACACTGACGTCTGTCCACACCTCGTAGAAGAGTTACTACCATTTAGTAAAGCCCGTATTCGCAATATCATTTGAAAAAAAATTCTCGACCTAATTTATTACTTGAGACAAGTCCGATACTGGAGTCCAGACTGTTGCTGTAATTGCAGTGACCTGACCTGCCCCGCCAAGCATGTCCTTTGGACGTACAATCGCAACTTCTCTCTTCTCACTACCACACTGACCATTTGTACTCTATTGTAAAATATCGAATGTTAATTACTAATGATAACTTGAGTGTTTTCCTTACAAATTTCTTTTTGAACCGCTCTTCGAATCCATGACCGAGTCGAAACCTAAGGATTGGCTTGTGACTGAAATAATTTTCTTCCATCTGTAGTAAGCAACACTAGCAAACGAAATTGCATCCCACAAAAATTCAAGCGCCAAGTATCATACAGTAAAAAAACAAGCTTCTCCGATACGAACTTTGATATGATTAGGGGGTTCGACTTTAGGTCGATTTTTGGCCAAAAATCTAACCCCTAATCATATCGAAGATTCCTCTTTTAAAACTTTTTCAGGTTGAAGAGTTCACTTTCTATCTAATTTTTAAACACTAATTTTCAATACGCTACTGTTTTTTTTCAGATTTTCCAAAGCTCTCCGATTTATGACAGTTTAAGTGCAGACACTCGCAATCCCTGACTTCGATGGTCCTATTCGAAGGATTAACTTGTCACGGTAACAGTTTTCTCATGTCCGAAGGAAAAACTTCAAAGCTTTGAGCATTAAAAATCAAGGTGTTATGCAGCGACCTTCTATGCGGTCAATGGTGTTCGATTTTTGGGGAACTTTAATGCAAATAGAGAAAAATCGAGACCCCAGATCATATTGAAGATCGCTTCAGAAATCCACGATTTTTCGATCTATATCAAGCAAAACTAGAGTCTATTTGAGGTGAAATTTCAGCTATATATGTGTTGTCTGCTTTAGGTAAAAACAATGTTGTTTTCATAAACAACGAGAAATTTGTAGGTGAGCCCCTAGGTCATATCGGGGCTTGCGGCCGAGAAGCTTGTTATTTTTCACTGTGTTGAGAGCAGTTCAAAAATCATTCGTAAGGAAAGCACTTAAGTCATCACTAGCAATATCGAAATTATCGAAATTTTCGAAACTATCGAAATTTTATAGAGTACAATTTCGAATGCAGATGTCGCTCCTTCAGGTAGAAAAATGTGTCGTGTCCATAACATCTGATGGACATCTGATCTCATGGAATCTGCGGAAATTGATCAAGCTGATTTCAAGACTGCCAAAATTAAAAAAAATTGAATTCTTTGAAGTAGAGGAGAAACTATGAAAAAATACAATAAACTGATTTCAAGACTGCCAAAATTAAAAAAATTGAATTCTTTGAAGTAGAGGAGAAACTATGAAAAAATACAATAAACTGATTTCAAGACTGCCGAAATTAAAAAAACTGAATTCTTTGCAGTAGAGGAGAAACTATGAAAAAAAAAACAATAAACGAAGAGAGAGTGCGACGCCCCTCCCCCACCCAAGAAAACGACGTCACAATACGATCTCTTTGATTCTCGAACCTAAGGCCTGACCCTTAGTTGGGTTAGTGTGAATTGTGAGAAGAAAGATGTATGCCCAAGAGACATGCTTGGTGGGGCTGGTCAGGTCACTGCAATTACAGCAACAGTCTGGGCTCAAGTATCGAACCTGTCTCCAGTAATAAACGAGATTGACGTCGAGTGGAATTTTTTGTTTGAAAGATATTGCAAATATGGGTTTGCTAAATGGTAGAGACGCTTCCGCGAGGTCTGGACAGACGTCAGTGTTGAATTTCAATGTCGGATTTGAACGAAACCTCGTTTTCGAGGGAGTGAAACTGCGAGACGTGAGCTGCCAGCTCTATCATTTTTGTGGCGCAGCATCTTTGCATGGTGTCTGACCACATATTCAGCTTCCATACTGGTCCAAGACAGAGATCTACACGCATGAAGTAGCCTCTGCAGGACGTGTCTCCTTGAAACCTCGATGCACTGCCACTTTGGTATCTGATTACTATCTTACTTTTGATCAAAGTAAACCCAAATTCTATATTTGCAATCCACACCTTATAATCAAAAAGATGAGCAAAAATCGGCCCTCAAACAACAGTGGTACGACCGTAAATAAAGGATAAAGGATAAAGGACGGCGTTAATCAATCCCTTCTGGGATGCGCCAGCGCATTCTACTTCTACGGGATGTCGTGGAGGCGACATGAATGCGTATTTGGCCATACAATGACTTGCGGTGGCCAGCCGATGAACAAGTCAGCGCTCTATCCTTCCCAGACAAGTCTGGTACCAATTCACCGACCCCGGAGAGATGGAAGGCTTGGTTGGCCTGGGCGGGAAATCCGAACCAGGAACCTGGTATCGGGTGCACGCGACAGTCGCGCCTCCTCCGACCGCGCTACACGCGCCCACCGCGCTACACGCGCCCAACGACCGTAAATAATTGGCGCAAATGGGAAAATCGGCAATTGAGAATGCACAGAACGACGTAAATGGAGTTAATCCAGGAAAATTTGATATCAAATTGATCAACATGATGAGGCAGAACCTAAAATTAGCATGAAATACATTTTCGTCAGCATTTAAGAAATTTAAAATTTCACTGGGCAGATCCGTTCCTGCCAGGGGGTATAATTAGGCGAGGCTAAGGTGCGAATGAGGGGCAGGTCAAGACAATTACGGGCTCAATTAATCTAGGTCATCTTGAACTAAAAAAATTTAAAATCTTGTCAAGGCTCTTACCATATTGGGTAGATCATGTTCTTCTGAATCCGAGAATGTGCATTTCATTAGATATAATCGACGTTGAAGGGAGTTATGGCAAAGCGGCGGAAACGGCGGATTAATCCGCCGCCGGCCTCGTTTTGGCGAACGTTTACCGACGGTACTGTATATTAGGGCAGGAATAACGATGGAGTCGATGAAGTGGGCACGGAGTCGACCGTTTTCCGTCTTCTTCGCGACTTCTTCGACGCTTTTGAAAGCTCCCCAAGCCGCTCGTTTCCTCCTGCTCAGCTCCGGCGCTAGGTCGTTGGCCATATTGACTTCGCGACCCAGATACACGTAGCTGGAGCATTCGGAGATGTTCGTTCCATTGAGCGGGCATCAGAAACTTGTCTGTATTTCATGAACATCGTCTTCGTAAAATTCAGCTGCAGTCCAACGTTCCCACATACACGATCGAAGTCGGTCAGCATTCGCTCCGCCTGGCTGATGCTCGGTGTTATGAGCACGATGTCGTCAACGAAGCGAAGATGGTGCAGTTGCCGGCCGTCGACTTTCACTCCCATGTGCTCCCATTCTAGTACTCGCATGACTTTTCGAGGGTAGCGCTGAAGACCTTCGAGGATATGGTATCCACCTGCCGAACCCCTCTATTCACGTCGATGACGACGTCGTTGTAGAATGGTGAGATCTTGGCCGTGAATCCATTCTACAGCTCTCGAAGAACTCTGTTGTACTGAGTGGGAACCCCCTGAGTGAGCAGGGCGTTGATGAACGCTTCTGTTTCGACGGAGTTGAATGCCTTCTTCAGGTCAATGAACGTAGAGCACAGCGGCAGCTTTTACTTTCGCGACACTTCGGTGAGCTTCGTAATGGTGTGCATGTGGTCGATCGTGCTGAATCCTCTCCAAAATCCTGCTTGTTCGCATGGCTGTCCTTTGTCCAGCGTTCTGCTGATCCTATTCAGGATGACTCGAGTGAACAGCTTGTAGACTACGGACAGCAGGCAGATCGCGCACCGGGCGATAGTTGCCAATGTCGTGCACGTCTCCCTTTTTGTACAGCAAGACGGTCCTGCTGGTCTTCCACGGAGATGCACTCCGACAGGTAGCGTGTGAAGAGCCACACCAAGGTGTTGATAAGCGTTGGCGGGAGATTCTTCAGGTGTTCGGGTCTGATCCTGTCGGGACCGGGTGCTGTACGCTTCTTCACCAACGAGATGGCGTGTCGGATCTCGGAAGTGAGAACACAGGGAACGACGTATCCATCTTGCGGAAGATGGCATGGGGGCAGGTGGACGTGGCTATCGAAGAGATCGGAGTAGAAATCGTGGATGACCTTCTCCATGGTCCTTCTGGAAGAGGTGACGGTTCCGTTAGGACATCGGAGAGCGGTCATCTTGGTCTTGAAGTTCGCGATGTTCCGGCGGGCATTGCGGATGCTCAACCCTGCCTGTGCTGCTTCAGCCAACACTTCCGCCCTTCTCTCCTTGAGATCTCCCTTTATCACCGCTCTGCATAGCTTCGCAAGCTCGGACGTCACCTGGTAGTTGCCTGACGCTCGTGCTGCTCCACGCTGGCGTATAAGCTCGAGAGTTTTCGGAGACGGACGTCTCTTGGTGGTCTTCAAGCTCTCGGCTCCCTTAGCACTATCGCGGAGATGGTGCACGAAGCGCTCGTATTCCTCGTCGATGTTGTCCATGGCGGTATGATCCGAAAGGCCGGCAAGAGAGGTGTACATGTCTCAGTTGATGGTTGTTCTGGGACTCCTCTTTTGAACTTTGCGGCTTCTCTCCTAGACGCGAAAAGCGGAACCTCGCGCGAAGGAGGCGTTGGTCCGATCCCGTGTAGAACTTGGGGACAACGGAAACGTCGGTCAGGCAATACTTGCGATTGAAGATGATGTGGTCGATCTCGTTGTGGAATTGGCCACCGGGAGATTCCCAAGTCCATCGTAGGGAGGAAGGCTTCTGGAACTGTGAGTTTCCATAGATGGTCTTGGTCGACATGATAAACTCAGAAAGCCTTTCACCTTGCTCGTTCCAATCCAAACCGTGGGTTCCGATGTGAAGTTCTTCCGTCGACCCTCGTGGCCCGATCTTGGCGTTGAAGTCGATCACCTTGTAGGAGGTGCGGTCTTCCTTATAGAACTTCTCCAGCTTCAACCTCTTCGTCGTCGTAGTCGGATGTTGGGGCATACGCGACGAACACAGTCAAAGCTGGCACGGAGCCACATCGCTTCAGTCGCAGACGTCCGATTCGGGTTGTCAGAAACTCGTACGAATCGATGTTCATTGCCAAGTGTGTAATAAACCTGGCCCCTGAGGTTTATTCACGTGTAGATCACACGGCCTCATGGGCCCGTACATAACAAAACACAGGTAGCATAACAATTTATTAACAATAAAGGCGCATGTGAGCGGTAACAAGGGGCTACGGATGTAAGGCCGGGGAGAGGGGGGGTGAGGGAGAAGGAACTCCTTAAGGGCGGGGAGGCGCAGGAGCCGACACTACACGGTCGGAGCTCAGACTAGGACGAACCTCGCAGCATTCGTAGAGGTTCTTTTATATCCTTCAGCCAGTGAGATAAAACAACTGCTGTCACTGATACAACATGCTGAAGACACTCGAGAGTGGATCCCGAATAGATGCCTGCGCTCATTACAAGTGCGTGTTGACGAGAAAAACCAACGCCGCCTACTCCCCTGTTGTCGCATGTTTCGAGGAACAGTTCTCCGGAGTCATAGGAGGCGTGTAGGTGGTGGTGTTTTCTCGTCTCGGTCAGTCCGATGACGTCGTTCTTGATCTTCCTGGCTTGCATCATCAGGTCCTCGACGGATGCTTCCGTTGCAAGCGTGCGGGCGTTGTAAGTACAGATCGTCATCCTAGTCCTTCTCAATTTGGGCAGCCTCGTTAGGCCCTGAGATTTTAGCAGCCTCTCCGTACTCGTCCTTCCCATCGCTGCAGAAGTGGGGCTCTTTCGGGGGGGGGGGGGGTCAGGGGAATGAGGCCCTTTAGTGCTGCTGTGTTTGACTTCAGTACACACGGTAGCTAGTCAGGCTCTGTCGTGCGCGAAGAACTACGAACAGCCAGCCAGACTGCCCGAAGGGACGGGGCGAGACTTAAGGCGGTCTCGAATCGCCTTACGATGTACTCCTAGTCTACCGAGTGCAAGCTTTTGGCCGGGCTGACACAGTTACAATCCGCACAGGCGCGAACACATTCACGCACACTGTGCATGAACATGCCGCTCCCACGCACAAGGAACGCGTCGTCCCGACACAGCAAGAGCAAGAAGTCCATCCTCTGCATCCCACCTCCGTCTCTGGGCAGTACACGGTCGCATTCGGTTCGCGTTTTCGTTCCCCTATCCACCACCCGGAGGCGCGCCACGTGGCCGTGCGACAAGCGGCCCGAGATCCCTCTTAACAAGAGAGCTCGAAGGCTCTCTATCGAAGGAGATCCGTGTAACAACATAATACAACAGGAAAATTCACAACAGGGGCTCGAAATTTCCTCCTTTAGCTTCAATGCATTTTCGCAGGCGCTTTGGGAAGTCGCTGACGATGGCCGCATACTGCTCCGCCGTAATCTCATCCCAGGATCTCAACAACACCGCTTCAAGCTGCTCCGCAGTGGCGTATCTTGTAGTAGAGATCTTCCGCTCCAAGATCGACCACACCGAATAATCCATCGGGTTGAGGTCAGGCTGGCCAGATATCCTTGCTCCAAAAGCCTGGAATGATCTCCTCGCAAACGGCGATCGTGAATTTGGCGGAATGCGCAGGCGCCCAGTCCTCCTGAAGAGAAAATCCAGTTTCGCCGAAACGGCACGTCGTCCACGGCTCAAGTACGTCGCGGAGGACATACTGCAGGTAGCTTTCAGCGTTGATTTTGACGTTCTGCTCCATGAAGACCAATGGCGTCTTTCCGCTAGCGCACTTTCCAGCCCACCATTCCAGCCCATCACCGCGACTGGAAAATTACTGCAGCTGACGGTCCTTGCGGCCGGTGTCTTCTACTGACCCTTCTTAAGCAGCTACCGGCGATTCTGACGGTTGTGAACCGGCTGGACCGTGAAGATCTTCTCGTCGGTGAACAGCACCTTCGACAAGCGACCACCGCCGACCAGCCGACGCGTTTGCCTTCATTTCCTCAACCCCTCAGCTTTCATCGCGTCGTTGAGGAAGTGAGTACGAGCGACTTTGTAGCTACATAATCCCAGCTTCCTCCTGGCAATATGCTGGGCTCGCTCCATACTGATCCCGAGATCCGTCGCCATCTTGTTCATCGATACCTCAGGATTCCGGCTAGTGCGACAACGAGCTGTGTTGTTGATGTTCTCCGGTGTTGTTGCTGTGGTGGGACGGCCGCTTCGAGGACGGTCCGAGATCCCGCCAGTCTCCTTGTAACGTCTTACAATCTTGTAGACGGTCCTTTGTTTGAAGCCGGTTATTCGAACTATGTCCGCAGTCTTCAGTCCCGTCTTGTGCAACTCGACGACGGTGATACGCTCACTTTCACGAGACATAACGCAAGCACAACTAAAAACGAGAAAAGTGGGGCAACACATTCTAGATTAAAATTGCACGAGGAATACAACAAAAGCAGCAGAAGAACGAAAAATCTCAATTTCAAGTTCAAAAGTAGTAAGTTCCCTAGAAAGCGTCTTCTGAGTTGTTTCAATACTTCTATGCCACGCAGGTTTGATATGATGAAACGCTTACTTCGGCCTGACGTTTCGACAGTTTCGCCGTTTTCAAAGGCCTGAAAAAAGTTCGAAGCCTAAGACCAGACACTCATCTCGGCAAAGACTTAGGTTTCCAACTCAGCCAGTTTCAACGAATTCCTAAGAGTGTCAAGGTGAATCCTACTGAAGCAAACCGATCTCACCGTTGTTCCACCAGCACTGAGTGAAAGCTCAGTTATTGGACTACCATAGAGCAAATGAGACCTACCAAGTACAAATCTATAGTGATGTTAAGCTATAGAAGTACTTAGTCTTGGTCTCATATCCCATACAACGGAGTGAACGGAAAAAGTCACTGGTGATCGAAATGCAATCGTTTCGGTTGTTCATCGTTGGGTAACGTCCTCGAATCCAAAAGCCTCTAGAGTCTTTCTGGCTCCAGTCTCATTTTCACATACCAATACAGTGCACTTTATACTAAAATCGTCTCTACCATGGCTTCCTCTCGATGTTTACCGAGTGGGGTTAGTGAGCTCCGCTTCTGATTACCAGCTAGATTTTTCCTGATGCGAACACTTAGTGCCCTCCCTGTTTCACCTATGTATAGCTCTCCACAGGTTAAACACTGAAGTTGGTAAACAACGCCCTTCTGCGCACAGTCTTCACTTCTTCCATGCGGGCACACCACGCGGTCTCGTTATGCATGAGCGATCGTAAAGCCTATTGCGAACTAGGAGCCGTTTTGCATTGTTTCCTGGTATATTAACCAGCACAACTTCCTCATCCAAGTTTGCTCGTACTAGGCAGATACGTATAGCTGCCGTAATTTCGTCAGAAATGAATGGCGGTTGCAGACATACTTTGTTTTCCCGCGCATTTTCATCATGTCTGTATCCCATCCGGCTAGTTCGTACCCGTTGAGACGCGCAATATTGGAGGCCAGCATGGGTGACTCCTCTCGCTCCTCATGTCCCGTGCACGCATCCACTGCCTTTCTGTACATGGTTCGGAGCACAGCATGTTTGACTGCAAGGGGGTGAGCGGATTTTGAATGGACTATGATGCTCTTGGAGCTGTCTTTACGATACCACTTCACATTAAAAACGCCGTTTGATGCCCTAACATGAGTGTTCAGATAAGGTAGCTAGCCTTCACACAGAGTTTCTCGGATGAACTTTATGCACTGGGATTGTGCATTGAGGATGTTGAACAACTCATCCATTTCGGACTGAGTTGTCGTTAGAATACAACAGTCATCAATATATCGATAGCATATTATGGGATGACGCTCCAGTTCTGGTTGTTCAATTCTTCTCATAAAGCAGATTGCCAGGGTTGGAGCTAAACGCTGTCCCATTTCAAGTCCTATACACTGCGAGAAATGTTTCTCGGACCACTTGAACACATTGCACTTCAAGCGTTCTTGTACCAGCTTGCTTATGTGTGATTTTCTCAAGCCAAACGTAGTAATTCGTCCTCATCTATCATCATGCTCATCATCATGTTCATGCTCATCTAGCATCTCTGAAAATGCTTGTACAGCAGCGTTGTCATCTACGTTGGTATACAACGCAGTGACGTCAGTGATTCAATCACACAATTTTGCTGAAGACTGCTAGATCTTAAGCGATCCAGAAACTGTTCCTTGTTTACCAAGATGTGATGGTATGAAGCTTAGAAGATGACCGATAATTTTGTTAAGGAACCAGGAGATTCGGTCGGTCCATCTTTTTTTTTCTAAGGGGCAATTAGATGCTGTATTGGTGAGTTGGTCTGAAAACTTTAGCTATGCGAAAACTTGGCCACTTACTAGGAAACATGTTCCCGAAGAACGAAACGAACTACGTAGAAATATGGATTCTGACGCAGACAGAAATAGTCAAGGAATCTCTGCACAGATTTAGAGCATGCTGCAAGAATGTGCCTACAAACTCGAGCATTGGAGTTGAAACATGCAAGTAGTGGTCAATGAGGTTTCATCGTGTTCGGTATTTTAAAAAACCAGTTTTTTCCAAATGGGACCATTAATCAAGCGTTTTGTGAGGTCTGATCAGTGAGCATCAGACCGGTATATTCTAATACGAATATGATAGGTAAAATTCATCCTTTATAAGTCACTCTTTTTTGTCGGTCTCCTCTCTAGCTCTAACCTGGAAGAACAAAAGCATTAATTTTTCCCAGAAACGGTGGTAGTATTGAGATTATTGATGTGATCGTTAGGGCGTTAGCTGTGAAAGGGAGCTGATGAGTAATGTTGCATTCTTCAAATGTCGAGATTCCAAGATCTTTGAGTCAAGATCTACAATTTTCTAACTGTATTGAATTTTGACTGTACTAGAAATTTTTATAAACGCTTGCAAGTGAAAACGCTTGTCCACAACCTACCGCATTCCTAGTCATTCAAAAGTTTATGCTATTGGAAAAAATGGATCTTTGGGTAGAATAATTGGGTCGTCTTATAATTTCGAAAATTTCTGTTTCCTATTTTCTGGCGTTTTTGGCTCTTCTGTTTTCTGACGAAAGCGATTTTTTGTTTTCTGGAAAAATCTTCAAAATTTCCGCCCATCCCTTGTCGGGGCGGAGGCTTTATCGCTCTCTGTAGTCCATCTCGTGGGCTCCCATGAAATCAGCTCATCTCGTCTGGCCATCCATCGACTCCATCATCATTGTCGAAAGCCGAGCAGATCCATCAGCTTCTGCTCACTGACGTTAGCCGCTCATCAGACTTATGTGGAGTTGAGAGAAGCTATCTACAACTTGCAGCCGTGCTTCAAATTCAACGTCGAAGACTTCGACGCTAAAATTGTAATGGTTCTCGAGGAGGAATGGGGAACGAACATTGACAGTGGACATGGAAGTCGCCTAACGGTGCGACTCTCTCGGAACTTGACTACAGTCTCGCGCATCAGCGGTGGCGTATACCAGGCTGTCCAATAATTCCTGTCCGAAAATTTTCGCCGCCATCCGAGGAAAGCGTCCCCGACGGACCTCGGTCCACCTGCTGTACGACAACGCGCACCCTCACGTGGCGAAGGAGACCCAGCAGAAGTTGGCGACGCTCGGCTGGGAGACGGTTGCCCATCCGCCGTATTCCCCGGACCTCGCCCCCTCCGACTACCACTTGCTCCGCCCGCTGAAGCACCATTTGGCCGGAAGAAAATTCACCAACTACGAGAACCTCAAATCCGACATCGCGGACTTCTTCGCGTCGCAGCCCCCGGAGTTCTGGGCGAAGGGCATCGGCGACCTGCCCAATCGATGGGCCACTGTTGTGGATAACTGTGGTGATTATATCGTTGATTAGACTTGTTTTTTAATAAAGTTGAAAAAATTAAAAATGGTGAAATTTTCGGACAAGAAATATTGGACAGCCTGGTACATATTGTAGTGGTAGTGTTGCAGTGGTGCCACTTCACAGAGAATCGGACCACCGCTACTTTGTGTGCAAGTGCACTGCGAAGAACATCAGTGACCAGGCAAGAGGGAGCAGAGATGCCGTTTACGATGAGGACATCATTTCAGGCTCCATATCCAGGAACGGCCAATCGATCAAGAACTGCACTACAACCTGCTTCTTATTGAACTGTAGTTTTGTGGAAGATTAGCCCTAAAACCCCCAGTAGCGAATTTGAACCGCATTTCGCACGCCACGCCGGCAAGGTGAGTTGCCTCAGTAGAGAAGTGATTGACACTGGATCCGAATCAGTGTGCATTTAACAACTAACGATTTATTGATTTACCGGATTTACCGCACTTCCTCTAAATTTATTTAGCAGAATTTAACGCAGCCATTTTCCGTTTAATTACATTAACAAAATTTTCAAAATTCCCTGAGAAATTTAACCTTTTCTTCATACAGGTTGGACTTCAGACGACTTTTTTTTGAGCCAGGCTTTCGTAGAGGCGCAGTAGCATTGTTCAACCTTGAGAACGCTTCACTTGTTTGCATCAGTGGAAAGAGAAGTCGACGCCAAGAAAGTTCGTTTCCCGCCTTCACCGACTCTTCGCATTTTTCTTACTTACTCAACAGTTAATTTGCTCGCGTCCTCATTCTCCTTCACGTCCTTGTTCTTTGACCGTTGTATTGCATTCTTTGCGTTGAAAATGTTAGGGTTAGGGTCAACATCCCACTTGAATTCAAACTCTAATAAAGTAATCAAGACGAAGAAGCTAAAATTTTGTGGCAAGGCACGGGACAGGACCCCAAACGACGCTCACTTGCTTTAGGACTAAAGCGTTTAGTATGGCGTCATTTCAAGGTTCCTAGTCCAACCTTCAATGAAACAGCCGACAATTCATTCTGTTCTAACCTTCAGCAATGGTCTAATGGTGTTATGCAAATTCGTAAGGAAAACACCAAGCAGTGCTCTCAAAACAACTCAAGAAATCAGATGCAGTGAAAACCATCACTAAAAACACAACAAACACATATTATTAGGTTGGCAACTAATTTCGTGGACTCTCAAGAATCTTCAGCAAAAGTATTTATGAACAAATAACTAATGGCAATCTTTAATCAAAATAAGATCCCTCGGAACGCAGAAGTGCTTCCCATATATCAAGTAGCTGGTCTATCCCAGGGCCATAGAGTTATTGTGCTTTTAAGGCCAAGAATCTTTGGAGGTGCATTTTGACCCGGTCCACATTATTAAATCGTCTTCCAACCAAGAAGTACTGCACCGAACTAAAAATGAAGAAGTCACTCGGAGCAAGGTCTGGGCTGTAAGGTGGATGAGTTTGACGCTCCCAATCAAGGTCTTCTATTTTTGAGCGTCCGGTTCGCTACGTTCTCTCCGTTTGGTGATGACAAGAAGGTATTAACTTCCGGGAGCTCGTCAAGAACGGTTCCAGCATTAATGCTGTAATCTACTCTTCTCAAACTGGCCGCGCGCAGGCTGAACTCCGCTGGAATCGGTTCGGACAGATTTTTAGGAGCGGAATTATCTATCAGCAAGATAACGCCAGATCACACGTCACGAATCGGGAGCTTCAAAAAATCGAAGACCTTAGCTGGGAGCGTCTAACTCACCCACCTTACAGCACACGCTGTGCGCCAAATGACTAGCACCTTCATAGCTCGCTGCAGCACTTCTTGGTTGGAGGACGACTTATTGATGTGGACCATGTCAAAATGCACCTCCAAGGATTCTTGGCTTCAAAAGCACAAGAATTCTACAGCTGTGGGATGGGCCAGGTAGCTGATAAATGGGAAGCAGTAACGCGTTCCAACAGATCTTACTTTGGTTGAAAACTGTTATTTATTATTTGTCTATGAACACTTTTGTTGAAGGCGCTTGAGAGTCCACGAAATTAGTTGCCAACCTAATAATGCGCGAGGAGGAAAAGCACTAGCAGTGAAAGGAACTCTGAGAGTGTTCAAAGCCCGTGCTCTACTGGATGAAGAAATGCTACGAAGTCAGAGAATAACAAAAAAAGCTACCGGTGGTCGTTGAGTGGTCGTGGATTTTCGCGCCCATGGCTGCTGGCATTCACTCGCTCCGAAACAAGAATGGCTCGGTTCGGACATTTGCTCTGGTATAACACCTTTTAACTACTATGTATTTCAGAAAAATGACTCCAGATCCATTCTCGTCAACGCCACTAATATAGGATTCTATAATGTAAATTTTAACAGCTTCCTTTACTGGCTGCAGGCAATCACCTGCACGACGTGGGCGGCGATTTTCTTGCTGGCCACTGCCATTGTTATCCATGTACTGTACACATTCAAACGCATGAGTCCGGTTGTTCTACGAGAGACCCGCCAGGTGCAGTTGATGTGGTTCAAGTCATTTCTAATGATGGTGAGTGAGGTATAATAGGCGGTAGTGCCCACCGACTTTATCCTGATCTTGTTGCGAACATAGCTAACAAGGAAAGGATGCCATGTCGCAGTGGCACTTTATGTCGTAGGAAGCAGATTCGAACGATAACTAAACTAAAAACGTGTTCCATACCTGCAATGGACATCGGGAAGTGGAGTAACAAACCTTTTCCACCTTGCCTTGAATGCGCTCTGCTAAAATATATAGATCGCCAACTCCTCCGACGGCTAGTGGAGCAGAGAGTAGAGAAGTGGTGATGAGGGAGGCCTTTTTGTGGATGGACTTTCTGGCGACGTAGCCCTCTCGCAATTCATAGGAAAATTCGAAAAAACCAATCGAAGCCCAACATGTGAAATCATAACGAAAACTTTGCCAAGCAGGAGATCGGATTCATTGACACATTAGCACTTGGAGAAATCCAAAGGTCGATGAAAATGTCGCTTAAATTTCATCGGAGGAGGCCATTTGAGGCGCAGATCATAAGCGTGATATCTGCTAATATAACTTGGCTTGATTACGGTACGTTGCGGTAGGTATTTATAAGGGTTGTTGGGCCAGGATTACCTGTTTTACCTAAACTTCGCCCGAACGGTATATTTAAGCTTGGTACTGGTGTAGTGTGTAGTTATGGGAAACAGCATACCTCCTCGATGTTCATGAAGCGTGAGCGTGTTGACAGAGCAAGTCGCATTCACTTTGCCAACAATTATGCTCGTGATCAGCGTATTAAATAACTCCTTAAGGGATAATTTGGGTGAAATCGGTGAACTGCCCGCACTACCCCTATGTCCCCCGTAATCTATCGTAACGAAATTTCAACGGTTTTCGTATTTGTAATTACAACTTGGATGAAGTAGAAGTGAATTTGGTGATAACTATCACGCCTTAGTAGCTCACACCTGCTGTAACCTACAGCAATTGGCCGAGGTTCTAAAAAGCGACCTTTGAAAGTGACCAGCACCCAAAATAACTCTCCTAGGCTAAATTTAAGCGAAGAAACATTTCCACCTTTGGAGTTGTGAAAGTACAATGGTACCTATGAAACTGGCCTCTTTTCTGGCAACTTTTTTCTTTGCAGTTCCGCATGAGAGTCTCGATTGGCCGTTTCGGATATTGTTTACGACGTGCTAAAGAGCCATATCGCCGAGGAGCCGAACTGCAAATAAGCCTCCAATCACGCCGCTTCCCTATCCACTGCACCACCATTGCTCGCATGCCAGCGACGTTTCCGATCTACATTGAACGAGTTTTGCTCACCGATGTCAGTTGCAGAAAAGGAACAGATATTTGGAATCAACGTTGAAAGCTGCATCTCACTATGTACTAGGTTGTTCAGAAAGTTTCCCGCCACCACTTTGGCATTTCGCCAAATTTTTTAGAAGTGTTCTGGAACCTTCTATCGATATGACCTACCTCATACATTGGCCAGTAATGTCGTGACATTGCGAATATGGCTAATAAAAATCGTTCTCGACGCTAAGCAAGCTCGAACAGCAAGCTGCTCCTGTTCTGCGAATTCAAGAGGCACGCCAACACAAGCAATGCGGCAAGGAACAGTTGTGCCGCGATGGGTCCTTCCACTGTCTCCTACGCGACACTTTAAAAGTTTGGTTCCGGAAGTTTAAATTGGAAAAGGGAAATTTGACTTCAAGGACCAATCTCGGTGTGCATGGTGAGTTGCAGTGGATGAGGGGCGCCTTAGCTGGTTCAAGAGGATCTCCGCGTTACCTATCACTTCTTATCATAACCCTCGAGACTATCATGTTTTGCTCGTTTTTGAGGCACGAACTTGAGCATTTGGACAAATCGGTTTCCTACTTTTTAGCGCATTTCCCTATAATTTCAGATGGAAGAGATCAACAATAACTTCCGGCGGAAGACTTCGGCTAACCGCACACTTTGAATGTGCTTTCGTCAGTATGCTACACGAACAATCCGCTATGGTTTCTCTACGTTTGGAACCTTGTTTGTCAGGAAAAGCCGAAGTGTACGCGAGATAGATGTAATATAGTTGACAAGTGCTCCGACACGCCTAACGGCGTATCTCGCAATTGCGCGCTTCGCGCGACTTTGCAACATCACTGGTCTAGGGAATTTTTTGTAAAACTTAAAATACGCTAACATCGAGGATTTGCTGCGTACTTTGTTGGCATCAAGCCGTTCACCACTTCCGTGCGTTCATCATAGGCACCCTATCCGGACCTCCGGTATATATTGGATCCGAATGAATCATTTTCGGAGGATATACGATTCGAGTAATTCAAAAATCCAAGGTCCGCGAAATTGCCCGTATCCGAATAATTCAAAAAACCGGAGTCCCCGAAATTGTCATTATCCAAATCGTGCAAAAATCCGGGGTCCGTCAAAATAGCGTTATCCGAATCATTCATTAATCCGGAGATTTGGTCGAATTCAATGCATTCAATAAAAATCATTTTCGGATATCCGATTCGGGTAACCCGATCCGATTCATCCAAAAATCCGGGTACGCAAAGTCGCCGTTATCCGAATCATCCAATTATTCGAAGATTTTCAATCAGATCCAATGTATACCGTCCAGTAACGCCATTGGTTTGTGCTGCGCAGTACCTCTGCCCTCAGGTCGCTCCTCCGAAACCGTTCCCATTCTAAACATCTTGGGTCACCGGATGTCGTTGACCCAAGCTGTTTAGAATGGGAACGGTTCCAAATCCGGACACCAGGTTCCCCTAACTCGTTTCTTCTTATTGGATCTAATTGCTGGTCCACCTCTACTGGTCTTCCCCTCCCCCCCCCCCCCCCTCCCTGGTCCCAACTCCTGGCCCACTTCCTTGTTTTCCGAGCGCCCGCTCGTCACACGACGTCGGTATCACCTCTTGCAGAAGCTTGTAGCGCGACGAATGACCTATCTTCTGGATCCAGGCGCTCAGAAAGGCTCGCAGTTGCCGATGTGTAGAGCAGGAGGAGGCTGCGCTTCCTCTGCTGCAAAAACATCTCATGTTGAACGACAAACATTGCCCGCGCGAGGTACGCAGAGGCGTACCTGGCGCGGGTAAGGCCTCTTCTGACTGCAGACGGCTGTTGTGTGACGTAGGGGACCTGTCTTCTGGGTCCAGGCGCTCAGAAAGGCTCGCAGTTGCCGCTGTGTAGAGCAGGAGGAGAATGCGCTTCCTCTGCTGCAACAATATCCCATGTTGAACAGCAAACATTGCCCGCGCGAGGTACGCAGAGGCGTACCTGGCGCGGGTAAAGTTTTCCGTTCAACATGGGATAATGCTGAGTTCTGCATGCGGCCGGTCGTGGTACGACGACGATGTGACCTCTGCTTCCTTTCTTTTCGATCCTCTGACTCCAGACGGTTGTGGTGCGACGAGGGGTACCCGCCTTCTGGATTTAGGGACTCAGAAACGCGCGCAGATGCCGTTGTATCAAGCAGGAGGAGGCTACACGTTCTCTGCTGTAAAAACATCCCATGTTGAACGGCAGACGTTGCCCGCGCGAGGTACGCGGAGGCGTCGCAAGGGGCTCCATGAGATTGCGAGTGGTTCCACGAGGCGTATCTCAGCCAGGTTTCCAACCTGAGTGAGATACGCCTCATCATCTACAGGGCAGGGATCTAACTCAATTATATAGTGGTAGATAGTCGTTGATAGCTGGAATTGATTCATTTCAAAAGGCCATGAAAACACATGTGGTCATCATCATTAAAAGCGATCAGATTGGAGTATTGCATGTTCATGTTGCTTGGTTTCCAGTACTACTGAGTCATGTGCGCATAAGTACTGCACCATGAAGTAAAGGAACCCTACCCCAGGAAGCTGATAAGCTAGCGGACGATGCCGTGTCGTCGGCTCCACTGCAGCTGCGTAAGCGCACCCTTTCATGAAGACCTAACTCACTCCATTGCCCGCGGGGATGGTCAGGAGGTACAGGCTATGGTCACACCTCTCCCCGGGGCATGCGATCTTCCTCTCATTCCACATTACTCATCCACTCCCAATCCCCTAGGTTTCACCCAGAGTCTAACGACTGTCTTACGAAACCTTCGAGGCGCAAAACAACAGTTTCCGGGCCGCAGAACAGAGTCGGTCACGATCAAGGACGAAGTCTATCTGCGTCTTGGTGTTCCCACTATAGAACGAGATAAGGTGGGAGTTGCGTTTGCGAAACACGGTGTTCATTATGGTGAGGTTATGCGAATCCGCATATTCAAGGATACGCTCACCATCTGTGTTACGCAACCCATAGCCGAATCCACCATGACAGCTGTACCCGTCTTTCGTAGCGCCTACGTGCCCATTGAGGTCACCAGCGACGATGATGACGTCCTTCGACGGTACCTCTGCTGTCTTCTCATCAAGCAGGCTCCAAAACTCATCCTTGGCTTGATCGGAACAGCCAGCCTGCGGAGCATACGCAGAGAAGAAGTGGAAGAGTCGCTCCTTAGCGGCGACAACGATCTTCATCAATCGATCGTCAAAGCGCTCGACGCTTACAATCGAGTCTCGGAAACGCTCGGAGACGATTATACCAACACCACTGGTGGTCCTGGGACTTCCACATAGAACGGCCTTGAAGCCACGTCCTATATCTCTTGACTTGCGGCAGGACCACCTCGTCTCCTGCACCGCACAGAAATCAACTCTTCTACGCTCCAGTGCTTCTACCAACTCGCACGAGCGGCCCGTCAATGTACCCACATTCAGCGTTGCTACGCGGGTCCTGCTTACGTTACGGGACTTTCGGACTAGCTCAGTTGCCCCCCGATGCCGTCCTCGCACCAGGGACCCTCGCATACTTCTCACACTCGCCGGGCTTTGCGAGTGCGCGTCGGCTCCCGCGAACGCCGTAGCATTATCTCGAAAAACATGAACTGACATACACCCATACGATGTGACATTGGGTTGTTCGTAGGCCGGCCTGTCACCAGGGCCTGTCGCCTGCATTCGAATGTCCGTGCTTGGCTTAGCTCGCAGAAGCGAGCAGTTTCCAGTGGCACCACGAGGAGGAACGGACATCGCCACCACTTGTCCGACGCATCCACTCAGAAAATTTTGAACAAGTTACTTGCGCCTTATGAGCTTCAAAACAAGTTACTTGTGCCTTTAGACTTCGACAACAAGTTACTTGCGACTTATCCCTCGCGGTTAACTAACTTGCAAGGTTGCATCCAGGAATTCTAAACTTGCACGCAACTAGCTGCAGCGCAAACTTACAAGAAACTTTCGTGCAAACCAATGTTTCGTGCCTAATTGGTTTGAAACATTACGCACGCGTCTTCACACGCGGCGTGTGAGGAACTCCGCCGACGCTGCTCTGGCGAGCCAGCCACTGGCCTGCCCTTGCTTCTGTCACCTTCCTTATTTCTTCTGTGTGTATGTGTGTGTGTTTCCGTTCGTCCCCCCGTCCGTCACAACTGGGGTGGGGCACGCACTGCGTACTGGCCATACTCAACGGTTGATGGTGCTCAACAGTGTCCCGAAACTTCAGCCCTTTACAGGGGTCTTCGTGCAACTTACATGCGAAATCTTCTGCTAGCTTGCAGCTGCTTACGAATGACTAGCAGGGGTCTTCGTGTAACTTACTTGCGACATTTCTGCTAGCTTGCAACTTACAAATGACTAGTTTGAGGCAATCTATGACCCGAATGCAGCTTGCAAGTAACTTGTTCAAAATTTTCTGAGCAGTCGACATCGAGCGTCCCTGTGTCCCGCGGCGGGTTAGCTGGTCTCGCATATACTTCCACCATGCTGAATTGGGCCTCAGTAGTACAGTACGTCTACACTGCTCACCACGGGTAACAGCACCGGGAGACGGCAGCGGAGTCTTGTGAGCGCTGCGCTCACCCCACATGGCCTTAGATCCGTTGAACAGGGCCGCCACGTAGGTTAGATCATAGTGTTCTGTGTACATATTTGCGGGGGCTTTGTTTTCTGCTCGCTGCTGGGTTCCATTCTTTTCCCTCAGCGTCGTAGGGGGCACGGAGCCAGGTTGCATGAGGTGACGGGAAGGCCCAGCCGGCAGTTGGACTCCATCAATGCGACGGGCAGGAAATACGAACCAGACATGGCTAACTAGTAGGGCTCCCTTCCCCCATGGCTTAGTACGATCAAGGGGACCTTCGGACCCCATGGGACGGTCAGGAGGGGTACGGATGGTCTCTGCCTATGGGGTCGAACCCACAACAGCATGATCTTAGCTGCCACCAGACGCAGGTGCGCAGAGATGCATGCATGAACTTCTTAACTTTCCGAAGTAATTTTTCTTGGCTCAAGAACTTGGTCACCGGCGACAAAAACTGGATACATAGGTCACATTAATCCCACGCGAAAGCGTCAGCAGCTTAGTTGCGGCGAACATTGCATTCCCACGCCAAAACCGGAGCTCCATCCAAAGAAAGTAATGCCCTATTTCTGGTGAAACTGGAAACGAGTCATTCAATGGGTGCTGCTACCTGCAGACATTGCTATTCCTAGCGATGTCTACTGTAATGTGTAGAATCGCGTTTAAGCAGCTTTTCGTGGAAGGCAGAATAAGATCTTTACGACAGTGCCTTCCACACGTTGTGAAGAAGACTCAGGAGAAAAGAAAAAACTCCAATGTTTTGGATGGCACGTATGAGCTAGATGGTAGTCTGCATCTTTTATTCTCCAGCCATTTGCAGTACATAGAAGCACTTCGCAAATAGATAAAATAATTTGTAGAATGCCTTTGTGATTTTTTCCTCAAACCTTTAGAAATTTTATAGAAGTGGCATCCACGAATTGCCTTCAAAGTGGCAATGTGCTGTGGTGCCTAAGTTCATCAGTTGTTGAAAGTGTTAAGTAAGAGAAAGAAACTTTAAAAGGGCAACCTTATGAACAACCAAATACATCTCATCTCAAAACGCCACCGCGACTTTGTATCCTTTCCTTGTGAGTTACCCAATATTCTTTGCAATTTTGACCAGAATCAGCAGGTAGGTATCAGACTACATGTAAATACGACATGTAGCTTTAGAGTGTTGATCTTCAAAAACTTCTCAGCCTCTGTTCAATAATTTCAGACTTCTATTCCTGTACTCACCATGGTACCTAACGCACTCATAATGAACATTCTTTTATGGGATCTTCGACCCAACATCGCACGTAAGTTCAGTTCTTGCATTCGTATGTTTGAGCTTAACAAGCTAGCCATTTTGAAATCAATGAAAATGAGATGGCCCTGCGAAATGAAATGAAGATTTGTCCCCACGCTCCATGTCACCACAATAGCTAAATACCCGTTTTAGACCAAGATGATGATGACAAATTTTTTAAAATGTGAATGCAGATGCACTAATAAGAATACAAAAGTTTACGAGCGATGCACAGCGTTATGTGGGACCTATGGGAAACAGTGTCCGCTACACACGCATGGCTTACTGGTCCAGGTGGGAGATCTGTAACGTTTTGGACAATGGAGAGACCCAACTCCCCTCCACGACATGCTGTAGAAGTAGAAAGTTTGGTGCTCCTTTAAATTGTGTGGAAGTAAAATCACGCTGGCTTTCGCATCATGCGGCGAGGGACGTGCGATAGCAGTTTGAGGAATGTACAACTGCAACGAGCAGGGATGGGCGGAAATTTTGAAAATTTTCCCAGAAAACTGAAATCAGAAAATAGAAAAGCCAAAAACGCCAGAAAATCAGAAAACAGAAAATTTCTGAATTATCGTATGACCTAATTATTCTGTCCAAAGACCCATTTTTCCAGTAGCAAATGCTTTTGTATGATTAGAAATGTAGTCGAGGACCAGCGTTCTAACTTGCAAGCGTTTATAAAAATTTCTATAATAGTAGAGTCCAAATCTAATACAATCATCAAGTTGTAAATCTTGACTGATAGTTTATAGGAACCTTGACATTTAAAGAATGCAACATTACTCATCAGCTTCGCTTCACAACTGACACTGTCTCACGTAACTTCACGTCCCTACGATTACACTAATAATCAGAGCACTACGAGCGTTTCTGTGAAAAATAAATGCGTTGCTTTTGCAATGTTGCGGCCAGAGAGGAGAGATACAAAAAAGAGTTGCTTATAAATGACGAATTTTACCTATCACATTCATATTAAAATATAGGGTTTAGTGCTTACAGTCCAAAATGTCAAATGTCAAATCTCAATATTGACGATCGCTAGATTTAGTGGTCCCACTAGTAAGAAAGTGACCTTTTAAAGTGCCAAACAGGATGAATGGATGAAGGCTCATTGACAACTTTTTGCACGTTTCAACTCCGTTGCTTGAGTCTATGGAGACCCTCTCGCAACATACTCTAAAGCAGTGCAGAGATTCCTTGAGTGTTATTGGCTGCGCCAAAATCTGTTACATATATATCCCTAGTTCGTCTCGTTCTTCGATAACACCCTTCGTTGTACGTGAGCTACTTCCCGCGTAGCTGAAAGTTTTCAGGCCAACTCACCAATGCTCTTTACAGCACCTAGTTACTCCTTAGCAAACTAACGATGTTGTGTACTGGCTTGTAATTTCACAGAACAAAACAAGATTGTGAAACGGCTTCAGCACAACAACTTTTGGGTGAAAGTGTTTTCTTGAATGCGTAGACACTATAGAATGAGGATCAAGCATTTACCCTCTCCATCATAGTAATATTATTCCTCATCTCATATACATATCATACTATACCTCAGTGGAAGACCAGCAGGACCGTCTTGCTGTACAAGAAGAAAGACGTGCGCGACATTGGCAACTATCGCCCGATCTGCCTGCTGTCCGCAGTCTACAAGCTGTTCACTTGAGTCATCCTGAATCGGTTCGGCAGCGCGAAGAGAATCCGTTATGATGAATATGTGGTCGACCACGCTGAATATTCTCCGAATCCTGCTTGCTCGCTGTGCGACTCCATAGAGACGAAAACGGCGTCAAAGCTCTGGTATGAAAGTGCTTTCCTACTCAGTAGATCAGAGACCTTCGTGAGCGGTCCAGTAGACTCACGACCAGGATTTCACCATTCTACGACTTCGTGATGAACGAGAAGAGAGGGGTTCGGCAAGGAAATACCATATCCCAGAAGCTCTTCATCGCCACTCTCGAAAACGTTATGGGCGAATTATAATGGGAAGGCATGGGAGTGAAGACCGACGGCCGGCAACTGCACCATCTTCGCTTCGCTGACGACATCGTGCAGGAAGAAACGAGTGGCTTGGGTAGCGTTTAAGAACGTCGAATGAGTCGTGAAGAAGACGAAGAACGTGCGGCTCTGTGCCCACCTATTCGGCTCCACTGTTCTTCCTGTGCTAACATACAAGTCAGAGACCTGGGCCATACGAAAGCAGGATGAACACGCGATCACCGTCGCACAGCGTGGAATCGAGAGGACGATGCTCGGAGTGACACGACTCGCGCAAGTGAGCGAAGGCTTCCGCAGTTCCGTGCTTCATCGAAGTTCGAAGATAAGAGGCGCTGTCACATGGCCCTCCTCGAAAATTAGGTGGCCTGACCACGTAATGCGCTTCGCAGACACCCGTTGGACGAGAGCCGTCACCGACAGGATCCCACGGGATGTCAAGAGAACACCGGGACGCCCACCAATGCGTTGGTCGGACTTCTTCGTGAAAACCTTGAACGAACGATATGACGCTCTTCGTATCCCTTGAGTGAGGAGGATCCATTGGAGCACTCTGGCACGCGACATGGACGAATGGAGACGCTGCTGGTGCCCGCTTGAACTACTTGATGACCAGTGGGACTACAGATGATACAGGTGATTTATGAAAATTTTCAAAGCATCACTGCTTTATCACTACATTAGCAAAATCAAAGATAACTAAAGCGTTTTTGTAACAAAATTTTTACAACAAAATGCTGAGCAATGTTCAGAGTTATAAAAGCAGCCTCGCCCAAGGCTCTGCAGCAAGCGATCATTGGGGATGACTGGCCATCAATTTTCAATTTTTAAATCGGAGGCGCAGAATAATCCTACCCACAGTAACTCTAGGACATGTGGTTAGTTAATGCATAATTAAATACCCCTCAAAACAGTAGTTTTATAGCCTTATTATAAAGTTGTAAGTAATCGTAGATGCTCCAAGCTACTGCTAGTATCGAAAAGAATACGAAGACAAATTATGAAAGTCGAGAAATGTCCTGTGAAGGAGCCCCTGGTCAGCAGCATTACACAATCAATCAAGCAAATAAAGCGGCATAGTTATGAGTTTATGGCGCAATTGCTACACAAGCACATCCAAAAACGCCACACGCTTGCCATTTAAAATACTCTAGAAACATTATTTTGGGATGAAACTCTTGATACTATTATATATTTTGGATCCTTTTTATTGGATTTCCATGATATAATCATGTTTCCAGCTCCATTTTCTGTTTTCTGGCCATTTTCTAGCCATTTTCCCAAAAAACAGAAAAAAATTGCCCAAATTAGAGAGAAAATCAGAAACTGAAAACGGAAATTTCGCCCATCCCTGGGTAAGAGCACCCGATTCCATGTTCCTGCTCCGGATCTCGTACCCAGGACAGCCGAGTTGCCATCCCTCCAGGGCCGGTGGATTGTGAGGTGCAGCCAGACTCAGATGGGAATGATAAAACACTGACTTGTCCTCCGGCTGGTCACCACAAGTCACTGTATATACCAAATACGTATTGCCTCCCTCCACGACATACTGTGGAGGTATCACTATTACTATCACTGCCTGTATATAAAAGACTGTCCCTTCATGACGTTTTGATAATGTCTACACACCTCACCGTATCGCGTGCGTGAAAATTCTTCCTATCAACATGGGATGATGGGTCACCAGAGCAAGCGAAGGGTCTTGGTGCTAAACAAAGTGGGAACTGCGGGCGTTTCTGAACGTCGGGATTCAGAAGACGTGCCGCAGATGTATTCCAACGTGCGAAGACTTCAGAAGAGGCAAAGGTGTGTGGGACCTGTAAGTGGGGGGGGGGGGCAGTAAGGGGGACCAGTAAGCAGGGACCAGTAAGGGAAGGCCAGTCGAGGGGGAGTCGTTCAGTGCGTCAGGATTTAGAAGACGTATCACATATGTCAATCAGAATTCACAGACCAACCGATCAGGCAATCTATACTATTCCTTCAGACTTTACCGATCGATGTGGGGGATTACGTTCATGTGAATGGGATCGCCATCGGTAGTGATCCACCGCAAGGAGGAGGGCAATCAATGTCGATCGGGGTGGGAGATGCTCGGGTGCTATGGCCAACGGAGGGGGGCAGTCGTTCGGTACAGGGGTGTGCGTTAAATTTATTTCGGTAAATTTTTAACGACTAATTTTTAACGAAAAATTTTTGCGTTAAAATCGGTAAATTCGGGTAATTTCGTTAAATAAAATTTCGCTTAGCTGCAGTAAGTTTGGCTGCATTTCTGTATGTAAAAAGTCAGATCTATTTCCTTACAGATTTTTTTCGACTCCATCTGTGTAGCAGTTATATGAATACATCTTCACCTTTACAACGAATAACAACTTCATCTATCATCAACAAAACTGATTAACGAGAAAAATCTTTCAGATTCCAAAACCAAACAGTAACGACAACACTCCTAAGATAACAAATTTCGTACTAAGCCTAGTTCGCTTAGCTTTTGGAAAGTCGTTGATCTTCTGGGAAGATCCAAAGTGCTATGTACCACAGCTCAACGTTTTTGAGCGTTTTCGTTCTTCCTGACAAAACTTTTTGCAGAGCCTAAGTTCGCTAGTTAGACTTTTACAGCCCAGTATTCTTTTATAGTCCTGCCATAATTGTTTCGGAAAACTACAAAGTGATTTAATAAAGAACAAAGCAGTGACAGCAACGAGTTCATTGGTACAGTTGTCTTTGTAAGATTTTTGCGAAGTCCATAGATCTGCCTGCTTCACATTAAGGTTTTTTTTGTTTCACAAGGTCCTGCTCTCACTGTAAACGAAAACAGAGAAGCCAATAAACAGCCACGTACGGTTGACCAAAAAAGCACGTTTCTTGCTCAACATGTAGTAGTCAGTACTCCACTTTGCCTTTCTCCTCCCTAATCCCTCCAAATAGAATTCGCCACTGTCTGTCACTCTTTTACGACTTTTCATCAATTGAACACTCTGATTTTCTTTTCGAAGCACCTGGTACCATAGTACAGCACATTTGCTAAAGATTCGAACGTATACTGCGTTGTTCAATTTCTTCCCGATTTTGTAGGGCGCGTATTGGATTGACGAACGGTATTATAGAATCGCAAATTCGCAAACTAGATAACAAAATCCATGGAAGTAAAGAAATTTTTTGTTTCAACCAGACCTGCAACTTCAAAAATATGCTTTTTCCGTAAAACTTCTAAAATTCTTCATGCAATAGATTGCGTGTAAAGTATCAGTTTTTGGACTAACTTCATATAACTGACGAAGAGTGGTCATCGCTATCTCTTTTTTATTTAATTTTATTCCTTTCATGTACATATGTTCACTGTATTCACGTGTATACTGACGGTGCTTCTCCCAAAGAAAATTACCAAGAGTGCACACGAGGAAAAGGTTTAGAAAAATCGTTAACATGCCTGGCATGAAATTCAAAAAGCGAAGCGTTATCAGCACCTATTTTTCCCCGTTGTTTGTGTTTTTAGCGTTTTCTTCACGACTTCTATGTCTTTTCAAATTCACTCATGAACTAAATACCATAAAATGCGTGAAAACTGACTGGTTGAGAAATACGAAAAATTAACGTATACCAATTAATTGCGAGAAGAAACGGCCAGGAAGTCAAGAAATACGAAATGACTGTATAGAAAAGTGGGGCACACGCAAATAAATTGGTTAACGAGCAAGAAAATTCCAGCATTTCTCGAATCATGAATACGATATCGACTGCCCGTTTTCACTGATTCGAGCACGTAGAGGGTCCCTCGATATCACAACTATACTTCAAAAGCTCATCCAAAAAATCGTTCGAAATGTATTTACATGAAGAAGACGTAAAATTTCAAAAATGGTGTGTAGAATGTCGTTAATGCAATTTAACGAAAATTTTCATCGTTAAATTTCGTTAAATGTTTTTAACGAAAAATGCCGGTAAATCGGTAAATCGTTAAACGCCCACCCCTGGTTCGGTACACCGTGCTGTCCGGGAGGGCGGAACTTTTACTCACTTTTGGCCGCGCCGGCCGCCGCGCGCGCACGCCGCGTGCGCGACGTCGCCAGTCATTCGCTGGCGGCGCGCACGAGATTTACTCACACGAGTTCCATTAGTGGGCTTCTTGTATTGTATTGAGTATTGCATGAGGCTGCGAAAACTGGCTAATGCGAATTTTTGCTGTTACTAACAACTAACTAACTAACGCTAACAGCTGGCTATTATTGTAGCTACTATTGTGATAAGGTCTTTACTATTAGTAGGACGTTAGTGATAATAGTATATCTGATAGTATAAGACCATTAGTAGAAACCTTATTTATACCATTTCCACGTCAAATTTAACATTTCTCACGTCGAGTTGGGAATTATTCTAAACAAGCGTGATTATTTTGAATTCAAAGTGAACATCTTCCAAATCAGAGCGACTCTCTTCCGGTCAAAATAGAAAATCTTTGAGGAAAGCAGAATTGTTAATTGTTTGTTCAAGGAAATTTGGTATAATTTTCTTTGAAATTTTTTAGTTGACATGCCCGAATGAGTGTGATAATTTTTTAGACATTTTTATATTTTGAGAAAAAAGAAGAACTTTAATTTTGTTTTAAAGCGCAATAGGGCAGCAATCACTTATAACATTAAAAAAGAATTACGCCATGCATCCGATTAGCTCATCGCGTTTTTTATTTGATTCATAGTATGAGTGACGGTTACATGAAGCTTCAATGTGAAGATATGTGTGTTCTTTACAATGGTTTTTTGTTGTGTATTACAGGTGTGAAATTGCATGCAAACAGAAATTTTGCTATCAATCAACCAAACATCGCGACGTCTTGGACAAGGACGTAATCTCTTCTTATGGCACAAAAATGGCGGCCTTTTTACTCTTTAGACAAGCATTAATCCATTATTTTTCCTCAAAAATTAGACTTTTTCAAACAATGTCTTCACTTATTGAGTAGGTAAATTAAATATTAAAGAAATTGTTCTGAAAATTTTCCTTGAACAAAAATTATTCTAACCTTTTTGTAGAGTCTCCAGTTCAATGTGGAAGGAACTCGTTTTGATTTGGAAGATGTTCAGCTTGATTTCGAAAGCGTTCGACCTGTTTAGAAGAGTGTCCAATTTGGCGTGGTAACTGTATGTATAGACTGCAACATGGTCCAACAGTCAGCAATCAGCAAGGGCGTGACGACGACTGGCAATTTGCCAGCCGTCGATAATCGGTATAGGATCCACGCGCACGGAGCTAACAAGCCGTACGCGTTTTCCGTAAGGCGGCGTCGCGCCCGAGGTGCGCGGCCGAAAGTGAGTAAAAGTTCCCGCACCCTGCTGCCCGCCGCCCACTTCCCGCCCTTCCCGCGCCGCCCTATTTGGACAAGTTTGCTGCGTGCGAAACCGTGTTCGTTGGCGTGACGTCGTCCAAAAACCTAACAGCTGCTAGGAGACGATTGGAAAGCGCAATCGTGGAACTCTGAAGTCATTTTCCAGTCGGTTCTGTTATGCAGGTAGTTGAGGAAAGGAGAACGTCGCTCTTCTCTCTAGATTCTTTCAATTTTCGCCACAATTTTTCAAATTTTCGCCTAAACTAGAAACTATGGGTGATTCTGGTCAGGAGTTCTATATTGAAGGCTTATCCATAATTGTGCGCAAAACCAGCTCACCGTCCTCTCTTTCCAAGGATCAGACAATTTTCCTTGTATTGAAGAACTTTCTAGTGGATGGTCGCGTTGTTGTCATGTTGTTGAGCTTGTCGGAAAATGCGGACGACGCCTTAGTACTAAGCAACGTGGCGGGACCAGAAGAAAGCCTTGGCGCTGCAGCTGAAAACTCCTCCTCCAAATTTGGTGAACAAGATCCTGACTCTTGTCTCAAGAACGAAATCAGTTCAGGATAGAGCTGCAGGGCCAAGGGAAGTGATTAGAAATGCGATGCTTCCATCCATGTGATGGCACGGAACCGGACATCTTGTCCTCGGCGCGCCCCTCGCCCCGCCCCTTTCTGAGTGCAGTGTATCCAACGACTCTCCGCCGCCAACGGAAGTGCAGAACTTCCCGCGTCACGCGGTCAAAAAAAGGTTTGCGACGGATTAATCCGTATTCGAGCAGCATATTTCCCAGGGCATGCTTGTTTTCGGAGTAGCTCAAGCACGGCGTACGTTACCAGTGCTCTGTCATGCCTGGAAAGCTCCGAGAGTGTGCCATGAACAAACGCATATAGGATCGAACCTATCGATCAAGTAGGCTAACGCATGTTGACTGCGCTTCTATCTCCTCCTAATAGAAAATGTAAAACATTCAAGACTGTCTCAAACTGTTTGAAGAATTTTATAAGAAATTTTTAGCCGCCCTACTTAGGAATTGCTCTGACCAGGATACTATCTCAACGGTAGGTCGGAACGGCGAAAGTATTGTATATGGGCAGAATCGCCTCTCCCTGGGTAGTAACAAAGTGGAAGACGTTTGCAAAATTATGAAAGGAGGAGACATTTCTCTAGTTAGATTGTGCCGCGCGGATTGTGCCATAGTAGGAGTAGATATCGATCGTGCGACGCGAGAAGTCGATATCTATGGTGGTAGTGGTGCCGTACCGCGTGGTGGTGGAAGTATAAACTAGTGCTTACGGTCTACGTCTACCTCTTTTTACGACAGGGGTGCGTAGCGTTCGTATCGGCTGGTTGTAGGCGCCGCGGCCGCTCGCCCAGGTAGCCATACCTGCGGCGTCATTCCCTGCTCGCCGTCTCCGCTCACGCTGTGACACCCGTCGCGCGCGCGGCGGACAACGACCCGACGGAGGCCGTCGTCAGCGGCCCCACGACGGCGGCCCGATGAACGAGTGGGGACGAACGGAGCTCACAGGTCGACCAGATTTGCTGGGACTGCAATCAATAGGATGTTCAGAGGGTTTACAAAACCAGTGTAAGTATCTATGTTGGTGTGAAACAAACATAGCTGTACAACAGAATTTCGAGCTCTATCTAATTAGCTATACCCCAAGCTTATCAATGCTACCGTTGATAAGATATTCTTCAAATTGAAAATTGAAAAATAATTCTTCGCAAACCGGCGACGAAGCTGTGAAGGGTATATTTACAGGCTAAAATTTCACACAGAATTCAAATACGTCGTCTAAATACCTTCTAGAGGAGCTCTTTTTTGAAGAAAAAATTAGAAAAAATACCGTTGGGGACATGTCTCCAAGCCAACATTCTACGCAGAATTCAATCACGAAGTTGATATCCTATCCTTTTACATATAAAAGAGTTGTGTGTATTTTTGTGTATGTCATTCAAGCGGTCTTACCAGGATACTATCTCAACGGTAGGTCGGAACGGCGCAAGTGTTGTATATGGGCAGAACCGCCTCTTCCTGGGAAGTAAAATGCTGCAGGTATCTCGACCCCAAAACAACTCTACGCAGAGTTAGAGGCGACGGAAATCGCGTGTTGGCGCCCTGTTGATTCACGTGCTCCACAGTTGACGGGCACCCGCGGGATGAGGGCTTGTATCGCGAGTTGGCGCAGCGCACAGGTGGCGTAGAAGGGAAGAGCTCGGGCTCGTGAACGACGGGTCGGGGGTTTGGATCCCGCAGAGTGCACTAGTTTTGCACTTTTGCAAAATCCATGTTGATCATATAGGTAATCCACCTAGGGGTATTATAGTGTGTTATAGGCCTATGTCATACCATCGCTCACCCCGAGCGAAGCCTAATGATAGGCTCCCATATCGACTCATCGCTTCGCGCGATCGATATGGGAACCTATCATTAGGCATCGCTCGGGGTGAGCGATGGCATGACATAGGCCATAGAGCATGTTTACATATAACATATGCTTGAAACTACAGATTAGCTAAAATGTTCACTTCTGTGTGTCACTTATTTTAAGCCTATTTTGTTTGAAGCTATAGTTATGTAACGATAGATATTTTGTGGCACTAGTTAAAGGTCCCAACTCCACCGACAAGACTTCGGTCAAAAAAAATTTTCGCTGAAACTTTTTCTAGGGGGGTTATTTGGGGTGCTGTTCACGAATCTGACATAAGTTTTTCACGATTATGTCTCTACCTGCCGTCACCGGCGTAAACTTTAAGAATGTAGTCCTGTGCCTTCCTGTACATTATCCAGCCGAATCGTGGAGAACGGATATCAGATTCGTGATCAGCATCCCAAATAACCCCTAGACAAAGTTTCAGCGAAATCGGTGACCCTGCCTGAACTACCATTTTAACGGTATGAGTGGTGTGTTATATGTAAACATGCTCTATAACACACTATAGTACTCCTAGGTGGATTACCTATATGATCAACATGGATTTTGCAAAAGTGCAAAACTAGTGCAGTCTGCGGGATCCAAACCCGGACCCCTCGCTCACGAGTTCGGGCGCTTCCCTACTACGCCACCTGTGCACTGCGCTGAGCCACGATACGAGCCAATCAACAGGGCGCCAACAGGCGACTTCCGTCGTCCCTAACTCTGCGTAGAGTTGTATTGGGGTCGAGATACCTGCAGCTTGTTACTTCTCAGGAAGAGGCGGTTCTGCCCATATACACCACTTGCGCCGTTCCGACCTACCGTTGGGATAGTATCCTGGTGAGACTCTCCAGCAAGCCTTTGGAGTGCGCCGTGAGCAATGCATATAGGATCGAACCTATCAGTTGAGTAGGCGCTACAGCTTGTAGAGTGAGCGTTTGATGAGATTATGTAATGTTTTAATATTGTTCTAGTAAGCTTCCTCACCTCTCTAATCTTTCGCAAGCAGACCACTCCGGATGGTCTGAGAAAAAATGCCCCAATATCATGATGTGCGTGGTGTGAAAAAGCCCGCGACCAAGGGAGAAAATGCCCGCAAGCGGGGAGAAATTGCCCGCAACCAAGGGAGAAATTGCCCACAACAGTGAAAGAAAATGCCAGGGCCAACGAACAGTGCACCTGAACGGATAGTATAGTCGTGTAGTATAGACAGTATATTACGCCAGAATATTGTGGTGTGATAACTAGCAAAAGTGCGATAATAAAGCAAACAACTGTGGGCGGTAAGCGCCATTAAGGAAACTAGGAATAAATTCGAAACTGTTATGAAAACCTCTCATTTGAAGACTCTTAACTGGATGCATCGTTAATCTAGTACATCGTTAATCTAGTACATCGTTAATCTAGTTTCCGTAGTTTCAATCGAATTTAAGATTCAACAAGAAACGGTTAGAAAAAAGATTCATGCACGAAAATGTTCTACATTTCAAAAAAATAGAGATTTGTGTTAAGGTACTGCACCGTAAGTAGTGTTCATTTGATGGCAAATAAAACGCTTAGAACGGCGTCATTTCAAGGTTTTTTGTAAAACCTTTTATTTAGCTACCAACCGTGTATCCTCATATTTAAATTCTTTCTACCGTTATGTGGAGATTCTTAAAGAAGAAAAAACAAAGCAAGGTTCTCAATCTAACTCAAAGGAAGAATTCTGTACTAAGAGAAACGTCAATGATAAAAGCACAGAAAACGCTTACAATACCAGCGGTGTTCTGGAGGAAGAAATACATTAAAAGCAAAGGGGTGTGGGAATATGTATCTTACATCTCCTAAGACCGCAGGGTTCAGGCTCTTTCCGAATTTCCGAAGGTTCCGTTACAGAAACGTCACCTTCGGAAATTGTCATGGTATCATCTCGTACCAATGAACAATACATACACTAGTAGTGGTCTTTGTTTCAGCATCGTAAAAGGCGCTAAAAACACGGTAACAATATTTTTAAGGAATGCTCGTCCAATTTTTGCTCTCTCACCGTGTTCTGGTTTACCAGTGGCCTGTAAATAATAATTTCGTTCGAGCAGAGATTGATGCAGATGTAGGTGCATCGCGCAATAGGAAGAATTCTTAACTATCTTGTGTTTCATAAAAAATTCATTTGAATTGACCTCCGTAATACTAGCCGTCATATGAAATAAAAGTTAAAATTTATGAATATTAACATATCTGTTCGCTAAAAAAAAGAAAAGCTTTTAGTTGGCAAGCTCACGAAGGTCACCGGGGATATACTGTCGAAACGGGAACTGTACGCAGTTAACCAAGCCACCGGAAAGCAGCCACCGGAATCATACAATGCCGAGGCATAGAAAAATGGAATTCAGAAAATCCTGAGCACGCGTCCCCGGGCGGGCTCCGTGTTTCAGTAGCCTCACTATACTGGTACGCACCGCGGGTACGGCCCAGGAATAGATTTTTTCTCCATGCACAGTGAACATACGGGTACTGGACTGAACAAAACATTTGTATGACAAGGCACGAGATGGCGACTGGAGAACTGATTGAGGAAGATTTTATGTTAACTGCAGAGAAAAAGTGAAATCGAACATAAAAAGAATTTTTGAAGAATTGTGATAAGGAAAAAATATCCCATCTATTTATTGTATTATTTCTTTTTTCTTTCTTTGGTACAAAAAAATGCTGTTCCAAAGCCCCTTTACAGCTGGCAACAAACAAGAGAAGAATAAACAAAGATCGAAATACACAGGCTAGCGGGGAGGATGAGAACAGAGTTGAAACCAATCATTGTGACACTAGGCACTGGTAGAGGCTGACCGAAGAATGCATCGTTCAATCAATGGATGACACTCCTTAGAAGAAAGATCCACCGGTTCACTAGAAAACAGTATGTTAAAAGCATTTCTCATTGAAATTGAAATCACCCCGAAGGGCAAGAGTAACCAGTGCGCCTGAACCCTTAGCCCGACTGGTCTTGGAAGACGTCAATGGGTAAGAGACGAAACCACCTAGAGCACCGGTAGAAAACAACATTGAACAGCTTATCTCTACTAGCGCGCTGGATTTTACGGTAAAAAATGCTGAATCTGTTTTGCCTTGAGCTAACCGGCCAAAAAACCCAGTATTTGCTCGCTGAGAGATTCTTCTCATTCCTGATAATTCGAAAGCAAAAGACCAAATCAGATATTATCTTTCGGGCTTGAAGTGTCAAAAGCTTAAAAAGCTTCATGCGATTTTCACAGCTAGGAAGGAGGAGGCGATCCGTGGGATTCGAACAACGGTACCATAAAAGCCTTGCAAAAAGCTTCTGTACCTTCTCGATTTTGAGCACATACTTTTTGTTCTGGGACTCTATAACGGCGAGCAATATTCCAAGTGAGGCAATACGTACGACTTGTAAAGGCGAATCAATATTGCCACATCGGAACATTTAACATTCCGAAAAATCAGGAAAGTGCTGAGCACGATTTCCGGAAAATGTAATCTATGTGAGCTCTGAATTCAAGCGTGGGTTCGAAAAAAAACTCCCAAGTCCTTAACAGTACGACAACTGAACAAAGGCACATCACCAACCTCGTATTCCATTGCCTCTAATGTTCCAACATGCATCACCTGACATTTATTCAAATTGAGAGGAACTTCCCATTCAGATGCCTATACAACCATTTTTTCAATAGCACTTTTCAATGCTTGCCTCACTTCCACATAATTACTCGAGGTGTACGATCCGTAAACTTTTATATCGTCAGCATAGGATTGAACTCTAACAAGAGGCGAAGTTTTAAGTAACAGCAGAAGATCACTAGTGTAGAGGATGAAGGGTAACGGTGACAAGACACCTCCTTGAGGGACACCACTTGTACAACGGTAAACACTAGAGAAACTACTATTTATTCTAACAATGAAAGTACGGTCTTGAAGATAAGACACTAGCCAGTGCAACAGCAAATAAAGACAAATACCGGTTTGGTGAAGCTTGGTAACAAGTTTTGAGTGACAGACCTTATCAAAAGCCTTTGAGAAAGCGAAATATATAATATCCAAAGAACCACCATCACTAACAGTTCTCCCACAGTCATAGTAAAGGTCAATCAGAATAGTTGACGTGGAGGCTCCCTGCATAAAGCCGTGCTGCTCCGGAGCAATGATCGAGCACTCTTTCAAAAAAGAGAGAATCTTCGCACTCACAGTTTTTTCCATAACCTTAACAGGAGTTATGGTGAGGCTAATAGGCTTAAAGTCAGGCACACGGCAGCTTCCGGAAGTTTTCGGTAAAGCGGTAACAATAGCCTGCTTACATAAATAAGGCACTTCACCATAGAGAAGAGGGACATTAAAAATATATGCAAGAGGTTTAGAAAGTGCAGTGCGACACTTCTTGAAAATTATTTGTGGAATACCGTCATATGGTTCAAAACAAGATGGCTTGAGTTCACCCAAAATGTGAAAAATGTCCTCCGGATGGAAGTAAAAAGTTGAATCAACTTCGGGTGAGGGACAACTGTTTCTAGCGTTTACCAAGTTGCTATCCCCTAAGGAGATGTCTAGTCCTGTGGAAAAGACACTAGCAACGTACTCAGCAATGCAGCAAGCTTTTTCCTGGGGTAAAATAGGTTTTGATTGTTCGTCCACTTGTTCGGAATAGAGCATTAATCTTCATCCTCCTACGAACGTATTGTTACAGCCGACGAGCAGACCTGCTGTGCGAAAGGCGTCGCTCGTAGTTGTCCAAAAATTTTACTAAATGGTAGTTTATACCTGCACAAACCTTCTTGTAGAGGGAATTGCTGAGGACATCAATCGGTTTCATGAAACAGCCGCTCTTTCTGACAAAGAAGGTTGTGGATATGCTGGGGATATTTAGCATGATTGACTCTCGGTATCTTGAAAGGGACGAACAAGGCTAGAGCCGAATAGAGAACTTTGCAAAAATCGCTCGTACAACTCAGAGAGGGAACTATTATATATTTGTTGAAGATTGACCACCAATCAACCGAACTCAAATGTTGGCTAAGCATGACGAAATCGACATTCGCAAAATCTGGTCTTGGACAAATGAACGAGCTACAGCTTTGAACAAGCAAGTCAAATTCAACTACTGAAGGTCCGAAAAAGCGAGCGGGGCAAGCACAAAAACATTGGAAATGTTATTGGACAATGACAGAATTATATCAAGGACATTATCGCATGCGTTGAGTCGTTTACCACTGGCGAAAACATGCGCATTCAACAAAAAAAAATCAAGAAACTTGGAGGACAGAGCATTCAATGCCTGACATTGGGTCCAATTGATCTGGAGGTTGTAATCACTCATGATTATTGTATCCTTGTAACTGGATGAAAGATTTTTTGAGAAGTTCAATCAATAAGTCATAATTGTGGTGGGAAGAGCTAAGAGATCAATAAACTACTACAACTACTACTGCCGAATAAACGAGTCAAACGAGGGGAGAATAATGTCGACACAAGGCACAACATTTATGCCCGGTCCAGTTTGACTTCGCTCACACATAGATCTGATTTAGCTAGACAAAGACCCCACCACATCTCCTGTTACTCCAGAAAATATTAAAAGAAAAGTCGCCAATAATTTCGGAATCCAAAATTCTCTCAGTTAACCAAGTTTCAGTTCCTGCTAAAAGATCAGGCTTACTAACACTGAGAAGGTACTATAAATGGTCAAGTTTGTTACAAATACTGCGAGAGTTTAACGGAAAGCATTTCAGGGTTCTTGAACCATGCCGAATTAGAGGTTTCCCACGCTCCTTGGAGTTGACTCCGACAAGCGTGTCAATTGGCCTCTGTAAACAACCCACTCCTTACTTGCCCGGAAACCGGAATTTGGAACATTTTCTTTCGCGCTTTTCTCCCTTTCACTAGGATGGGAGGACGAGGAGCTGTGGAGTGCGTTCGATCAAGTCGCTGTAATTCAACTTCTGGAATTGGTTTCAGTGATCATTAATTTATTGAACGTTTGCACGAATGTGCATTCACCTGTTGTGACCATCGTTATATTGCTAAGGATTCCCAGTTATACCAACACAATCAGGTCGTGGTTTCGATCGCGTACACCACCGACATCACAACTAATGGGTAAGCTCACTTTGTTTTCTCCACAACCACAGAAGGTGCAGAATACCATGAATTAGTAGAAAATAGTTCAGAATGATGAATGTGTACAAAAATACCACATTAGTATTATAGGCGCCCGGTACTTAATTTCAGTAACGCTCCCTTCGATGTCAAAGAGTGTGAAACCCAAGGACAGCTTCTTTAAGAGCTCTGCTGCCGGTAACTGATAGGAATGCAGATGTTCGATCTACGCTGCTTGGAAGGCCCACGAGTGCAGTGAGCAAGTCGAAATCGCAGCTTTATATGTTCATCTGTTCCTTGCCACAACAAAATAAATGTAGCGCAGCACTATATTGAACCTCCATCTCTGTTCTCCATTCGTGTCTAAGATCAGTTTAGCCGGAACTTTAGAAGCTCAGTTCTTTTTTTATTGTTAACACTGTGCATTTCCAAGAAGACAAGAGTTTTTTAAAGGTGGGTATTTGCTCATAGAGTCAGTGGAGTGTAATCGTAGCTACTATTCAGCATGTCAATCTAGACTGACGAAATTTACATTTTGAGAATTGTTATATGTGAAGTGTAATCCTAGCCTCATATAATTTTCCAAGTTCATTTCCAAGAAAACATTTCTATGGCGCTCTGAGAAATTGTTTTGAGTTTTGTTCCCAGCGTGTTTCTAAAGGCAGTTTGGAATCTGACCTTTGGAAATAGTACTTGATATTAGGCGCTATGCTTACAGCTTGCGCGCGCATCTGACGTGCTAAATCGGTCCTCCCTGTATGTCGGGGTTACCAACGTAACACATCTGGAATTATCCTTCTCATAAATCAGATTTCAAAAAAGTCATAAATCAGTATGCTCCTAGAAATCCCTAACAGGTTATTCCGCAGGCTGTTCCTAATTCTCATAGCAGAATTAATGGCCCTGTTAATACGTCATTCATGAAATGCTGAATGCTTTGAAGCATCTGATAACAATTCTTTGGTTCTGACATAGTGCTGTGTTCATTATATTTATCACGCTTGTAGCCCCTCTTTCTCAATAATATTTGCATCAAAATGAGCAGCCCTACATCTTACCTCGCGTCGGAGAGCCATCTAATTCTTCAGAGAGGTTGCGGCCATCTTTTGAAGAATGATCACTGGACAAGGTCAAGCTTGTGGTGCCAGAATCGCAGGGGGTCATACTGCGACCACGTTTGGGGAAGGGGGTCGTACTCTTTCTTGGTTTTGGGAAGATTGGCTTTTATTTTTTAGCTTTTTAGGTGATGCTTGTGCTGTTCTGTACTACATAAGTTCTTATTTCCAGGTGTGGATTGGCATTGAAGAAATTTTTCACTCAGGATGAAATATTATTACATAAATTAATTGATTAACGTTTTGAATGTTGTTTGTTACAGTCCAAATAAAGATTTTCTTCCCGTAGTTTTCGATGCAATAAGTCCAATTTTCGAAGTTCTTTTCAGTCATGGAAACAATGACTTTCTACCTGAAGGAGCAACATTCGCGACCGAAATTGCATTCATTTACAATTAGGAATTTCGATTACAAAAAGAAAAAGTAAATTACTATTCAAAAAATAGGCTCTATAAAATATTAATTGCCAATTACTGATGATGGTTTGAGTGACTGACTTCTTCTGCAAGATTTTTTGAAGCGCTATTCGAATCGATGACGGAATCGTAACCGAAGAGTGTACGACGGACTTGTCACAACAACAATTTTCTCCCTTTTGAATGAAATAACATTAGAAAACGAAGTTCTGCTCTATAAAATTTTAAGCCCTGCATGACACAGTGGTAAAATCACGCTTTTGTTCTATATGATTGGAACTATCGGTTTTGCGTCGTTTGCCTTGAAAAGCGTCTCAAAAATTGACCCCTCCTCATTCAAAAAAATTCACTTTCAGAACCTGCCTTGTGAAGAATAAAATCCACATTTTTTTAATAATTTTATTTCTACGTAGTTTTCAGAGGCTCCACAAAATCTCCGACTAATGGAAGCTTACAGGTCTACATGTGGCTGCGTTCTCTGATTTTGTCCATCGCGTGCGAAGGATGGACTTTTCCCGGAAATAATTTTCTACCTTTTGCAGGGATGAACAATGGAGAGTGAAGCTGTTCTCTACGTAAATGCAAGTCCGTGGTATCATACAGCAAAAAACCAAGCTTCTCCGCTGCTCTCTATGATTACGGAGATTGCTTCCAAAAGTCTCATTTTTCATGAAAACAAAATTATTTTCCACCTGAGACAGACAACTTATACAGTTACAATTCTGCCACAAGAAGTTTCAGGTCTTGATCAGTGCACAGTAAAAAAATCATAGGGTAGGGTTCGACTTAAACCGAAAAAAAAGTTTTGAATAAATCATCATATCTCGGCAAGTTTTTCGAATTTTGAAAAAGTCAAAAGCATTTTGAAAGTTCGAGGAAATGTGCTTTCTCACCATATATGAATCATTTAAAAAAAGGTCTTCATGCGCAGTGGGGGGTGCGATTTGTGGTCGATTTTTGCAGAAATACTTGCCAAAAATCGCACCCTCCGCCCGCCGCGATGAAGGTGCTTTTTTTCAATACTGATTCACATATGATAAGAAAGCGCTTTTTTCTAGTTTTCTAAAAAAAACCCTTGGATTTTTTTAATTTCGAAAAACTCACCGAGTTATGATTATTTATTCGAAACCTTTCAAATTTTTCCGGTCAAAAGTCGAACACTAAGCGCACCGCATGAAGACCTATTTTTTGATGGCAGTTTTTTTATTTTTCCTTCTATTTTTCAGAAAGTTCTTGGCTTTTTCAAAATTTGAAAAACTTACCGAGTTATGATGATTTTTGTGAACGTCAAATTTTATCGCTCCAGTGACGTTGGTGCAGTATTGACCAGGGGTCGATCCAACTTGTTCGATTCCGAAAACCATCATTTTTTCATTGTGCTTCGGTCAAGGCTACAAACTTTCTGTGGTAGAATTTTACCTGCATAGATAGTCTGTTTTAGGAAGAAAATAATTAATTTTTCATGAAAAACTAAAATTTTGAACACGGTTTGCCCTAATCATATCGAAGATCACTGCGAAGAAGGTTGATCGCTGCAAGGTTTTTACTGTGCAACATCACGGCTTGTTTAGTTTGGTCTTCTACAAGGGCCCATGCGAAACGAAGGCCAAACCAAGTCCTTGTGTTTGTTTATTATGCCTAATAATATTAGTGCATTTTTGCTTTTCCTTGGAATTTTATATGGCACAATTTCAGTCTCTGTACTTTCCTTCAGAAGGAGAAGGAAAAAAATTTCTGTCCTTCAGAAGGAGAAGGAAAAAGTCCATCCTTGGGTTGCGACCCCGTCAGTGATTCGAAGACCCCTTAAGAAAATCTCGAAGGGAATGCACTTAAGTTATCATTAGTAAGTAACACTTGAAAGTTTTTACCAAATAATTTTGGACGTAGATGTCGTTCCTCTAGGTAGAATGCCGTCGTTTTCATAACATTCTAAAAAATGAAAAAAAATTCAACACATCTCATCCATTCGAAGCCTGCCGACAGAAAATCTTTATTTTTTACCTTATATAATTAGAATTAAAAGCTTTATTTAATTCTGTGCTTTAATCAACCATGTCATTTAATCAGTCAATACTAACATGTCTTCCTCAGTGAAGGACGCTGCGCACGAATCTCTACAGTGTCGAAGCCACACCTGGGAAGAAGAGCCTGTTAATGAATACAAAAATCACATGAAATTTTGAAAAAACGATGACAGATAAGAAATATACCAGTGATGGAGGCAAGAGGGTTGTACCAAACTCGCCTCGGAAGCGAGGGGGGGGAGTCGTAAATTTTCTTCAAGAAAGCGAAAGCGTATATCTATACGCTTTCGCTCACCTCGACAACAAGGAAGATATAGCGAGGTCTCAAATTTAACCGGAATGCGATGGAGCGAGAACGGATATGAGTTCGCACTCAAAGGGCACGAGGCAGGCGCTGCCATTCGTCTCAATTCGTAAAATTCTATCGCTATATAATTGATTTAACGGTCGATGACGTTTGAGTGATCTAACCTACGTGGAATATGCCTCATCATCTACAGCGCGAAGTGTGGAGTGACCAAACCTACGTGAGATACGCCTCATTATCTAGCTGCAGCAGGGGAAGCGCAGCCTTTTACTGCTTGACACATCAGCGCGTGCGCGCGTTTCTGATCGTCCATATTCAGAAGCTATACCTCTGACTTCGTGCCATAAGCACGAGCAGACCACTAAAGGGGTAAGAGTAGAAGGGGGAATTCGAGAGTGAAGAACCGACAGCGACCAGGAGGGGGCAACCTGGAGGAGGGGTTGGGATGGGGGGTGTCAATAGGGGAACAATGAAGCAGGTCAGGAGGTGGCGCCAGCAAGGATGGAAGCAATAGAGGGACCCGTAGTTACCAATAAGGGAGGGGGACAACAACGAGCACCAGCAAGGGGATCCATTAGTGGGGACCAGTAGAGGAAGACCAGATTTAGAAGATGAAAGACCGATGTCGCGCAATGGGCGTTCACCGTCGTCATGTGGGGGCAGACATAACTCCAACCCGCGCACGGTGCGTGACGAAATTGGACGAGTTGTCGCGGTCCGATGCTTCCGAAAAGCACGACTAGTAACGCTTCCTACAGGACGGCTAGTAACTCGCGCTAGTGCGCGAAAGTGTGTGCCGGCAACGTCGACCGCGCAGAAGAAGAATCTAGTCAGTGCTGCTTCGGACGTCCTGTGATAAGGGGCCGTTGTCCTTAACTGTCAATGTTAAGGGCTTGTTGGCGGCATTGAGCTTTCGCCGTATAGCATTTCGTCTCTAGACCATCTCTAGATTAATGCGGATGAATATGTGAGGTCACGTCGACGGACGACTGACGCAGCGGAAACTAGTCTAGCAGCTCAAACACTGGCGAAATTTCGTGCTCCGAGGCTAACCATGCGTCACCGAGCGCAGTCCGCGTTTTAGCGCCGCTACGTCGCGTTGAAGTTACGTCCTGGACCCGACCGGTAAAGGGAGACCGGATTTAGAAGACGCGAGACTGATGGCGGGCAATGGCCGCTCGCTCGCCGTCGTCATGCCATGAGCGTGGGAGAGCAACTTAATTGGTGTAGAGAAGTAAGGAGGACTACGAAGAGGAGCTGGGAGGGACGGTGCGACCAGGAGGAGGAAGGGACCTGGAGACGGGACAGGCTCAAGCGTGGGGTGCGAGAATCGCAAGGGGTATTTTGGTACACGTTCGAGGAGGGTGTCGTACTTCGATTTGGTTCCTAAGACAAAATTCGTCGGAGGGATCGTTCTTTCGCAAGCATTGTAAGCAGAGGACCGTAGATAACAAATTTATTATTATTATTCAATTAATAAAGTTTAGCAGACAGCTTAGTAGATATAGACACAACTAAATAAGTTAAATAAAGATCTCTGGGCATGGCAACGAAGTGACAACTCACTGAGCACCGCTTCTTCTACGGAAAGCAGACGCCGTTTGAATTTGCAGAGTTATTGCATTGGATTCTTGAACAGCAGTCGACCTATTTCAGCTACTTTGAAGACTGCTTCAAAAAATTTTTATCATTCATCATTATTGCATTCTTCTACGGAAAGCAGACGCAATTTGAATTTGCAGAGTTATTGCATTGGATGATAAAAAAATTTTGAAGCAGTCTTCAAAGTAGCTGAAATAGGTCGACTGCTGTTCAATTTTCGTAGTGACGGAACGACCATTCATTAGTTGAGAGATCTAACTATCGAAAATGTAACTAAAAACGTGTGCAGTACAGGAGACAACTTAACATTGAAATCCATCGATTTTCTCGGGGGGGGGGGATTCGTACCAAGACCCTTCTGAAGGGAAGGGTCGTGAATATTTGGCAGAAATCGCAGCCCACGCTTAAACCTGGACGGAATCAGGACGGGGAACCAGCAAGAAGGGAGCCGTAAGGGAATTCATACGGGAAACAAGGAATCTGCCATCTGGGCAGCCTCAACATAGCGGCAACTGCCCGCTTCTGCGCTTCTGGATTCAGCAGGCGGGTCTTTTGAGCTTCTGGATTAAGAAGACGGGTCCCCACGTCGCGCAACAAGCGTATGGATTCAGAAGAGGTGTCAACGACGTCGTACGAAGAGCGGGCGCATTCAAAATTCAATGTGGGACGCTGCTGCAGATAGGAAGCGCAGCCTCCTCCTGCTTGACACAACGGCATCTGCGCGTTTCTGAGTGTTTGGATCCAAAAGGCGGGTCCCTTCCGTCGCGCAACAAGCGTCCTAATTCCGAATACGTGTCGTCGACGTCTGCCGTGAGTATGGGAGGAGAAGGGCAGTGAGAGGGACCTCTAGGGTGGACCAGGAGACCAGGAAGGCAAGGAACAACCTGGTGGAGGGACCAGGACGGGGAAATTAGCAAGAAGAGACAAGTGGGGGATCAATAGTGGAAACAAAGAAGTTTGCCAGGAGTTGGCATCAGGAAGGTGGTGGGACTAAAGAGGGAGAAGGGGGGGGGGTGGAAGACCAGTGAAGGCGACCAGCAATTAGATCCAGCGAGAAGAAACAAGCGAAAACCTGGAATCCGGATTCGGATGGCGTGCCAATGATATCCAGGAACACAAGCTGTTGGGCACAAGACCGGTGGTGGAGGAGCTACTTGATGGCAGAAGTACTGCGCAGCACAAACCAATGACGTTACTGGACGGTCCGGAGAGAATGTCTATGATAACTATCGTTCCTTAGTTATGACGATGGGCGCGTGTAGCGCAGTCGGAGGAGGCGCGACTGTCGCGTGCACCCGATACCAGGTTACTGGTTCGGATTTCCCGCCCAGGCCAACCAAGCCTTCCATCCCTCCGGGGTCGGTGAATTGGTACCAGACTTGTCTGGGAAGGATAGAGCGCTGACTTGTTCATCGGCTGGCCACCGCAAGTCATTGTATGGCCAAATACGCATTCATGTCGCCTCCACGACATCCCGTAGAAGTAGAATGCGCTGGCGCATCCCAGAAGGGATTGAGTAACGCCGTCCTTTATCCTTTATCCTAGTTATGACGAAAAAGCCGGCGGAGTATATTTTGTAGATACTCTGCGCATCTAGAGGGTGGCCCTCGAATAAAGCTACAGCCGTGTAAAAACGGTAAGAATGAACCAATTTTGGAACAAGTTAAGGTGCTGTTAACAATCTCACGCAGAAATTCTCAGGCGTTGCGAATTATGGTGGAGCAGCACTATTCATAAAGGCCCCACACACTTCTACGGCAACGCCGCTGCCCTATCCTTAACTATAGGGCAGAGTTCGCCGTCGGCGGTGGGAAGGGGCGAGTTCCGCCGAGAGCGGCAGAGGGCGGGCGGCGGAGGTGACGCCGCCGGAGCGGCAGCGGCGATAATGATGTGAATAATTATTCTCAGAACATTTTAGACAAGTAACTTGTGGCTTAAGAGCTGTAAATCAACTAACCTGGGCCCGGAATACTAGGAAATCAGTTACTTGTATCTTTTAGATGACCTATGTAAGTTGCTTAGAGGGTCTAAGGGTTTAAGGCGAAGTATGCTTGTGCCTAAGTTACGTAAAAGTGCGTAAGTTAATTGGCAGTTATTAAGCTTGCACATAACTTGCGTAGGACGCGAAAGGATGCACGTAAGCAATTGGTCACCGTCTCGGAAACTTTAGGTAAGATACTTGCGGCTTAAGGGCTGCGAATTAACTTACATATGCCTCAATACGTCGAGAACAAATTGCTTGTATCCTACTTTCAGCGGTTAAGTAACCTGCGACACGCCATTCTAGCATTGCGCGAGGTTCTTCTAACGGCATTGAAGTGCACGTTACAAACATCTAGCGTGCATGTAGAGGAGGAGGCTCATAGGGGTTTTTTACTTACGCGTAACTAACCCAGAAGTAGTAAGTAGGTTGCTAGAGACTAGACTTGCACATAACTCGCATAGGACGTGTAAAGATGCACATAAGGGATGACTAAGCGTCATCAGGCCGGGGTAAGGTCGCATGTAAGCAAAGTATAACATACTTACAATGTGCACTACTTACAATTAGGTTAGCCAGAAGTGTGTAAGTCACTTGCTGCGTAAGTTACTTGCACTAGGCTTGCACGTAACTTGCGCAGGACGTGTAAAGGTGCACGTGAGCGATGGATGCTCGTCATCAACCATTTTTCGTCTGCAGCGGCCGGGAGCGGTCGTGCGAGCGCCTGCGAACCATCTAAAAGCCGCGAAAACCCGTGAAGTGCGGGCTTTCGCGGCTTTGACATGTCGATTGAATCACTGTTGTCAATGTTTGTGCTCGATATTGTGAACTACTGATGTTCAGTCCTCATTGCGGGCAGCTACGAGGGTGGTGGGAGGGTGGACGGGGAAGGGGGGGGGGGGAGGCGATGTGGAGGAGAGGTATGTACACGTTGTATTCGATGTCACGAGATGCTGAGGAATTGTCGGGGACTGGGAAAACCGAGGAGTTGTTGTTGTCAACGTACGATTCTGATTTGATTGAAGCAAGAGTATTGTGTTTCACTCTTTATTCCAATGCGTGAATTCGCCGTGTTTTGATGTTGTAACCGTGTCACTATTTCTGCGTTTCTTCAAACTGCTACGATCATTTGAAATGTTTGTACCGAGTGATGGTCCTGTCGGGGGGAGGGGGCTCTCCTAAAACTGACCTTTTCCCATCCGACGAGTTCGCACAGGCTGTAGATGAGACTGAGACTTGTGACTTCATCCATTATATTCCTTTTTATGTTGTAGATTTGTGTTGCTGGGGTGCATTAAATGCTTCTCATGAAGCTGCTCCTGCTTTTAGAAGACTCTCACACCTCTCCCCTCCTTCACCTCCTCCGCCCTTATTCCCTCCATTTCCACACCACCCTACAATCGAGATGCCCAACCAAAGCCATTTCTCCTGTTCATTTTAGAAGTTTTCTTGTTGTGTTTTTTGCTCTTGTAGTTACTGTGATAAAAAAAGTGTTTACTGATGTCTCTGGTCCTTTTTTCGAATGCCATTCCATAGAGTCGCTATCGTTTTTGCGTCTTTGCGATTGGTGCAAATTAGAATATTAGAAGTGTATTGGGTTGAGCGATTCTCATCAAGGCGAGTTATTTTTGAAGCATGAATTATAATTTATATTCCCTAATGAGAATCGCACGCCGAACCAATTTCAAATCTGCGAATCCTTCTGTTTTTAAGAAGCTCATCGTGTTTCTCTTCGATCTATAATAGTATGAGTAAGAAAACCGCTTTAACACAAAGAAGCTTAGACAACTAGGGTTGACAACCATCCATCTCCATGAACCTGCCTCTCTGCCTCTCCTTCCATTGTATGAGCTCCAAGCTAACTTAATGTGCCTTTATGAGCTCCAGCTAATTCGCCAAACCTATTTTGTCTCCAAAATACGTTACGTGCAATGGCTACCGTGCAACGTATGCGTCAATTAAGCGCGAAAAATTAGGAGCAGGAAACAAATTTGAAGGTATGAAGACGCAGCTGAGATAGTTTGTAGCTCATAAAAGCGCAGTGAAGTCAGGTTGAATCTCACAAAGGCGCAGTTAGGTTACTTCTAACTTACCTGTGCCGTTGTGAACTCCTAACTGACTTACCAGCGCCTTTATGGCCCTAGAATAGGTTACCTGCTCTTAATTTTTCGCGCTTAAGTGACGTATACGTTGCATGGTAGCCATTGCGCGAGTTACCTGTAGGCACATGCAGCGCAAGTGAATGCAAGTAACTCTAATAAGTGATGTGCATAGGCATCTCTCAGCCACTAGGCTTACAAGAAACTAAGGTAATGTGAGGGATAGCAAACGTGATTGTTTACGTTTTTATGAGAAGGAAAGCTCTCTTGTGCGCTTGCATTTCTGCTCTTGTTCAGCGCGGTTTCGAGAATGTCATGCTTGAAAATTCACACATTCGCCTGGATTTGGAATGAGCTCGGTTTGCTCCGAAAAACGTTCTGTTTCATGTGTAGGAGATGCAGAATTGGACTGAATTTAGCTGTCAGGCCGCACGAAATGTTCTATTCTCGTCATTATAAACACTTCCCTAGAAGGCGATTTTTTGGAAGAGGTAGGCATGACAGAGAGGGGATCCGTTTCTATCGTTTGTTTCGTTCGCATCGTTCGTCCCGTTCGCTTTTTAGAAAACGAAACAACTCAAACAAAACGTAACAAACGCAGAAACGGCGAAGAACAAAAATAAGTTAATACAAAAAATACAAATACATTGCAATACAATAACAAAGTAAATTGTCATTCTACTAACGTCTTCTTACTTCTACGGAATTAATGACTAAACATTGATGTGTAATGAATTTGAATCTTGGGCTTTTCTCAGCTAACAGATTTGTTTCTGGTATAACATAAGCCTTCATATCATTCCCTTCAGTTTCTGTTATATAGCTAACCATTGTTTTGCTATGTGTTTCGCATGTAACCTTGTTGTTTGTCGTTGGCCTAAATAAACCTAAACAAATTACTTTAGAGGACGATGTGGAGGACACTATGGAAGTGAAGAACGACAAAATCGAAGCTCAGGAAAATAGAGGTGTATCTGATGGGGACAATGTCATCCTTAAAATCAATCAAGCAGATGGGGAAGCTGCTGTAGATCCTGAATACCATAACTCTTTTCGGAGCTTCAACTGGGTGAAGTTGGTGAAGGCGGGTTGGATCGCCGACAATTATTGGCGAAGAAAAGAACTGAAGAACATCTTGACGTTTGCTAACACGGGTTGCTCATGTGACGCATTGTTCACTTTCGAGGACTTGAAGCTCACAGAAGAGTACGTGTGTGAAGAGATGCAGTTTCAACGCACAGTACTTTGCGCCCGGTGGTGATCATCTCTGCAGAACTCTGTTGATGTATGCAAGGTCGGCAGTTGTCTCCTTTTTATGTGGGTCTTTGGACGTAGTTATAGGTAGATGGTGGAAGATTCGGATTCGGAGGAAAGCACTCATTTTTGCAGGATCCTCCGAGAGCTAGCATACGTGACAAAAGAATAGTAGTCGAGACGGCAAACTGCGTGGAGCAGTTGACACACATTCTCCTCGTCAACATGGATGCAAGTAAAGTAACGTGCTACTCCCTCTCTCTGCACCATCTTTTTTCAGTCATTTATTTAGGAACTGATCGCGGCGCATCGTAGCTGGTCTCGCCAAAGGTTCGCTAAGAATAGGAGAGATTGTAGGGACTACCAGTTGTTCCGCTCAAGCATTGAACGGAAGAATTCAAGGCGCGAACAATTAACGTACAGCTCCTTCTCTCTGCGGACGAGTTGTGCTTTAAGAGCCTTCAGCGGTATTCATCACCAATAATTGCTGCTAATTGCGATTGTTAACGCGTGGTGGTCTGTCTAGCGGCATCTCCTGGAAGGTAATGGACCTACGGAAGGTGAAGCAAAGGAAATTGCATAATATTCTGGCTATAGTACCGGGCGGCACATTTCCACGTAAGGAGGCACTGAAATTGGCGTTAAGCGGTGGGTTCTCAATCGAAAATGACATCGAGATCACAGCCAGACGTGTTAGCTCATAGAACTGAAAACTTTGTTGTCGAACACCTTAGCGATAAGGCATGGTGACAGTCTCTGGAATGTGCGCGTATTGTTGAATGCCGCTGTCATGGACCAGGTGGAGAAAAATTAATGCTAATCGCCAAAGGTGTTTTTCAATGTCTATATTTCTAAGCGATAGCTATATGCTTTCGAATGAAAGGAGCAAACGACTACAATAGATGCTACAAGTGCTTCCATCCTGGTGTTTATAGTCGTGTTTCGAGACGATTGACCCGGCCGCGAGGACGCTTTGCTTTAGGAGGAACAGAAGACTGCATCATGCATAGCAACAAAGGGACATATTAGTATCATGGTAGGCTGTAAGAAGCTAATATTTAGCAAGGTCTTCGAAGCTTCTATACATGGGGATTCTTTTTAGGACCTTCGCCATTTTCTGCGCTCATTCCGGTGTCAGAAAATGTTATCGACTACTTGGATTGCTTCCAAGGAGTGCTGCAGATGTTCTTGCAAGATTGTTGTGGGGTGTTTCATAGATGTATATATGGCATGGTTCTCCTTTGCGCTCGGTTGAGGTTTCACTTTAAAGACTGCCTCAAGCTCCTATCTCCCTTTCGTGTGAGCAACGATCCCAAGGCACAGTTGGAAGAGATGGTTAAAAATGCTCGTTTACCAACATACGTGAAGAATTTTCTACGATCCCCTTCGATGTGAAGAAGCTATCGGGGTCAGAGATAGAGATGATTCGTTCCTTATCGCCAATCGCTCTCCTTAAACTTGGAATGACTACTGTCCCTGTTACGGTTGCTTAGGGTTTGATTCCTTGCAAGAGGCGCGCCGCTGTTGTATTGCAGTCGGCCATCATTGCAAACGTCTTGCAAAATTGTCACGTATATCCCTACCACATAGCCAAAAGAGGGCTGTCTCTGTTGATTTGCCCCTACGGAAACCATGTTGAGAAATTGGAAAAACTTCTTGCTCATGAAAATAGTCAACTAATTCACGTTTAACAATTTTCTCAAACACCCTAGCAAAAACTGATGTAATGCAAACGGGACGATAATTTAGAGGACAGTGGAATGGAGGCTTCTCAGGCACAGGTACTACGAAAGAGTGCTTCCAACGTCTTGGTTCTTCACCCGTAATATAGGATAAATTAAAGAGAAATTCGAGAGGGTAGGCAATAAAAGGAGCTATACGTTTGATAAAGTGTAGAAGTACCATGTCAGGAGTCACTGTAGTTGACCTAGGCCACTTGGTTATGTTTTGAACAATATCGCACAAAACCAGATTGTAGGCTGCATTGCACAGTTCATCTTAGAAACTTCTACATTTGGAAAAGTAAAGAGTAAACGTTATAAAATTCTCTAGCAAGCAGCTCAACCTTGTCAGCATCGGTAACATAAACACCACCAGAACCAATAAGGGTAGGGATAGTAAACTGTTTTTTTAACCGGGCACGAATGTATTTGTGTAGTTGCGCAGGATCCTTGGCGGCCGCTAATTTGCTTTCTACAAATGAAGTGAACCTTTTAAGTGACTTTTCTACTTTGCTATTGTAAGACTTGTACCTAGCCCATCCCTCTATAGAATCAATTTTAGTTGCATCATCCCACAGGAAACTACGTCGGAAGAGCATTCTATCAAGGTATTTAGGCAACTGCAGTGAGTTCTTAATGACTTTGCGAAGAGGAATAAACAACTCGATGACATGATGTAAAATCGCCAAAAATACCTCATATTTTTCATCTACGATGGACGCATTACCCAGCGACCCAATCCAATCAATATTCGCTAGATAGTTCCTAATAGCGACATAGTCACTATTTCTGAAGTCTCTAACGCAGCATTTATCGCTAGAACAGCCCTCACAATTTACGGTAAATTCAACGACTGAATGATCACTACCACCAACAGGTGCTACAACCTGAACAGCAAAAGGAAAAAGAAATGCACCACCACTCTCCACTGCCTAATGTTAAGCAAGCGGCACTTTGTCTTAAGTGCTCGGCACAATCTCTTCAGGCGAACAATTCTTTGAGTCGGAAACACTTTAGAATGCACATAAGACCGAAGGAATAGAGATTATCTGTTTGTTCAAAAAGTGTAACATTTTTTCAAGGGAGCTTCATGCAAGTTTTTTTTCACACACATTTTATTCAAGCAAAAGACTATTTTGCATTTGTTATAGTGCGTCTGTTTTGCCTTCGTTGTTTTTATTTTGGTTGAGAACTTACTTCGTTCTAGCGGTTTTACTGCATTTTCAACAACAAAATATCGTCGAAAGTCGTTAAATAATTGTCGGCTAAAACTTAACCAATACCGCTATTCCCCAGCTACAATACCGCTCAAATTCTTTGCAAAAAAGACGCTTTGCGACGGATTAATCCGCCACAAAGCATCGCATTGCCGTAACGCTTTCCAAAGTTACTTGTTTAAAATCTAATTAACGCCATTAGAAGCCCCGTCTCATTTTCTATCCAGCGATCTAAACATCGTCTAAATCGTCTAAAACGATTGCACAGTGACCTAGTTATGAAGCTTTTGCTTCCTCGGCTCCGTTAATTGATTTACGACCCCTCCGAGATCCCCAGTGGCATGTCCTTAAGGCTTTCCGTTGACGAGGTTCATCGAAACTCAGAAATCCTCTATTGTTTCAGTAGATCTGTATTTGCTACGCATCAGGCGTCATTGTGGTACTAAATAGTGCTAAATTTGAATAACATAGGCCCGATTTCAGATAAGCGCAAACGCGCGGAAACCTAAGATTCAGTTAAGAATTAATCAACTAGTAGCCTGCTACAGAAGACAGTATTCTACTATTCCATTGTGGGAACGATGGTCTTTGAAAAACATGTAAAATGGCTTTGAGAAATAAAAAGAAATGACTAGATTTTCTTTTTTCCAACAAGGGATTGATCCAATCTCAATATGCGGCGTAGTATTTCTCATATCTTTGAACTTCGGTTGCTGCTGTACAGGATAAGTACGAAAGCCGTGTTTTTTTGTGGTCTACAGTAGACTACAAGCACATTCGAATCTAAAAAGAACGAAAAGACTTTGGCCGTTCAAAGTAGATTTCTATGCGGGCAAAGTTTGACAAAAATAACCAAAAATTTTGTTTCAGTCGCTTACCTCTTTATGGATGAGTTTATTCGAAAAATCAACTAGACAGCATTTCTCAGCTCGTTGCGAGCTTTCCATAGATGTAGTATTGCCCGTATTCAAACTGAAAACCATTTTCACCTCTTCGGCCGCCGAAACAAGTTTGAGGTTGCGCTTCAGCCCGAGAGCGGGCACCGCGGCGGGCCGCTCGCTGCCCTTGCGACCTCCCGCGGCACTCCACGGAAGTGTGAATACTGTATATAGGCGATATACGACATGAAGGCACTTAAATAGCTGAGCAGAAGGAGTTTATGCAGTTACAAGTGCATTAGACTCCGTAACTGTATCAAAACACACTGAACGTCGCGCTTGCCGCAGCAGTCGCCGCGGCCGCTGCGCGCTTTCGTATGTTCAGCTTGTTCCCCGTAGCCGCATCTTGCTACTGGGCGCGCTAGAGCGCGAAAGTGTGCACCGACGACGGCGTAGAAGAAGGAAAGAGACAAGTCGATGAGAACGACTTCCCTACCAGGAGACAGTCTGATGTCTCCTGGTAGGGAAGTGAGAGCGGTTGTTAACAAAGTGAGGGCGGAATGAGGCTCAATCTATTTCAAATGAGTGAAGGGAAACGGTCAAGGATCAGGTGAGGAAAAAAGAGCAAGAACCAGGACGGGATTACTAACTAGAAGTTTCGGAAGCAAGTGTTTGTAAGTTTCTATTGGGGGGGGGGGGGGTGGGAATGAGCACAAACTTGAATACTCCACTCACATTCTCTGAAGTGATAATTGCTTATCTCTGCAACATCTCTGCAGATATGTTAGCCGTAGGTTTGGAAATTGTTTAAACTCGAACTACAATATGAACAGAGGATAATTCGGAAGAAGTTGGGGAAAAAAGTGCGATCAAAACAAGATCTTGATTCGGTAGGTGGAGAGTGATTCTATAAGGGAAAAGGCAGGAAGAAATAGCGCCAAGAAAGCCTATAATGTTTATGGATTCCTTGTCACGGGTTTTCCATCGTGTCGCATCTCTTCGGCGTTTCGCTTCTACTTGGGAAGCTTGAACACTGGCGAAATTTCGTGCTCCGCGGAGAGCCATGCGTCACCGAACGCACGTCCGCGTTTCAACTCCGCGACGTCGCATGCGGCTAGCGCGTCGCATTTGAGTTACGCCTTGAAGCCCCTCAGATCTGGTACAGCTCCCATTAATTCAGCGCCCCGGTTCCTGCCTCTATTGGCCAGTGTCTCGCAGAGGTCCGCCCATTCTCCATCGTACCACCAACATTGCGCTTTCCTATCCTCTCCTTTACAAGCAATGTTGAACTTTATATAACTTTGCGAAAAACGGAGAGGCAGGCAAAATCAATTCTTCGGTTTTCGGTGGAGTCGAACGAGCGAATGGATTGATCCTTGAACTTCCAAACAAGCGAAGAAACAGATCTTTTGAAACTCCGAGCAGTCAAGCAGATGGACAACCTTTTTCTAGAATACAACTAACGAGTTCCAAAAATTGACTTTGCCAGGAATCGATTGCGATTTATGCCAGCGTTTGTTGGGGTGGCCGAGTTTTGGCGGTCCAGAATATCCATATATTGTTTGAGCAATAAATAATAAGTTGCGATAAGCAGAAATAAGCAACAGGCAATCTTGGAGGCAAGCTTCGACTCGATGTCCTGATTAGGACAATCCTTTGACCCAATGTTCGAGTTCGAACAATATTCGAATGTTAGTTTACTGCGATGCTCGATTCTGAACAATGTTTGAACGACAGCCAATTATGATTTTCGATTGATCGAGAAAAAACGAAAAACTCCGAAAATCTTTGAATACCTCGTTCGGCTCCAGCTATATTTATGGACCACATTCTTATTCTACCTCTAGCAGACACTGAAAAAGGTGGAATCAGTAGAACCATTACTGATCGCACGCTACACAGACACTGCGAAAGCTTTCCTTGCAGTGATATGAGTCTTTTCCGATGAGCCGTCGACTAATTTCTGGACCACTATGTGTCGACAGTTACTAAACGAAGACCACTACATTACAATGAAAACGTGAACACGACACAGAAAGCAGAATACTTCATCACAACGGAAACAACAAATCACGAGCCAGTCTTCCCGAATAATAACACTAGTTTGGCGTACAGTATACAAAATGTCTGCTATGGAAACGAGTCAGGAACCTTCTCACAGCATCTGCGTCATTCGTAGGACTTTCACAGAACGATAGGTCAAGCCTGTGCCCCAACAAGTTTTGTGAAAACGAGAACACCTTGCACTGACCTGTCACCCACATCTACAACACATGTGTTGACCTCACATATTGTTATCTATAAATATTATGCTTTGCATTTTCTCATACACACCTTGAAACTAGACAGAATCACAGAAACATCACGATCGATAGTACGCTGCATGTACTGCGAAATCCAAGAGAAAGCAGCTCAATGGTCGGAATCTGGCAAGGTTCTTTTTAAATAATGACGTTGACGTCTGGAATTAGATGAGGACCGAATACGACCATTGGAAATAAGTCCATAGTTAAGCGAGAGGATGGGTTCAGATGTCCGTCCACGTCACTCGGCGACACGCGACTATTGATCAGTAGGAGGTGCGACAAGCGACATCGCGCACACACTGACGTTACCGCTCCATGATGGGAGTGAGAAAGCGACCTCACACCCAAACTCGCAGGCTTGAAATCGTCAGGTCCTAACATGCAAGTCGCAGAATGACGCATACGGCGAACCCGCGAAACAGCATAATATAGCATAATAAATAAAAGGAACGCTATAGTTCTCACGCAATGATACGTTGTAGAACGTAAAACGAACTAATTGAAGGAGAAAAGGCAATAATAGAATAGAACATCACAATATGGTAATATGTTATGATCGACCACAGAAATTCCAAGTTAGCAAACCCGGACACACCATGAATGTGAACGAGAAAGTACACGACACGCTGCAACTGGGGATGATGACGATGGTCATGACAATAGAAGCAAACATATGAATGTTAATAATAATGATGACGAGGAACACGATGACAAGATGCGACAGAAAGGAGGATGTGAAGTGCTAGTAAGAGTGGAAGGAAGAGAGAGAGAGAGCTTTGGAATGAGTAGAGGGCATGCACAATACGAAGGAAAGTCACTCGGTAGGTGGGAAAGGCGCGGAAAACACTCGAGGCGATAGGCTCTAATGAATTACAATGCAAACGCATATGTACACACACAATAACACAGAAACCAGAAGAAGAATTGTCTCAAAAAATCTTCGTGGCAAATTGAATGACGAACACCTCAACTACTAAGTACAGCATAATATATGCGCTGTTCGGACACGCTCTCAAATCTCCACAAAGACAGGAAAAATACAAAAACAAATCAATCGACTTAACATCGCACTACTACATCAATCGTATGCAAATCTCAATCGCTGCTTTAGGAGAGCTCTTAATATGTATATGTAGCGTTTCCTTTACGCACTTTTCTTCACGAGAAAACCCTCAGTCACTGACCAATAGCCATGATCACAGCAACAAATCGACGCTAGGCAGAGTGGACAGCGAGCGGTGGAGCTACCCAATCTTCGACCTGAAATCAGCCCGCGACGCTGGGCCCACGCCTCCTGTCGACTCGAGCGTGCCTCACTGTGTGGTCCGTGGAGGCTCGAATGACTGAACGCTGTCCTCCCGAACGCCGTGAACGGCATTCGGCGGCACGTACAGATTGAACATCGAGTCGAAGAACAGCGCCATTGTGAAGGAGACCACTATGAACAGCACCTGGAAACAGCAGTCGACAGATGGATAAAGGATAAAGGACGGCGTTATTCAATCCTTTTGGATGCGCCACGCATTCTACTTCTACGGGATGTCGTGGAGGCGAGTTGAATGCGTATTTGGTCATACAATGACTTGCGGTGGCCAGCCGATGAACAAGTCAGCGCTTTATCCTTCCCAGACACGTCTGGTACCAATTCACCGACCCCGGAGGGATGGAAGGCTTGGTTGGCCTGGGCGGGAAATCCGAACCAGGAACCTGGTATCGGGTGCAGGCGACAGCCGGCGCCTCCTCCGACTGCGCTTCACGCGCCCGTCGACAGATGATACCTGTCGAAAACACTCAACTCTAAAGGTGCGCACCAGGGTGCTCATTTAACGATTTTAACAATTTAACGGGCACTCTCCGCAAAAATCTGGTTTCACGAGTTAACGAGTCAACGGTATTTTTCTGAAATTTAACGAAACATCTATGAATTTTTTCTTAAGAAGATTGTCATTTCTCTTTCCATTTCCGGACACAATCAGACGTCATCGAATCGGGACATACGTTGGATTTATTATTTTTATTTAATTATTTATTTAGCAAGTGCTCCGTTATGCCTATTGGCGTGCCTCGCACATGCACGATTCGCGCGATGATGCAGTATCACTAAGCTAAGGACAATCACATCCAGTTAGCAGCTGCGCTTATGCAGCTTATTACGTTCGAACCTTGCTCTATCGTCCTTAAGATCAGCAAGCGGCCAGATTCATCAATCGATTACCGGCCGGCAACGGTACATAGATTACCGTATCTGTATCTCTGTATCTCTCTGCATCACTTACTATGCAGGCCGATATGGTGAGTCCGCTGTGAGGTGATACTGGCGGTATCGTTGATGAATCTCGCCCCAGGTTAGTAGTTTTGCAGTATGAAGTCATCCAGAACCATCCCACAACCACCACTACCACCACCACCACCACCACCACTACGCTTAACATCGGCATCATCTCCAGACGGTTCAGTGATGCTATTGCTTGCGCTAATCAGTGCCCTTGTCCCATAGGTTCTTAGACAACCCCACTGATGCCCACAGCACGTCCCCCATATCACTCTAGCGCCAAATTGACTGCAGGCACCTTCACTCCTCTCCTCAAACCGTCAACCTTAGACAAAAATCGACATTTTCGATAGGTACTGAGAGTCTGATCGATTTTGGTCACACGACGAAAAGTATTTTTGCCAGAAGATTCCCTCCGCATGTTGAAGAGATATTTTTCCACGCGGGACCGCTACAGCAGTGACGAATTGCCTAACCGTCACCCACGGACAAACAAAGGAACGTCACTTTCAAGTTAATTCAACAATGTAGCTCGACATTTGCTTTCCTATCGAAACTTTCCTCCTGCTGTGAAGCATTTCCGTCGGCCATTATATCCGCGTGTCTCTCAAACCGAAATCACCGGTTAGGAAATCGATGAAGTCGACCGATGCTGCCCTTCCGATCGAAACTTCTTATCTGCTGTGAAAGCCTTCCGTCGACGATCATAATCACTTAACTCCCACTCTGATCGGATGAACCCGAGAGAAAATCGATAATATTGATCGATATTCATTGCCTGATCTATCTGTGACACCTTACCGTAACAACTCCCTTTTACTGCTGCTGGTCCCCCTCAATGATCCCTCTTAGCGGACGACGTCTTCGGCACACTTCTGAATCCGCTGGCACGTAGAAGACGTCCGCTATTTTCGCGCCCCTTGAATTGCGCCCCGTAAACCCTCAGGAACCCTTCGGACCGGTTTAATGACATCCACAAAAATCGATAATTTGGTCGATATCGATTGATGGCAATCGATACTTCAAAAACGAACGTCAGATTCGTGTTCAGCGACCTCGACTACCCCACGGCCAAAGTTTTGGGCCGCCAGAACAACATCCACAAAAAATCGATTATTTGATCAATATCGATCGGTGGCGATCGATACTTCAAAAGCAAACTTCGGGTTCGTGCTTAGCGGCCTGGATTTGCCTGAAGTTTCCAGGCAGGTAGAAGACGTCTGGGTATTTTTCGCTATTTTCGCGCCATAATCCCCCCCCCCATTTTTCCCCGAATTTCCCCTTATTTTTCCCTGCTATTCTATGACTCAGCGTCGATCGATGTATGGCTCATTGCTTAGCGCGTTATTATATAGTATAATGATACAAATCATGGATCATAATCACATGCGGAAAGATTGTCACAATAACACGCTAAGCTAGGTATAAAGAGCTGGGTGACTAGTAAGTAACGAAAGAAAAAGAGTAACGAAAGAAACAAAACGAAACAGAACAGAGAACATTGTTAACATGTCACTGTTTCTTTTAAACGTCTAATTGCACTAAGGTTTCGCTAGAACTGTTTCGTTCTCCTTTATACCTAATTTAGCGTGTTATTGTTACCATCTTACCGCATGTGATTATGATCTGTGTTTTGTAATAAATAAATAAATGGAAATAATAAATCCAACGTGTGTCCCGATTCGTCGGTGTCTGAACCATGTTCTCGCCGGGATTCGGAAGGATGACGTCTGCGTCACGCCTTCTGAATCCCGCCGCTTAATACATCATAAACCTGGGTGATCAGCTTAAAAAGGCTATAAATTCGCTGTCAGTGGCTCGATCCCGTCTCCCGCCGTGACGGACGACGTCACACACGGATTAGTTGAATTATACATAGGTGGGTGACCACGGAACCATCAAGATAACCTGGAATTCACCTAGGACTCATAGCAAATCGCTTCAACAGAACCGCAGGTAAGGTAGAAAAGCACAACAGAAAAGGAACGGATGAAACGGATGCTAACAGCGGATTTGCACTCCGCGCCTTCGCTGGTTTCGGAGTTAGCGGAGAAATGTTGATGGCAGCAGCATAAAAGTAATTCAGGTTGCAATACTGGTCTGCAGGGACAACTCACAAGTGAAACAATTGCCTCCGTCTCTTATAATCACCATCCCCTCCTGTAAAATTGCCTGAGCGTTCATGGATGAAGCACCACTACCCCCTAAACCAGAACTGCCTCGGATACTATACAGAAATATTTAGTTTCCAGTGTGTAACCACTTTGCCATTACTGCAACTGGAGCTAAGGAGGGAAATGGGAAAGCTACACTACAACGATAAACGGAGAATGGGGACGTGAGGGCAACGAAAAGATATAATGGACAATTTCGCTTTCAAACTCCAATGTGTAGTAAAAATACGAACGCTTGGAGACACTGTAGGATAGGGTTGCAAAAAGAATGGCAGCAGGCTCGAATAGAAACGGCGAAGACTAACCAGAAAAAAGAGTTCCTCACAGAAACAGAATAGAATTAGGATAGATAACAATCACTGGCAAGTTGTCAACGTTTCTATGCTGGACTTGCACGCAAACGCAGCTCGCCGAGTCGTAGACTACACCGCAGAGTACATCGGTACCGTACATGGGGACTGTATCACGCACTCAAGTAGACATTGGTCCAAAACGACGTCGCATCTTTGACGCGTTCAGTGTCGCACACGGTGATGCGCAAGCGCGGAATCCTGGGTTTTCCCTCCTTCGTTACGCAATTCGCACGGGGATACGCATCTCATCCACATTCGCCTCTAAGCAGGCTCTCGACAAGCGCACTACCCAACCATCACCAAGGAACAAAAACAGAAAATTCTGATGACAGAAGTAACTTACCACCATGATCGTAGTAAGACTGCATTGCATCGTCCACCAGCGCACCACCGGAATAGCGTCAAGCTTTTTCTCTTGCACGGGCTGAAAAAAATCGAATTATTAAGGAAGAATTCTGGTCCAGTATTGCTCAATTAAAAATTAGTTGTCCTCTCGCTTTTCTGATTTTTCATCCAAGCCCAGTAATAACCCACCAGGGGATTATGTACCTGAACGATAGTTCTGAACGTATTGTAGATGGTCCAGACTTACGAGCTCGAGAGTTTGAATCCGATCGGCAGTACTGTTTCCATGATTACAAAATACACCTAAGTGAATCCGCCTAATCATGCGAACGGTTCTTTCCCACTTCTTGAAAATAAAAAGTGTCATTGAACCAATTTCCTTCTGGTTTCTTTAGCAATTGTCAATCGTTGTATGGTACGAGCACGTGTCAACCCAGCCAGCTGACGAAGACGAACAGCTGGAAGTGGTGGAAGAAGAAGAAGAAGATTGGGATCCGCAAGATGAACTGATGGACGTGGAGAGGCAAGCAAGCAGTGGGCATATGATAGCGCATTGTGACCAGTGCTTCTGTTTCATGCACTTTGTGCCTGTTTATCACTGGTGTTGAGCGTTTATACATCATTATGTTGAGTAGCTTTCTCATTGTCTTGTGGTTAGAAAACCAGTCAGTAATAAACAAGTCGAAAGAAAGTTATTCTCCACAGCGTACAGCTGGAAAATGCGCAGAAAACGTCTGAATATGGTATAGACGTCAGAATCCTCCAAATCTCAACCAATCAGTTGAAATGCAAAAATGCAGCAGCGCAGAGGAACCGAACCCCCGACCTCTCTCACGTGAGTCAAACTTCTACCCACCTGCGCTCCGAGCCACTGCCTGCAAACGCATCGCGGGCGTGCAAGACCCACAAACGCGTGCTGCGCTGTATCCCATTGTAAGCCCCTACTCCTTGGGTTCAGCGACTTGGCAAAAAATAAACACATTTTCATACTAATTGAGGGGTGAGGATCCCCCTATATGACTCGCTCCCCTCGTTCAGACATACGCTTCAGACCCTTCCCTTCTTAGAATAAGTGCCACAGATATATCAATATACCAGAGCACGTATCCCAGATCAAACAGAAAGTCATTATCCATCGATATTACCGATCATCTGAGCAGAGATATCGATTCGCTTTCACATTTAACCAATCGCGGTGAGAATTAGTGATTCCACAGCAAGGAAAGTTTCGCTTACGCAATCAATATCGATCGACATTATAGATCTTCTGGACGGTGTTACCAGTTTTCTCTCAGATTAAACCGAACGTGGTGGAAGACACGCGAGTGCGATAGCCAACGGATGGATTACACAGCAGGAGAAAGTTTTCGTCAAGCGACGAATGTCAAAAAGATGTTTGTTAGCTGGATGGTTTCGATCGAGCGACCAAAGACGATCGGTAATTCTAGCTCGAAGCTGAGCAATCCTTGATAGCTTGCCTGTCGACGACGGTTATGCGTCTCCGAGCTATCCCTGACCGCTGCAGCGATTCTGGAAAGAAGTTTGCCGTGCGACATGGTATGAGAAGTAGTGGGAGTCCACCATTTCGACAAAAAAGCTTTTCGACGAGTGAACCAAATCGATAAGGCGCTCAGTACCTATCGAAAATGTCGATTTTTGCCTGCCGTTGACCGTTTGAGGAGTGAAGGTGCCTGCAGTCATTTTGCCGTTAGAGTGAACTGAAAGGCTATAGGGCCGTCGCTGAACCGTCTGGGGATGATGTCGATGAGGAACGTAGAGTGGAGGACTCTATGGCTTCATACAATTGCCATGACTTCAAACTACTCAGCTGATCTCATGGAAGGTAGTGCCAGGTCCGAGCATGCTAACGTTTACAAGAATTGCCCTTTGTGCTACTATGGAGCAGGAAAACGTGGAGCAGCTGCCTTGAAGTGACCTTATCTTAGTGATAGCGCAAGATCGCGCATAGCGCGCTGTGCGTGACACGCGTATAGCCCTGTCGAAGCACATGTTACTCCGTAGCGCGATTCTCCACTACGGAGCTCCACGCGTACACAACGCGACCAACTATATAAACACCACACCGAAAAAGAACGGATGGTTGCGTTGAGTAATAGCGGGACACAAGGAAAAATTCATTCCGGTTCTTTTCCACTATAAAACGACTCCAAATACCGTTCTTTAGCTGAAACAGAAAGGACTGTAGGACCTATTAAACTTCGTAATCGATCGTTTGACAGCCTACATGAAAACATTTCAGTGAAAGGAAAAACGGTTCTTAAATGCGCATACGGTATTGTTTAGCTACCTGAACTTCGTTATCCAACGGAAGATTCGCCATGTAGACGATTGGACTGGGCGGAGAGGAGATCTCAGTGTCGCCTTCTGGTCGGACACACATTACACGAGCCTGCACTGCCGAAGGATAATCAGATAGGCGAAGCGTGTGAGATGGAAGTGTTCCCTCATAAACCTGCATGTAGAACGAGATAAGTTTTCAGAAGACTTTCTGACTACTCCTATCGAGCTGCACCGACCGTCATCCACTTTGCGTTGTCTATAGAGCAGTCGACAGCTTGGAGACGATAAAAGCATCTCTTAGTATTGGGCTTGCTGATCACCGACGACCATTCGAGCTGATAGTAGCCATCGCCTAGAATAGATGGGCGTAAGCAACGCTTCAAGAGTGAAAAGTCGATTCCAACAAACCGCTCGGGGTCGCTGTTGGTGGCCCCTTTACCGCGGGAGGAGGACTTAGCGCTGTTCGGAACGAGTACACCGGCGACCACGGCCCTGTTCCAGTATTTCTAAACACACGCCGTTGAAGGAAAGACCTGGCTTGTACCTGCGATTGCTCTCACCTATCTGTGCTTCTGATCTGGAACCGATAGTCAGTGTTCTCGACGAGTCCTTTAATACGTGTGCTACACATATCACCTTCATACACTGAGATTACCTTCTCTCCTTCGCCTAGTCGAATCACCCTGAAAACATTTGATCTACCGAAAAGGACACTGTGGCAGAACTCGAGGAAAATAACCATGCACCAACGAACGTCAGGGCTAAGGAGACGTATTAACCTAACCCTATTAAGGTAGAGCGGTAGCATCTGCTTGCACCCTAAGCTTCCAAAGGATTAGAATTTATCTAGAATACGAATCACTAATTTCGGATCTAATTTGTTGAGCGCATGAGAAGTCTTGCCTTGCTTGTACGATCCAAAGTACAAAGCTGTGGTAAAAGAACATGCAGATGCAGTACAACAACAATGTCATTATCTCACTACTAGAAGCACGTACTTGTAGGTAAGAATGCCATGATTCAGTGACGGTTTCCATCGGAGGCGAAGACTGGTGGCATCACACTCGCACTCCATCCTGTAAGTTTTGAGTAACGGTTAGGCGTACTGTTCCAAACGATGCTCCAAGCATTTACTTCTATGTGTTGCAACGATTCATGAACGCTCTCCTGACTTCCATAAAAACGAAGAATTAGAAGATGTAATAATACAAACAGCGCCTCAAACAGATACTAATTCATTGATTCCACAGAGATGGAAGAGTCGGCTTCATCGCAGCATCGAGACTGACCCAGTCTAGAACGCTGTGGAAATAATTGGTTCGGTTCCCATCCGTTGCAGCATTTCTGCATTTCAACTGCTCGATTGAGAATTTGAAGGTCCTGACGCCTACACAATTTTCATAAGTTCCAATACAAGCATGAAGACCAAAATTGCTAGGAGTATCTCCTCAGCGAGTACCGGCTGGCCAAAGTCCACATTGTCGACTGCTGCTCGGGCGAACATATGCAGTCCCGCGGGCTGCGCGATGGTAATGCTCTTGCTTCACAAAAGTGAGATTTCGAGTCCGGTCCGTACCTCCACACGGGAGGGGGGCGTTCGTATCGGCTGGTTGTAGGCGCCGCGGGCGCGCGCCCAGGTGGCCATACCTGCGGTGTCATTCCCCTGCTCCACGACGGCGGCCCGACGGACGAACGGAGCACACAGGTCGACCTGATTTGCTGGGACTGCAATCAATAGGATGTTCAGAGGATTTACAAAACCAGTGTAAAGATATATGTTGGTGTGGAACGGCAGCTCCACATCAAAATTTCGAGCACTACCTAATGAGCTCTAACCTCAAGCTTATAAATACTACCGTTGATGAGATATCCTTCAAATTGAAGGCTGAAAAATAATTCTTTCTAAACCTGCGACGAAGCTATGAAGGGTATATTTCCAGGCCAAAATTTCAAACAGAATTCAACTACGTCGCCTAAATACCTTCTAGATGAGCTCTCTTTTGAAGAAAAAGTTGTGTGTATCACACCGTTGGGGACATGTCTCCAAGCCAACATTCTGCGCAGAATTCAATTACGAAATTTATATTCACAAATACAGTGTGTCCTAAAAAATGGATACGCTGATTGAAAGGTGATAACTTTGCTCAGAGTAAAGGCACTGAAGAACTTGATGGCTCATATGATAGCTTAAGAAAGTAGAAATTTTCTGACAAATGGGCGTATGGATTGCGTCATGCACTCGTCTGAAACATTGCATTTTATACTCGATTGATTGTTTTCGCTTGAATGCTTGCTATAATTTCTCCACAAGGTGGCAGTTTCGATTGATGTGAGCTCCTTTAAAGTTCGAAGGTTAAAAACACACTACGGCTTGCGAAGAATGCAGGGTATCCTAAGAAATTAATATACTATTTGAGTGGTTCTAACATTGGTATTAGTGAAGATTGTGAAGATGTTCGACACCCACTTGAAAGCGCAGGGTAACGAAATTTCTCAGGCATGGAAATAGCCAAAATTGCGCCACGCTCCCACCTGCAACATTGCCTTTCAGACTCGATTGATTCTGCATGGGCTGACTGCTTGTTAAAATCCTGTTACTACTTGGCCACACTAACCTGTGCTGTGCCTCTTTTAACGTTTAGAAATTGACAACTACGTGAAAGGCACGTGACATGTGAGTTTATTGACTGCACAATTTATCGCTTTCGCAATCGCTCTAATCAACCTGCCTACATATCTACGCCCATAACAAAAGTCAGACTCGGCTCTAGGCTTTTCTTCGAAGAAAGGAGTTTATCGTGAAGTCCCACTGAAAGTTGGAAAACGCCGTTAAAGTGCATAGGCGATTCAGCTACTTCACTATATAGTCCATTCACAGAAGTAATGAACGGCGGTAAGCAAGGTTGATTAATATACATGTCCTACCCCCTAGGGGTGCCGCTTCCAGGGCTTTGTAGCAGCGAGCAAGGAGCGATTAATAATCAGTACCTCCCTCAGCCCCTGCAGGTACTGCCTTAGGGCTCGCTAGCAGCAAGCAAGGACAGATTAATAGTTAACCACGACCCCATAGACCCACTGCCTCCAGGAGGTCGAGATCTTATGGGAGGGCAGTGAAAGACTATATATGTTCAGAGACCTCGATTACCCCGAGGGCTAAAGTTTCGCACCGCTTGATTGACATCTTCAAAAAAAACACATCAAAAACGGACTTCAGATTCGTGTTCAACGGTCTCGATTACCACCCGGCTAAAGTTTAAGACCGCTTGAATGACCTGTATCACCTGTCACCTGTCGTCCCGTTGATCATCGACTTGCTCGAGCGGGCGCCAGCAGCGTCTCCATTCGTCCCTGTCGCGTGCCAGAGTGGTCCAATGGATCCTCCTCGCTCGAGGGACACGAAGAGCGTCATATCGGTCGTTCAGGGCTTTCACGAAGAAGTCCGACCAACGCGTTGGTGGGCGTCCTGGTGTTCTTTTGACATCCCGCGGAATCCAATCTGTGACGACTCTCGTCCAGCGGGTGTCTGCGAATCGCATTACGTGGCCGGCCCACCTAATTTTCGACGACTTGGCCCATGCGACAGCGTCTCTGATCTTCGAACGTCGGCGAAGCTCGGAACTCCGAAGGCCTTCTCTCACTTGCGTGAGTCGTGTCACTCCGAGCATCGTCCTCTCGATTCCACGCTGCGCGACGCTGATCGCGTGTTCATCCTGCTTTCGTATAGCCCAGGTCTCTGAGGCGTATGTTAGGGCAGGAAGAACAGTGGAGTCGAATAGGTGGGCACGGAGTCGGACGTTCTTCGTCTTCTTCGCGACTTCTTCGACGCTCTTGAAAGCTCCCCAAGCCGCTCGTTTCCTCCTGCTCAGCTCTGGTGCTAGGTCGTTGGCCATGTTGACTTCGCGACCCAGATACACATAGCTGGAGCATTCGGAGATGTTCGTTCCGTTGAGCGAGAATGGGGCATCAGAAACCCATCCGTTCTTCATGAACATCGTCTTCGTAAGATTCAGCTGCAGTCCAACGCTTCCACATACACGATCGAAGTCGGCCAGCATTCGTTCCGCCTGACTGATGCTCGGTGTTATGAGCACGATGTCGTCAGCGAAGCGAAGATGGTGCAGTTGCCGGCCGTCGACCTTCACTCCCATGTCTTCCCATTCTAGTTCGCGCATGACGTTTTCGAGGGTGGCGCTGAAGAGCTTCGGGGATATGGTATCCCCTTGTCGAACCCCTCTCTTCACGTCAATGACGACGTCGTTGTAGAATGGTGAGATCTTGGTCGTGAATCCACTGTACAGCTCTCGAAGGACCCTGATGTACTGAGTAGGAACGCCCTGGGTGAGCAGGGCTTCCATGACCGCTTCAGTCTCGACGGAGTCGAATGCCTTCTTCAGGTCGATGAACGTAAGGCACAGCGGCAGCTTGTACTCTCGCGACACTTCGATGAGCTTCGTAATGGTGTGTATGTGGTCGATCGTGCTGAATCCTCTCCGAAATCCTGCTTGTTCGCATGGCTGTCCTTCGTCCAGCGTTCTACTAATCCTATTCAGGATGACTCGAGTGAACAGCTTGTAGACTACGGACAACAGGCAGATCGGGCGATAGTTGCCAATGTCGTGCACGTCTCCCTTCTTGTACAGCAAAACGGTCTTGCTGGTCTTCCACTGAGATGGAACCTTGCATTCGGACAGGTAGCGTGTGAAGAGCCGCGCCAAGGTGTTGATGAGCGCTGGCGGGAGGTTCTTCAGGTGTTCAGCTCTGATCCTGTCAGAACCGGGTGCTGTACGTTTCTTCACCGACGAGATGGCGTGTCGGATTTCGGAAGAGAGAACAGAGGGGACGACGTATCCATCCTGCGGAAGATGGCATGGGGGCAGGTGGACGTGGCTATCGAAGAGATCGGAGTAGAAGTCGTGGATGACTTTCTCCATGGTCCTTCTGGAAGAGGTGATGGTTCCGTCAGGACGTCGGAGAGCGGTCATCTTGGTCTTGAAGTTGGCGAAGTTCCGGCGGGCATTGCGGATGCTCAGCCCTGCCTCTGCTGCTTCAGCCAACACTTCCGCCCTTCTCTCTTTGAGATCTTCCTTTATCGCCGCTCTGCATAGCTTTGCAAGCTCGGACGTAAGTTGGTAGTTGCCTGACGCTCGTGCTGCTCCACGCTGGCGTATCAGCTCAAGAGTTTCCGGAGACAGGCGTCTCTTGGTGGTCTTTAAGCTCTCGGCTCCCTTAGCACTATCGTGGAGATGGTGCACGAAGCGATCGTATTCCTCGTCGACGTTGTCCATGACGGCATCTTCCCAAAGGCCGACAAGAGAGGTGTAGAGATCCCAGTTGATGGTCGTTCTGGGATTCCTCTTCTTGAACTTCGCGGCCTTCTCTCCTTGACGCGAAAAGCGGAACCTCGCGCGAAGGAGGCGGTGGTCCGATCCCGTGAAGAACTTGGGGACAACGGAGACATCGGTCAGGCAATACTTGCGATTGAAGATGATGTGGTCGATCTCGTTGTGGAACTGGCCACCGGGGGATTCCCAGGTCCATCGTAGGGAGGGAGGCTTCTGGAACTGCGAGTTTCCATGGATGGTCTTGGTCGACATGATAAACTCAGACAGCCTTTCACCTTGCTCGTTCCACTCCAAACCGTGGATTCCGATGTGAAGTTCTTCCGGCGACCTTCGTGGCCCGATCTTGGCGTTGAAGTCGCCGACGATCACCTTGTAGAAGGTGTGATCTTCCTTATAGAACTTCTCCAGCTCCACGTAGAAGGCCTCGACGTCTTCGTCGTCGTAGTCTGATGTTGGGGCATACGCGACGAACACAGTCAAGGCTGGCACGGAGCCACATCGCTTCAGTCGCAGACGTCCGATTCGGCTTGTCAGAGACTCATACGAATCGATGTTCATGGCCAAGTGCGTGTTGACGAGGACACCAACGCCGCCTACTCCCCTGCTGTCGCATGTTCCGAGGAACAGTTCTTCTCCGGAGTCGTAGGCGGCGTGTAGGGGGTGGTGTCTTCTCGTCTCGGTCAGTCCGATGACGTCGTACTTGATCTTCCTGGCTTGCATCATCAGGTCCTCGACGGATGCTTCCGACGCAAGCGTGCGGGCGTTGTAAGTACAGATCGTCATCCTAGTCCTTCTCAGTTTGCGCAGCCTGGTTAGGCCCTGAGATTTTAGCAGCCTCTCCGTACTCGTCCTTCCCATCGCTGCAGAAATGGGGGCTCTTTCGGGGTCAGGGGAATGAGGCCCTTTAGTGCTGCTGTGTTTGACTGGAATACAACACGGGTAGCTAGTCAGGCTCTGTCGTGCGGGCGGGGTACTCCGGGCAGCCAGCCAGACTGCCCGAAGGGACGGGGCGAGACTTAAGGCGGCCTCGAATCGCCTTACATGTACTCCCAGTCTACCGAGTGCAAGCTTTTGGCCGAGCCGACACAGTTACAATCCGCACAGTCACGGACACATCCACGCACACTGTGCACGAACATGCCGCTTCCACGCACAAGGAACGCATCGACCCGACACAGCAGGAGCAAGGAGTCCATCCCCTGCATCCCACCTGCGTCTCTGGGCAGTACACGGTCGCATTTGGTTCGCGTTTAATTCCCCTATCCACCACCCGGGGACGCGCCACGTGGCCCTGCGACAAGCGGCCCGAGATCCCTCTTAACAAGAGAACCCGAAGGCTCTCTATCGAGGGAGATCCGTGCAAAGCACCAGACTCTTGAATGACATACACAAAAATACACACAACTCTTTTATATGTAAAAGGATAGGATATCAACTTCGTGATTGAATTCTGCGTAGAATGTTGGCTTGGAGACATGTCCCCAACGGTATTTTTTCTAATTTTTTCTTCAAAAAAGAGCTCCTCTAGAAGGTATTTAGACGACGTATTTCAATTCTGTGTGAAATTTTAGCCTGTAAATATACCCTTCACAGCTTCGTCGCCGGTTTGCGAAGAATTATTTTTCAATTTTCAATTTGAAGAATATCTTATCAACGGTAGCATTGATAAGCTTGGGGTATAGCTCATTAGATAGAGCTCGAAATTCTGATGTACAGCTATGTTTGTTTCACACCAACATAGATATTTACACTGGTTTTGTAAACCCTCTGAACATCCTATTGATTGCAGTCCCAGCAAATCTGGTCGACCTGTGTGCTCCGCTCGTCCGTCGGGCCGCCGTCGTGGGGCCGCTAACGACGGCCTCCGTCGGGCCGTTGTCCGCCGCGCGCGCGACGGGTGTCACAGCGTGAGCGGAGACGGCGAGCAGGGAATGACGCCGCAGGTATGGCCATCTGGGGCCGTATGCTCGTGTTCCCCCATTAGGGGAAAATCGATCAATATCAACATATCACATCACGCCCCAATCCCCCATTGGGGGAGACTCGGGGTAGACGAGCATACGGCCCCTGGGCGAGCGGCCGCAGCGCCTACAACCAGCCGATACGAACGCTACGCACCCCTGTCGTAAAAAGAGGTAGACCGTAAGCACTAGTTTATACTTCCACCACCACGCGGTACGGCACCACGATCACCATAGATATCGACTTCTCGCGTCGCCCGATCGATATCTACTCCTACTATGGTGCCGCGCCGCCGCGCGGCACAATCTAACTAGAGAAATGCCTCCTCCTTTCATAATTTTGCAAACGTCTTCCACTTCTGCCGGAGCAGTTAGCGGCAAGAAAGCTGCAGGGGTTAGACGAGTTAGGAGGCGCTAGCAGGCGCTCTCTGGGACATCGCGCTGCTGCTGCGGAAACATCCAGCTTCTGCGGACTGCAGTGGAAGGCGTACCGCTTTTAAGGGATGAGGTCGCAGGCTGTAGGCCACCACTGCGCTAACGCTTGGCATATTCTACTTCAGTCTTCAGAGTTTAGAAAAATGCATCCTTTTCCGTATTCTACCGAAGCAGCACGCTTTTTGCTCTGGAGCTGATTCTAGTTCCTGGACGTCGACTCGTCTTGTCGTTTGACTAATTCAGTTAGCATTCCCAAATAGCGTCTAATTGCTGTTGAAACTAACGCGCAATAATTAAAACACCATGTGCATGTGCTCAAAGCAGACAAATGTGACTCGTATGCATTGGTGTTTGACACAACAGCTCTACCATATTCCTGAGTGCCGACGAAAACTAATCGTTCCGCGTCCTTAGGTGGAACCTCTATCACGGTGCAGACGCGGGTCCAACCACGGTTGCAGAAAATTCTCGGAAAACGCAACATAGGCACGTCACTGAGCTAAGAGGTCAAGTAGAAGCTTTCCGCCATAGATGGGTGTTGCGAGTACAATGCACGCTACTCTGGTCAACGGTACGTTCTACACTAAATCCAGCTGAACGACATACTTTGGAGGGTCGGGTGGTGGTGGGCGTGTTCTTCCCGTGATTGCGGCCGCTATGCCACATCCGACAGCATTCTCAGCGGACAGCTCCACGCGGTAGTCGGTGTCAGCTTGCAGATCAGCTATACGGTACTCGCACACACCAGAGGTGGCCGGAGGGGTAATGCAGATCTCGCGAACCATCTGAACAAGGAGGTTCAGGAACAAATTCCAGCACAAGAATGCGGTGTACAGTTCACATAAAGTGTTTCAGGGAACAGTAGAACGGATGCACAGATTAATGCAAGGCACAAACCTCGCTCCTTGTCTCAGCTCGTAACAGATATTGAGTAATTGGCGAGCCGCGACAATCAGGTACAGTCCACCTTATCACGAGCGCCCTCGTCCCGTCTGATTCGATAGTTATGCCTACAACGAGGGCATATTGTCAAGTGCACATTTTAAGGATGAAGTGTGGGGCAGAATGATTGAAGGTGGGGAAGTGAACGCATCGTCCAGGCTATACTGATCATCCAGGAAAATTACCGGAAGGTAATCGTCTCAGCAAGAAGATTTTTCGTCGGGACTTCACCGCAAAGTTTTGAATCGCAATGTGGGTAGCGTTAGCGTATGCGGAGAATACCTGCCCAGTTGGGCTAAGGAGAAAGCTTCCAATGCCCCAAACATTTGTTTCGCCTCTCTGGTCCGTACACGAGTTCGTCCACCACCTGGATCAGAGAGCATTTTCTACGTACGCTCCAGATCAGTTTGTCGTTAAATTTTGAACGGCCAGCCCTCGGGCCGCCTGGTAGCGCGAAAAGGCGACAGCATTTGGAGAAATTCGGCCACATGATTCTTCCTTCGCACTGGGGACATGCCCGCCTTCTCACTCCACGCAATAAACGCACGATAGTGTGCATCTTACCGTCTGGTTGAGCCGGCGCCCCGCTGCGCGTAGTGAAAACGAGCGGCTGTGAAAGAGGCGACTCGCCGCCATCGTGGAAGGCAGAAACCTGGATATTTCATAGAAGTGTCGACGTCCTGCACATGGTACTTCGATGGTAAGACGCAAAAGCATACCCTGCATGTGAACTGCTTCGCGTGTTCCAGCAGCGCCAGCGAATAGTGACACTCGCCCGTTTCACTCACAGTCTCTTCCAGCTCGTGGCCACTCATCACTTGACCATAATGGACACGATATCGAATATCGGGAGACGACTCCGGAGCCTTCCATGTGAGCATAGTCCTGTAGAACAAGAGTTCAGTGCGACGCATTAGCACTGTATTTCCAAGACCAAAAACCCTCGCGCGTGAAGTGGGACGAGGAAATTTATCCTAATTTTCAAGTTTTTCGAAGCCGCGACGAAGTGGTAGGGTTCGCTGGCACTCGTCAAACGGGTGCGCCAGACGTCTACTGAGAAACTCTAGAAATAGCCTGTAAGAAAGATACAATACTGTTATAACATTCGTGTTTGGCGTCGCCGACGCTTGCGAGTAACGCAGCATCGGAAAGGTTGGTATTACAGGTCATGGAGGTGCTGATTGAACAACGATTGTACATTGAATTCGTCTCGCAGAGTGGAGCTTAAAAGCACTAACTGATCTCATCTGCCTCCAGATCAGACCTAATTACAGCGATTTTCTTCATGAGTGATTTAATTGTAGAGCAATCCTTAAAGTAATAAATTTTGAGAACAAGACGCCTTATCGGATTCAATGTCGAGTGGCCCTTCAGCTATCTTAAAATGTTTGTTATTCTTTAGAAAAATCTGCTGAGCAACCTAAATATGCACCTCCGCGGTTGCCTCCCTATTTCAAGTGAGATAATTAAACCTAAGGGCAACTCGCTCTCTAATTGGCAAATAGCGAATTTAACAAAATAACATTTTTTGGAAAAGTATGTTTCTATATGTCAGAAAACCAGCTTTAAACACAAAGGACTTGCGCATTTCGATCAAATGCAAATCTACCATTTCTCCTATTTTCGCCCGTTGAACAAGATTTTCCCTTTTTATCTGTCTGCAACAGCTCAAGAAGTAGAGGTAGGGATTCCAACTTTTGAATACGCTGAAGACTAAAGTCACTTCTGCATGTTGACGTCAGTGAAAACCTAACCTTCTATCTTCTCCAAGTAGATCTATTCAGATGCCTACCTTAAGAGGAATCTTGAGAGATCTTTAAGAATGGTCAAGAATGCATTCCATTCACAATGCAGGGAAACCATTTTAGCAGAAGAAAATCAATATCTCGAGAGTGATATGTAGTGATGGCATAGTGATCGCTCAGGTTTGCTTTATAGCTCTGTGCAAACGTATAGGTACCGTGATGGTCTAATGGCGAGCCCTGGACACGTTGAAGGTGGAGTTCAACAATGGCTCGAGTAAGTGCGCTCGGTAGAGCTACCAAGTATCTCGGATTTAGTCAGAAGCTGGGCAGACAACTCTTTGGCGAAAAAAACTGGATGGTTGAATTCGAAAAAAATAATCGTAGGAAGCCGTAATTGGAGAAAAACGGACTGGTCTAGAAGTTCCCTCAAGATAGACACCTGAATAGAACTACACGGAGAAGGATGGAATTTCACTGACATCAACTAACCCAAGGGGGTTATGTCTTCTGTCTATTAAAGAAGTTGGACTCCCTAACTCTAAATGCAGAGCAGCTGCAAGCCGGAAAAAACCTGCTCAGCAGGCGAAAATAGAAGAAATGGTGAACTTGCACTTGGCTGAAATGCGTAAGCCCCATGTATCTAAAACTAATTTTCTGACATATAGGCACAAACGTTCCACTCAATAAGCAGCTTCAGTAGCATTCGGTAAGGGCGATCACCAATGACGACATCAGGTGCTGAAAATGGCGTCTCATGGGTTTTTCGGGGCCTTTGGCTTACAGAAATTTCGTAAGATTAATTTTTTTCTGTAGAGATTTTTGAAGTCCACTAGGCGAGACGAATTCAATGATGCTCACCCACATCTTCCAGAATTGCCAAAGATTCAGAAGCTGTGACGCTCTAGAGCGTCGTCGAGAATGCAGCGCTAGTTATGAGCGGTATGCTAAAAATCGTCAACCCATTTAAGATGGAATTGAAGTTATCTTCTAATACGTAAGATACGCTGCGAATTTGAACAAGAACATAGCAAGAGGACACCTGCTTCGTACGCTCGTTGGGATGTGACCACAACAGTGAACAGTCACGGCGTAAAATTCACGATTTTCACGCTTCAAACGAGTAGGACCATGAAACTAGAAAGAAAGAGTAACAATTATTGCCAGGATAGTCATAATGCTTGTGTGCCACGCCGGTTTTTTTATAGTAGAACAACTTTATTCGGCCTGACGTTTCGACAACTTCGTCGTTTTAAAAGGCCTGATGGAAGTTCGAAATCTAAGACCAGACATTCATTTTGGCGGAAACGTCCTTCTCCAGCTCTGTCAGTTTCAATATTTCCTACGAGTGTCATGCGGAATCTCACTGAAGCAAACCGAACTCACCGTTGTTCCTCAAGTGTTGAGGGAGTGCTCAGCTATGCGATCACTATTCAGCAAATGATGTGAGATCTACCAACTGCGGATCCATACTAATGTTAAGTGTACAGATTGCTCGGTCTCAGAGCTCGCACAGCGGGATGAACGGCAAAAACTCACTGGTGATCGAAATGCACTCACTTCGGTTATTCATTGTTGGATTACGTTCGTGGATCCAGAAGGCCTCTAGGGCCTTTCTGGGACCGATCTCACTTTCACGAAGCAACACAGTGCATTTAATATTAAAATCGTCTCCGCGGTGGACTTCCACTCGATGTTTACCGAGTGGGGTTACCAAACTACGCTTTTCCTTACCATCAAGATGTTCCCTGATGCGAACGCTTAGCGCTCTCCCTGTTTCCCAAATATATTGTTCCCCACAGCTGAAACACTGAATTTGGTAAACCGCGCCCTTCTGTGCACAGCCTCCACTTCTTCCATAAAAGCAGATCACGCATTCTCTCGTTATACATGAGCGATCGTAAAGCCTATTGCGAGCTAGCGGTCGTTTGATGTTGTGTCCTGGTATGTTGACCAGCACAACATCATCGTCCAAATTTGCTTGCACCAGGCATAACCGTACAGCTGCCGTGATCTCCTCAGAAATAAAGGGTAACTGGAGACATATTATTATTATATTTTTATTCGCATAGCAGAGCATTCCCTCAGCACTTGTGGAACAACGGTGAGTTCAGTTTCCTTCAGTGAGATTCCGCTTGACACTCGTAGGAAATATTGAAACTGACAGAGCTGGAGAAGGACGTTTTTGCCGAAATGAGTGTCTGGTCTTAGGCTTTGAACTTCTTTCAGGCCTTTCAGAACGACAAACTTGTCGAAACGTCAGGCCGATTAAAGCTGTTCCACTATAACAAACCGGCGTGGCACAGAAGAATTAACACTATTCTGACAGTATGCCCAGGTTTTATGAAAGCCGAACATGGAGAGTAACAATTATGTTCTCTCTGGACAGCCGCAGATTTTAGCCCGGAACGGATGAAGGTTCAAGCAGAACCTCACGTGTTCGACATACTAGATTGGCCCAAAAATTACTCCGGATTCAAGCCGCCGCACTGAAATTAAAGTAGCTCCAAAGAGCTTCTCAGTTTATACAAAAACTACCGGAATCCACTTGTCTTTACTGAGAGTATGAATTGATTAGAGTTCGAGTATAAGAAACCGCAGACTTTTAGAGTCAGTAAGTTCGTGAGTTCACCACTAGTCGAGCTTTTAATCTTTATCTCCACAAAGAGATTTAGGAAACAGTTGATGAGTCGGGGCCTGGTTCTGGAAGGATCTGCGGTAGGCAAGACACAGGCCTTATTCCTTTCTTTTCTGAGGACTCAGTTTCTCAATGTGCAGTCGAGCACAATCGAACAGCAGCACGATTTACCATTGCAGCTTAGAGCATCCTCTACGGATGTTTGGAATATTTCAGCTTCTAGAAGACCTACCTCTTCATGGAAGCAGTCAGCAACTGCAAAGCCACGGGAATGTATTCAGCTCAGATCAGGTAGCCTTGCAGCTGCTGAAAGATCTACGACGCAAGGACGTCCTACACTGGCATGATTGTTTTGGGGACTCCAAAATGTTCCAAAGGAGAAGTCCATTCAAGCAATGAGTGCAAATACTTCTCGATGCAAATTCAACTTCGAAAATTAATTATGAGGCCTAGGTGCGCGTGCTCCCTCGGAGCCGGCTTTCTTTGTGAGAGGTCGAACTCTTATCGCAGCGATCAGAGAGGGATGAGCGAGTCATTCCTTCCACCGACTAACCTTTCGGCATTCACAGCGAGTTCTGTCGGTGTACTGGGGGCGTCCCGCGGGGCGTTGCCGCCGGTGACGGGGCTCCAATCACCCTCATGTCGCGACCCATCTTGGGCAACCACCACGGCGCGCACCTAGATCAGGTTGGCAATGAGTCCCGGAGCGCTTTCGAACACTCAGCTGCCTCGTACCTGAACCTCGACATGTTGCCTGCTCGACAGGCCCTCCAATCGGCAATTCGAGTCCGCCCCGGAATAGACTATTTCGCTCTTGTCATCAACTCGTCGCAGCTCGAACATCAACGTCGCCGTTGGTGGTATCTACAGCAAGCGCTATCGCAGGTAAAGAAGGTAACGGAGAATAGCCCAACTCACAACAATCTTTGGCGCAGTCCATGAAACACGAATGGCTCCTCTGCCGAAGCCTTCCATGGCCGGTGAGGACAGCTGTGGTGGTTTCGTGATTATCAGTTCCGGCTCACGAACCAGCGTGATTACTTCAGAGAAATCACTCTGGAAAGAAATCAGTAGTTGTGTGTTCCCGGCCTCCATGATGACCGCCGCTCAGGACTTACCGAAACATTTTTTCTATTCACAGACTGCACACGCAGATGAACAATATCCTCATCTGTAACTGTATGAGTGCTAAGCGGTCCACGGTACAACACTCGAAACCGATTTGGTTGGTTTGCAGTAGAACCCTCCAGAACGTAGGTGAACTCACGATCTCTTGAAAAGTTTCACTCGTGGGGACAATTCAGAAAGGCAATCAATGCTGTTTGCTCACTTAGCTCCAGGACACTTCCACGAAACATCGAACTTGTTGCGTCCACGGGCCACAGCGAGCGGTTTGGTGGGTTCGAGAATCCGGTCAGGAGTCCCTCGTCCAGTCATGCGTACGTACGTCCATTCAGACCGAGGTGACTCGCCCTCGGCATTGTGAGCCATCACACGGAAGCGGTACTCGCACCCGCTGAAACCGAACTGTTCGTTGGGTCCAAGAATACCGCGTTCCGCTATTTTACGTTCGACCGCCTACAGTCATCCAATGAATGTGTGTTATTCTTTTTGCAGACATAGATTTGAGTCTAGCAAGGTGTTAAATGGCGTTCAAGAATATTTAAAATTCCACTAATTTCTGAAACTTTTTTTGATGTGCAAAACGCAGGTTCGCGATGTGTTTTTTGTTGAATGAAACGATAACTATCAGTCTTAATCAATTTCACAGTGGAATGAGTCAGGCATTCCATTACTACGGTATATCGTGAGGGCAATTTGAATTAGAATTTGGCCTACGCCATTACTTGCTGTGGCTAGCCGAATGATAGGGCAGTGACTTATCCTTCTCAAACAAGTCGAGCTGAAAACTGACACTACAGCTGCGGCGGCCAAAGGAGGATTCAAGTAGCCCACTCGGTAGTATAGGGCCAGCAAACGTGCACTTAAAGCACGAAATCAGTCAGTATAATGAGAAGAAGAAAAGTCCTCAACAACAGGCAAGTCGTAATGACTGGCAGGTAATGGCAAGTTCCATCCAAAAAGCAAAAATCCTAGCAAATCAGACTCGTACGACTAGGCAGATGTACAGAAGAGCTTTCAGCAGATGGAGAAAGTCGCTCTCACGCTGATCGACTACAAGATTGATCTCTCAACCGCATTGTCTTCAACGATACGAGTAGGAGCATGTACCACAAACGGAGCCGTTCGGTGAAATAACAATACCTTCGGAAGCAATGTACACCTTCCAAATATTATTTGTGCCAAAAGGCCGTCGCTAGATATATGAAAAGAATTCGAAGTTAAGGTGTCCCAACCCGGGAAGGGACTCAGGCGTAGGTCTGAGGACGGTAGGATTCAACGAAATTTGACGGTAATATAGAACATCCTTGAGTCGTAAGAGATGAAGCGGCATCTGCATGAGGGATAGGCGGATAACGAAATTTTGAAACTCGGATAAGGGGTAACGGAACATGTTGACCAAAAGTGACCGGATAATGGAAAAACGAATAAATAACCGACAACAAAAACAAAACTGCTCCTAGGTTGTTGCAATTTCAACACATGACCAGGATCTATAACACATTCAAAATATAAGCAATTTCCAACCACTTTAGTAGTGTTTTTTAAGCATAGATCAGTAACTACATCAACGAGTAGGAAGAATAGCTAGTTCTGCGTTTCCGAACCGATCCCAAGTTCGCTTTGCACCCAAGCTAAGCAAACAGAGTCGGTGAACTGCTACCAAACTTATCGAAACCTTTCGGGGTAGAACAGTAGTAAGGCTGTCAAGCTGTGGAGTAGCCGTCAAGCTAGTCAAAGCTATTTTGTAACGCAATGCTTTTGCAATTCTGCTCGGCAGGTGTATCGGCATAATCGCCTTCTTCAGCGCATGGAGAAGACAAGGAGGATTGAGAAATTACTCGTCTAAGCATCGTTTCATAGTACAATGCACGATTTGCAAATCTGATTTTTTTGCAAATTAAAGAGACTGAGGTAAAAAAAGAGATGAAGGACGCACAAAACAAAGGAAGACGAATTCGAGATTCATTCACCTCTTATTCAATCTCACTTTCCTCGTCTGACAGGACCTTGCCCACCTTTCGCTTGTTTACATAGGGTTGGACTGTTCTACTTTTCAGTCGCTTGGCTTTTTTCTTCATTTAAAGCTGCTGCAAAAAGAATGACCTTTAGGTGAATGAAGAAGCTGGCTGCACATAGATCTAGGCCGAATAAACCCTGTATAACAATCATCTTTTCGTAGCTTGATGAGAATCTCTGATAAAGTATTAGTTTTCATTGGCTGCCCTATTATGTATTAACCACTATTTATTCCAAACACATCCAAAGAGTTCATCCAGAAGGACAGAAGTAGAACACCTGGCACATCCCTAAAAGGGAACAACCCCTTTGATAATAGCGAAGTTTCGCTAGAAAGCTCACAAATCAGAGTGGAAAATCTGCATGTTTTGCAACTCGAGGGATGTGATGTTAGTTTATTACAGTTTAACACCAATCAAATCTTTAATAAGGATAAGGGATAAAGGACGACACTACTCAATCCCTTTTGGGATGGGCCACGCATTCTACTTCTACGGGATATAGTGGAAGCGATTTGAATGCCTATTTGGACATAAAATGACAGAACCTGGTATCGGGTGCACGTGACAGCCGACACCTCTAACTGTGCTACACGCACCCTAAATCTTTAGAAGGTCAATGCCCTAACATTACAAAACATTGCAGTTAAGAGCGGGAATCGGAAATGAAATGCTTTTAGAGGTACCTTTCTATAAAAAACCTCAAGTATTTGTGCTCGCTTCTCATCTGAGCTGAGCCTAACCTCACTTTTATCGAATTCACTGCGGAACTCTGCGGAACTTGTTTGATGCGTTTACAACAACCTATTACTAAGAGAACTCCAATACCGCATGCAATCAAATCGAGCACATTGTACAAACCACAACCAAAGGAATAGGACGCAAAGGTCGACGCTAAGCAGTTGTTTTCGGGATGCGTCAGGACCTCCGCTGCAACGATCAGCAATAACGGCATGATTGCGTCCTTGGTTTTCGCGTGACTTGTGGCGGCAAGCCGGTGAACAATTCACTGCTTAGTAGGTCTCATAGATGTATGGCGCCGGTTTAGCGACCCTGGAGAAATGGAGATTAGGTGCTATACCGCTCCTGTTTTTTGGTTTTTGGGCGGAATAAACACCAGAACCCGCCGTTCTCGCTGTTTTACCCTAACTGCCTTTCAAAGTCGCCTGTTCAAAAAACAAATATTACCGTCCGAATCCAGTCTGAGTTGTCTATCCATTGGTGTGGGTTTCATCCAGTGGTTTGGAAAAAGAACAGGTTCGGTGATCACTAAAACCTGGACGGCGGTGACTTCCATCTGTCGCTCGAGATAATTGCACCAACAGGGTCCAGGCTTTATAGGTCTTAGATCTATTTTTCCTAAAACCACTGCATGGTACTTACATCATTAGAAAGATCGCCCACATTAGATCCGGATGGTAAGTTTTACTTTTTGAATAGGTCACCTTGAAGGGGTTATGAGAAAACGGTGGTTTTTTGCGTTTATTCCGCCCAAAGACCAAAAGACAGGAGCGGAAGATATCTCCCCTGTGCTAATAAGTTGCCAAAGCATGGAAAGCACAGAACCCAGTGGCTTATCCGTCAGCTTCCTGAGCGCAATATTCTCTATTCTTAAGCGAATGAAAATGGAGCATCACACCTACGACCAAGAGGCAGCGCAAGGAGCCGACATTTCCAAACTTCGTATACCTCAAAACTGATTCAAGATCCCATGCACCAAAACTACAGCAACTCTTCCTGCAGTGCAGATCTACAGAATGGATAAGGACACGTCTAGAAAGGGGAATGTATGAACCACCTACGCGAGCCACGGATCTACCGAGATGCTCGCCACAAAATATCTCTCCATCTTGCCATGTATGTATGCTGAGGTAGGATATAAGCACTTCAAATTGCCTCTGTTTTCGGGCCTCGTTCGAATGCCTATCTCCGGGGAGAATTAGTTCACGGTAAGGAACCGATAGCCCGTATGTTCTCGATCAGAATCCATCGAACAATGCACGTGTGACAACTAACGCCTTTAGATCCATGATCTGTGCATTCGCGCCGCTAACGCGATCCTTCACGACACTGATGGCGTTCGGTCCGGCTGCTACATCGTGCATCTCGACCTGAAGCAATGGAGTCTTGAGAAGAACGGAACGTACTGTCCTAGTCACTGCGAAATGGGGAAAGCGAAAGGGATAGTTACCGTATAAGTGCATTCCGGAACGCTACTCCAGGCCAGTTTCACACAGCGAGCATTAACGGACACCACGTTCGGCGGAGGAGGTGCAGGGGGAGGACAGTCGCTCCGAGTCGTCACGACGATTGGACCCGCTTCAGAGCTCTCACCGATCCGGTTCGCAGCCGTCACTCGCAGTCTGGAAAACAACAAGAGCTGAGTTATTGTCTGATCTTTGAACAGATGTTCTAATGGCGGCTTTTAACCACCTTCCAATTTCGTGCCTATCAGTCTTGGTTTCGCAGGTGTAAGAACTGGAATCGACTCCCACCGATCACACCTCCTACATGCTTCTACTCGCATAAGCTCGTATTTCTATGTTTAGAACTGTGCAAATGAGACACTCGTCAATGGATGTTAATACTATGAATTGATCGCTCTCTTGTTGAAGGAATTCAACCGAAGCTTTAGCACTGATGTATTTTTTATCCGCTGCTGTCACTGCCAAGAGCAGTTCGGCTGCAGACACTTCGTAGTGGTATGTACCTCACAAACGATAGCATAGTGCATTCTGTTTCCTGTCCATGTTTACAGAAAATAATCATAGTAAGTTGGATTTCCTTGACGGTATGAGGTTCTTTACTACTAACACAACAACGACTCCAGTTTCCTTACTGGAGAGGGTTTTCGTTGCAATTTCACATGGACAGTACCGACTCATCGTGGCGGATCATTTTCAGGGAGCGCGCATTTGCTGCAACATCGTTGGTCGAACCAGGAACCTCCCTCACATCACTATGCTGCTTGTCCACCCACTGTTCCACTGTCGTCGGCCGCGTTTGGGGAGTACTTGAGCTCGGCTTCTCTGATTGTCTGAGCGGAAGCAGATAGCAAGCAAGCCGAAGTGGCAAGTGGTCCGGAACTCAGTTCCCCGGTGCCCGTTTCAGATGTGGAACACATAATCGGATTCGGCGTTCGGAACTGCATCCCGCGATCCCATCTCAAGGTGCCACTGCGACCTGGCCTCATCCCTCTGCGAGCAAGATCCTCCACAAAGAAAGCGTCATAGGGACCCCTGTTCTGTTTTATCTGTTCTCGATAGTTGAGCAAGTCACTATATCAGATTTTTAACGGCTTACATACGTTAAGTCTTTTCACAAGTACAGAAGCTTCACTCCTCCCTAATGAGTCCTAGGAACAGCCTCTTGTTTTCCTTGATTATTTTTACCTGAACGTGAACGCAAGAAGACGAAGGGAAGAATATCTGTGCATTCGCTATTTTTTCTCTGATTATGTTTAGATGAGCAATTATATGCCTTTGAAATAAATAAATCATTTTATAGAAAGAAATGGATTCGTGTTCTTCTTCCGTATCCTAGGAGGACCTCAGTTCATTTTAACAGGATCTAATGTAGTCTCAAGTTAGGAACAGGGATACCGCAACACGTTTGCAGGCTTGAGAGTAAACCAGGATGTATCAATCCTTGTCGAGGTTATGAAAAAATGAAAACGCTCGTGCAAACAAAAAAGAAAAAATCGAAGAAAGCAACCACACCTGTACGAGGTAGCAGGTCTAAGGCTTGTGACACGGGCTTCGCAAGACCTACCTTCCCATACCTTCTCACCAACATCATCGGATGGCTAAACAAGAAATGGTTAACTCTCATACAAACGAAAGCTGAGAAACTACTGAACTAACTTTACTGATGTAGACAGTATAATTTGAGATGCTAGCGCCATTGTCGTTCGGCGGTCGCCAAGCAACAACAAGATGGTCGACTCCTCGAGAAACACACCTTAAACGAGCGCCGTTCATCATCTACAGATTCATTTCCCTGCGTTGGCAAACTCAAATAACCCTCTCCGATGTGTGGAGATGCGCAGGCCAGGTTCCCGTGGGCAATGAAAGTCAACAAGCTTTGTGGGTATTCGAGCGGTAAACAACAAACATTGCAGTCGTACAGCAACGAGGCTCTGACTATGTACATGAAAGAAGGCCAGCTATGAGGGGCGTCTATATGTTTGAATCGTTGTATATATGGGGCACTTGGTAGGAGGAGAAGGGCTTACCTAAACATCAGTGGTGCCTCCGGTCGTCCAGGAGCAGTCTTGAAGCACACCGGCTGACTTGGTTCTCCCACTAAACCACGCTCCTCAAGACATGCTTTCAGTTGCACGTAGTAGTCGGTATTCGGGCGAAGCTGACACAGACGAAGCTTGTTTCCGGTCTCCGTCTCGCACCTGAACAAGTCACTTTTCATGCATTGTGTCCTCGGAGTCTGTTTTTGTTAGAGCGAAACTCGTAGCAAGACTGGTCACAATATGGACAGCGCACATCAGGGAGGGGTCTCAAGTATAGTATATACATTATCAACTGACAAGGGAGGGATACTAGGTGACCATGGGACTTTGAGATGCATATCACGGGGTGCTGCTCCGAACGCTGACTCCAAATATGTGTTCCGTTTCTGCTGTGCGCATCTGTGAACGCAGTTATAGACCATTTTCAGTATGGCTACGAACCCAAGTAGCCTCGAAGCTGCGCTGTCATTCGAGTAGTGGCGGTGCAGGTGGTAGAGGAGCGGCGTGGTGAGACGGACCGGTCTATGGTTCGGATCCCCTGTCATGCAGGATTTTTGCACCTCCTAAAAAAGAGCTGCCATATCAATCAAAGCTCTGATGTCAAATCGCAATGGAAGACCACCCATACCTACATACATGTGGGTGATCAGTGCCTTAAATAGTGTCTACCTGGCCGAATTTTTTTCGAAACACGGGGCGGTAAGGATAATACTGCCTCCAAACTAGATAGGTCGGCAGTATTGTGTGTTGGCGTGTCTTTTGGAGGAGTTTGATCCTCCCGATACTTCTCGCGTTCCAAAAAGGCAGTAGAAGAAGATGGCCAGCAGTTTCGCATCCATCTTGCGAGATTAGCAGTGCGGGAGCATCGAGGTGGAGGATGAAGAAGGTATTGCGCGCATGTCAAGCATTTCTTCAGAAAGGTGAAAGGAAAGGGTCCCTTCGGCGATAAGCCACAATATGCAAAAGTAGCATGTTCTGTGAGAATCGAACCCATGAGTCCTCTCCGTGATGCAAGCTCATACCACAACGCAACCGCTGCCGCTGACACGGTTGCCTCGTAGCTACATCAGCGCGGTCTACCAGCACTCAGCAAGGTGAACTTTGACTGGCAGAACTCAGACAGAAGAGCCACTTAGCAATGTAGCCTAAATCGTCGCTTCAAGCTCTTTCCGGTGATTCGGGCCTCCCCTCAAAGTTTCATGAAAAGCTGAAAGCATTCCTTGGTTAGATAGCACCTGCCTTTCTTTAGTTTAATGAGGATTTAACGCGAAAATCCGTCTCCACTGCAAGCGATTCCGTCCTAGCAGAAACTTTGGGCCCCAAATGAACATGTACAAAGGACTAATAAGGAAACAACTTACCTATACGTGCTTACAAATCGACCGTGGTTCTCGAACAGGACAATCTGGTAGGTGAATTCCGAGGCATCGATTTGCGGGAAAGGACCACCGGGAGCGGCAGCCTTAAATAAATGCTTCGCTCGAGTATCATTCAAGACTTCATTGCTAATGTTAACTAATCATAAAAGTGTGGCAGCCAAGTAAGAGACCCGTGTGGAAAGGCCCATTCAACACACATGAAGTTTTCTTCGAGCTTTCTGCATGGTGGTTTTCGAGAGGCTGCTCTTGTGAGCCGGTGATTTACCAAGCAGGTTGATGAAAGGATCGGCTCAGCCCACGAAATTCCCCATGGCTTGGCATCGAGGTTCACACTGCTTTCGATCCCTCCTTGCGTTAAGGGGCGCATAAGAGACAAATTAAACCAGTCACAAGAAGTGCTGCACCCCTCATACAACCAGGACACCTACTTCTGATGTATCCAGTTGCTGCCAGGCAATGTCGGCTTCGGTGGGGCCGACCCGAACCACTTGTGGAGCGAGAATTCGACCTAACATCTCTCGAACCTTGTCCCATTCCTCACCATCGATGTCGGTCTCCTAACAACAAAACCGTTCCGTGCTGGTCGTTATGTCTTTTTACACTCTTCGGTAAACGTCGAACCTGTTCGTCATTTCGAGGCGAAGCAGACGGCACCAGATCCGGTATTGTCAGTTTGCCACTGTGAGACCACTTGCGATTCACCGTATAGAGAGCCGGATGAAATGGCGGTACGGCTAGTGGGGGTGAGGAGGCGATCCGTGACGAGATAAATCCCTGAAAGAGGACACTGAGATGCTGTTCCCTTCAAAGCTCAGGACGTGCTGCGCATTCTGCCCGTAAAACAACTGTCTTCTCCGTGCTTCATTCATGCCACCGACGCCAAGCGACGACTGACTTACTTAACATTCCGTACATTACACGTCGGGCCAATTAGCTGATCGTGCCTTCTAGTAAAGGTTTTCCACTCCTTGCTCAAATGTCCCGTAATTTCGCACTGAATGTAAGTTCAGCTGTAGTTTGGATACAACTGAAAAACGAAAATGCGTCTATTTCTTTTGTCTTCTTCGTTTTTTTAGCTCTATAGATAATAGATCTATCGCAGCCGCGCTTGTTCCGTTGGAGTGAAAACTCAAAAGAATGGTAATAAGATATTGATATCAGGGGTGTGCGTTAAATTTTTTTCGGTAAATTTTTAACGACCATTTTTTAACGAAAAATTTTTGCGTTAAAATCGGTAAATTCGTTAAATAAAATTTCCTTTAGCTGCAGTTAGTTTGGCTGTATTATGGTATGTAAAAAGCCAGATATTTTACTTTATTTATTTTTCGACTCCATATTCATGGCAATATCACATGTCTAGAGCGAATTATGGATCTATCCTAGTCGGAGTGGGGAGCAACACCAAAGTGCCAATTCCCTAGGCCCACAATCATATCCACTGAGATGAAACAAAACCCCTCGCATTATGGAACAGCAGCTGAAGCTCTCTTAGAACCGCTACGTAGTGAATAGAGACGCAAAAGAAGTGTATGCCCCTTCGGACTAGGATAGATCCCGAATTCTTTGGTACAGTTCGTTTTTGAAAGATACCTACGACGTCCATAGATCCGCCTGTTTTACAGATTGGTCCTTTTGTCCCAAAAGGTTCTATTCTTTCTGCAGCCGATAGCAGAGAATCAAACAAACGGCCACGGACTGTTGGCCAAATTTTAATCGAATCGAATTCTATTGCATTGAGTATTTTTGTCTTTGCACCCAAGTAACGCTTCTCAATTGTTAAGTCTTTTCTCCTCTGCCTTCTGAAGGAAACACATATGGAGCACGTATAAGAGAGTTTCACGCCCTATATTGGCAGTGTTCTACCTTCTCCTTTTCCCTCCCTCTCCAAATAGAATTTGGAACTATCCATCACTCTTTTATCACTTTCCAGAAATTGATACTGGTTGTCTTCTTGAAGCACGTGGTGCCATACTGTACAACACATTTGCTTGAGGTTCGAAGTGCTTTGACTTTCCCAATTTCATCCTATTTTTGTAGAGCACATCTCGTATTGCAGAAGTGTTATAGTAAGTCCGCAAATTAGGCGAAGGAGACACAAGGGGACTTGCTACAGCCAATCCTGCACCTGCAAAGATATACCTTTTTCGAAAACTGTAAAAATCCTAATGCAATTGACCACTTAAAGTAGCAGCTTTTACAAAACCTCATATATAATGCTTGACGAAGAGTGGTCATATCTTTCTCTTTTTTATTTAATTTTATTCCATTCATGTAAATTTGTTCACTATTTCATATGCATACTCACTATGCTTCTCCAAAAGAAAACTGCCACGAGAGCCCTCGAAAAGATTGAGCAAAATCGTTGACATGCATGGCATGAAATTTAATAAAAAAGGAGCAATGACAGTACCAGCAGCCACGCTCTATCTATCGGAAGGTGTCCAATGTTGCCTTGATGTAATCCCCTAAAATCATCACCTGATTCTGCACGAAGAACCGGTCCCAGCTTCAGAAAACTTGTGAAGAAGGAGGAAAGAGCCTTGTTCATCCATTGTTTCGCTTCCTGTCCTTGTTGTTACGCACTATTCGTGTTTCGAAACGTTTTCATCGCGTTTTCTATGTCCTTTCAAAATCACTTTTGAAGCGAGTATCACAAAAAACTGTGAAAAAAAATTGACTGGGAGTTAGGTATGAAGAACTAACATGTAGCAACCAAACGCCAAAAAATGGCCAAGGAAGTCCAAAAACGCGAAACTACGGTAGAGAAAAACAGGAGGCGCAGGCAAATAAATTGGTCAGGAGCAAGAAAAATGCCAACAATTCTCGAAATATGAGGACGATATGGACTGCCTATTTCCACTGACTCAAGTAAGTAAAGGGTTTCCTCGCTATCGAAACGTTACTGCAAAAACTATACCAAAAAATTGTCCAAAGTGCATTTGCATGAAAGCACAATTTCAAAATTTGGAGTGTAAAATGTCGTTAATGCAATTTAACGGGAATTTTATTCGTTAAATTTCGTTAAAAAGTTTTAACGAAAAATGCCGGTAAATCCGGTAAATCGGTAAATCGTTAATCGTTAAACGCACACCCCTGATTGATATTGAGCGATAAAAGAGCGGAACAAGAAAAAGGATCTAGACAAAGTGCTGGGAATAGCACGATTAAGAGCTTGAATTACAATCATTGCGAATCTACACACGGTTTAAATGCCAGGTATAGTAGCAGTGAAGGTGATCAAACCTCCACTGCTGCTCCACCGAATAATAAATTTAAGAAAAGCTTAGAATAAGCCCTTAGACCGAATTGTTGACTTGATCGAAATAGTAAATTTACTTGTGACAATAGCTGGCTACAAGGATGTTCTGCCTTCTTACAGCTTTACCATAAACAATAGTTTCACTTTCCGTACATTACATTTCCAAAAGGTGAAGATTAAGAAAAACACAATAAAAACACTAATTCGAAGTAAAAACTAGCATACTAGAAGCGAAGCATTAACTGAGAACAGTAGTCGGTATTACTGATTTATCTCAAGAAACATATCTAAATAATGTTTGGCTAACAAAACATTCAATTTGACTTGCTGATAAAGCTTCGGACATACGTAAGCTTTAGAATGCACCTCTTCTTTATAAATGCAAGCGTTGGCACACAGTCTGACTTTCGGGTGAGATAGGGTGGTATTTAGCAGTCCCACCCAGCGCGAATCCGCTAAAACAGACTGCTTCATGTCGACTCCTTTTCTAGTGCACCTATGCAAGAATGCAAGATGCAGGTAAGGTATGATGCAAGAACTTATGGACCATACACACGTACTGAAGACTGCGCGGGGACACAAGTGAGGGAAGTTCCAGGAGCTTGTTACGTACAATGGCATTCGCAATTCTGTCGTAGCCGAAAGCAACAATCACTTCATGCTAAAAATTTGCGAATGAAATTGCAAACCTTTATTTCGGTCACCTTAGATTGCATTGAAAATTTGAAAGCAAATCCGGTGTTTCAGGCTGAAATCGACTAATCTAGGCTTAATCACTGGTGATTGAGAAAGAACTTTTCCATGAGTCACACATTTTCTAAAATCTGGAGTATTGATGGATAAAAGGATAAAGGATGGCGCTAACCAATTCCTTTGGGATGCGCCACACATTTTACCACTACGGGATATCGCGTAGGGAGTTTGAACGGGTATTTGGCCTAAACAATAACTTGCGGTGGCCAGCAGATGGGCAAGTCAGTGTTTTATCGTTCCTAGACAAGTATGGTATCAATTCACTGACCCTGTAGGGATGGAAAGCTTGGTTGGCCTGGGCGGAAACTACGAACCAAGAACCTGGTATCGGGTGCAGGCGACAACCACACATCCCCTGACTGCGCTCCGCGCGCCTCTGGAGATTTAGGAGCTATGCTATGAACATGGCATTTGATCGATGAATCATGCGCATAAATACCGCAATTTTAACATAAGTCCACATAGCGACGAAGACAGGACTAGAAGGTTGAAGACACTATGAATAATGGGCATGCATATGATAAATGAGACAAGATATTAACCACTATTGCATAATCTGCCAACATCAGAGCGTCTAAGTCAAGAAATTTCTCGCTTAATCAGGACCTAACGAGGGCAACCAGTTTTTATACGTATCTAGAAAGGCTGCTTTTAGCTGAAAAAAAATTATGGGCCTTCTCAATAAATAAAACTTTACGAATAACAGAAATATTTGCCTAGACCGAACATTAACCATTGGCGAATGTGAACTGGTAAGACGCTCTTGAGCATGGCGCAGGTAAATGGCAGCAGAAACACCAACTAGGAAAGCAACCTCATAGATATGACAACTCTACGGCACGGTCTCAAATCTGACGCACCATAAGGACTTCGATCTTTGCGCTTTGGAAGAAAGAATAAAAATGTATGTGCGACTCACATAGGAGGAAATCAATTATAATTCATACGGTATATACTCTTTTGGGATATACTATGCTTTCTGACTTACCAGAAGTTCAGCAGGGGTGTGCAGAGCATACATTTCTGGACGCGGAATTCTTATGTCCTGCCGGTCCAACCTTTGGGTCAAAAAGGAAGAAAAGCAAAAAAATGGGTACACGCTACGCAAACAATCTGACAACACATTTCAGTATATCTCATATATCAGTATATATAGTAGTATATCAGTATATCCCACTTCGTGTTTACTCGGTTCTTGTGCTCGGAACGCTTCGAACTGCAATGGATTTTGTAGAAAAAGTATCCGCAAATTTTTCTGTTTTAAGGCGAAAAATCCATGTCCAAATCAAATTCTCGACATTTCGAAGTTGTTCTAACTGACTAAATAGGTAACGAAAACAGCTGTTCATGCTAGGCAACATTTGTCTTAATCTATTGAGGTACACATTAAGGAAAATCACTTTAATTAAAGGAATTAAATTCTTTACCATTTAAATTAAAATTGTTTAATTTGATTTGATTTGATTTATTTTAAAATGTATTAGCGTATTAGCGCACAAATAAATTTATATAGAAGAATGCGGGGCTGCCGGGTAGCGCCGCGCATCCGGAATCGAGGCTTCATTTGGGTCCCTCCTAGGCCGACTAAGCCATCCATAGCTCCGGGCTCGGTAAACTGGCGACAGACGTCTGGAAATGAGAAAATGCTGCCCTTCGTCCGTTCGACATCGAGCGTTAATCTATATGCCACTCCAATGGTATCTACGATATGCATAGAAGTAGAATGCGCGGCGCTTCCCGCAAAGGGACTGACTAACGACGAGCTTTACCTTTACGATTTAAAAGAATCAGAGGCGGTTGCAACTGCTTTCTTCAATGGAAGCGCCACAAGTTCGCTCCTCAGCCTTTTCCTTGCAATTTCTTTCTTCTTGTAGCATAACCAAGGCGTCAGGTACCAGTCGCACCACTGCTGTCACCGTTGCAGAACAAGCATATAGATACAGAACGTCACCCTACGGCGCTAAACTGGACTGACAGCGTCAGTTCTAAGAGAGTAGCACAACTTCATTATGTAGAGTAGTTGTCCATAGGGTTAGCGTTTTCTAAGAACTTCTTAAAAGGCTAGTGCGATGACGCGCGACAAGAATCCGGCTGGGATTATGGAAGCTTGCAGAAGTTTTCTTTTACTAGCAAATCTACATTCTTTGCACAATAATCGAGATTACAGGGCAAAGGAGCAGCAGCGCCTATAGGACTATTAGCGTCATCGGGAGACCACGATAACGAAATGCAATGAACACAAACGCTCCAGAAAGTACATCGTACGCCCTTATAGGTCGCCTCCAATTCCAATTATAGTGTGCACCTCCTGTTACAAGAGAAGTATGAATTCGGAAGGCTGAAAAGCCTCTACCTCCGTAGCGTACTTCATAGATATATTGCCATGTAGAAGAAAACTCTCATTTGTTTATATGGAAGCCAGAGGGGCTCGTCCTAAAGGAAGAATCTACGCTGTCATTCTTCTTCGAGTATGTAAATATTAGATCATCCAATAAGTAATGTCGTTTTTCCAACCTTGACTTCAATTGAACAAATTTTCAACAAAACTTCATTTCAGCCAACAGTGTAATCACCATCATTATCAACAACCTTTTTCCATTCAATACCTGAGCAATAAAACTTCTGTGGTTTTTGAGCAAAATACGTGGACATAGCATTTTGAATATCCTCCAAGCTTTCAAATTCTCTCCACTAAGAAAATGCTGTAGAGACCGGAATAAGTAGTAATCCCAGGGTGCGAGATCGGGAGAATACGGTGGAGGAGACAGAACCTCCCCATCCTAATTATTTGATTTTTTCCAGTGTCCGTTTTGCACAGTGCGGCCTTGCATTGTCCTGATGGAGAACTACGCCCTTTCTGCTGACGATCGCCGGATACTTTTCCAGTAAAGCTTGGTTCACTCGATCCAATTATTCACGGTAAAGGACTGCGTCAAGGTCTGTCCGGAATTATGCACCTCAAAGTGGACACTTCCACGGATATTCCACCCACCAAGCACAGAGGAGTGCCTTCCTGAGATGAATATTCGGCTTCGCAATACTTGGTTGTTCATTTTTGGAAAGCCATCGCTTTTTGCGCTTCGGATTATCGCACAAGATCCATTTTTTGTCTCTTGTGATCAGACGATCGAAAACGGGTATGTACGGTGTCGCCGAAGCAGTGCGTTGCAAAGCGTCGATCGGTTGGCACGGTTCTCGGCGGAGAAATCGTGCGGTACCTAATCACCTGCTCTGCATACCTTGCTTTTTTTCGTGGATGAAAATGTATGGCTGATTTAGGTTCGTTGAGAGTACTCGAAAGTTCCTCCCCTGTTTGACAAGGATTCGCCCGCAGTTCTGGTCGTTGTCAAATGTTACGGGTCTTCCTAATCGAGAGGAGTCAGAGAGGTCAAAATTACCGGATTTGAACTTGGAAAACCATCACTGGCATTTGCGAACGTCCAATCGTCCATCTGAATATACATCACAAATATTTTTGATAGCAACCGTTGCGTTACTACCCTTTCGAAATTTTGACAGCAATGCCGAATATGCTCCTCTGAGATTTGCCAAGCTATTTCACCTGAACTTGCAAGCCAACAATTCAACGAATGGTGGAATCCAAAAGAGCAAGTCTCGTTTACCTTAGAACCACTTTAGTGCACCTTCGAAATACACAAATCTGCAGGCAAATAATGAGCTAAAACCGTGCACAAAAAACGACATTACTTATTGGATGACCTAATACATGGATCCCACAGATTAGCTTCCGGAATATGTATACATCTCAAGAGCGGATGTCAATTCAAACCACAGAAAGATCGCTCTGTTTACAGCATGAGGCCTTATCGAAACCCTGGCCTAAAACACGGGTTTTCCAGAGGGGTAAAGCGGTGCGGTGCTCCGGAAGGCTATCAATAGCCCCAAAAAAGAGCGCAAGTGCGCTCCGCAGAGAAAATCAAGTGCTCAGCATTTCCTTCTACTATTTGGGAATCGCTGAAAGTAATGCAGGCTTTTTGGGTGTCTAAACGTATCCGGGATAACATACCGAGTTGGCAGAGCTTGGAGGCGGAAACCGCGGCGGCGATGGCGTTTCAGGAGAAAGGATCAGATGCCGCAGTATGCCCTGAAACAAGCTCGAAATCATTTCGCAAACGGTTTTGTATAGTGTTATGCTAGTCGTTCATAGAGCATTCCTCCTGATCTCACTCAAAAGCATACGAGTTACAACGTCGTCTACTTCAAAACTAGATATGCTGATTACGGCGATCTCTCTGACGAAGCTCGCCATTTAACACTGCACAATCATGGACTAGGGCAGAGCTTCCTTTAAAGCTTAATTATAGAGCTAACTGTGCGTAGCAAAATCCATGAAGAGTGTGCTCTCCTTCAAACTGAACCGTTTGAGAAGTGAAAGGTTTTCTCGACAAGCAACTCTGTTAGCGTCGTCGATATGCAAAAGGAAGGACGAAAGAAAGAGTCTGCTTACTGCAAAAGGAAGGACGAAAGAAAGAGTCTGCTTACTACTTCAAACCTTTGCTTTTCAGCTTCTTTTGAACTGAACTCTACAGGCATTTTAGTGCAATTCTTCCATTTATCAGAGAAGTCAGGAAGCGGCGACCTCTCAATAGCTCAGTCTAAAGCCTCATAAAAGGCATTATGTCTTCTCAAAGTAAAGAACTCAGTTACGGAATGTTCCAGAGAAATAAGTTTTCAAAAATGGACGAATCAGATGTTTACATAATTAATAAAGTACCCGTTTTCAAAACAGATTTTATTAACATTATGTGACACAGATACATCTCCGCCTCAGTCGGTAATGAAACGTTTATTTAAGGTTGGTACGAAGATACGCAGGACCGGATTCTGCTACTGCAGCTTAGGTTCAGTTGAATCTCAGGAGACAAGAAGGTGTTCGGAAGTGCAGTGCTGTTCGCCAGCACATTCGAAAATCGATTCTCCAGAAGACTGACAAATCTGCTTTTCTCCACTTTTCGGACAGGCTTCGGATGTCAATAGTGTCGGCCGCCTCTGGACGCTTAGGCTCGACGAAGTTGTTCAGCCAGCGATTGAGTCCTGTCCTCTTCACCAGTAAACGTGTTTTCCTGCATGGCGTTGGTTATCGACAAGAAAAGGTGGTATTCTGTAAGCGCAAGCACTTGGCTGTACGGTGGGTAAGGTAGCACTTCCCATCCAAAGTCGAGCAGCTTCTGGTCAATGTGTTGGCAAGCGTTGTCGAACAGGAAACGGATCGTGCTGTGATCTGAGCGCTTCCCTTTGACTCTGGTCGCCAGTCTATCTAGTAGCTGACAGTACAGTTGTGCGATGAGAGTTTCGTGGCGTGGCAGCAGCTCGCAATGAACGACGCCTCTGGAATCCCGCCAAACGCAAAGCATGCCCTTCAGCGAGTGCAGGTCCGCCTTTGGCCTTTGTCATACCATCGCTCACTCCGAGCGACGCCTAATGATATGCACCCATATCGATTCCATCGCGCCATCCGATCGATATGGGAGCATATCATTAGGCGTCGCTCGGGATGAGCGATGGTATGACAAAGGCCTTTGGTCGCGTCTCAGGCTGCGCACTCTTGCTTGTCAGCCCAGTGTCGACCGCACTGGATGTGAACATATAGGCACCACTTCTCATCAACTGTGACGATGAACGTCTGTTTCGTGCGGCTTTACGAGAGCAACTGAGGAGCTCCTCAGCACGTCGCCGGCGATCGCGTTCAGTCAAGCCAGGGAGCCCAGTTCGTGAACTTGTACAACTTTCCCAGTTGTCGCAGGTGATGGGCGGTGGTGGTAAAGTGTACCGCTAGGCTTTCTGCTTGTTCACACGTGGTTCTCCGTGGGTATGATTCCATCAGCCGCTTGCAAGCGATCGTTGTTGACATCGGATCGACGTCCCAACCGAGCGAAATCCTTGATGCTGAAGTTACTGTTGCGGACAAGAGCGAACCAAACTCGTATAGTGCGTTCGAACGCCATGCCTTCTCCCAATGCAATGTGGATGTGACGATTGGATGAAACTGCTGACTCGCCAGATTGTAATTCATATAGTAGAAGGTGACTGACATACTCCTCCGAAAGCTCCATCTTCTTGGAGAGGGTTACTCACGAGTGATCGGGTGATAATAATAATAAACCTACACATAGTGACTTGCATGCACAAAAAATTGCTGCGGAGCAGTGTGAGGAAGAAAAGGCGCACACTCAAAAACGGCGAGAACTTTCCCTACACCTAATAACAAAAGGCATGCAAATAATAATATCCTCGAGCGACAAATAAGAAAGCTGTGCATTATCTGACTATCAGAAGATAATAGCCTGGTTGAAGAACGCGACGTGGTACTGCTTTATCCCTGTCATGCAGCGTCCATTCGATGGCTTTAAAATCATGCCTACAACCGTTTAGGAAACATCCACCTTCCGGCGATGGCTTCGACTTTTAGAAATCTGCTTCCTTATAAGTATCTCAGCAGAAGGCGTTGTATCGAGGTGTATTACTGCCTAAGGATGAGACGTAAGGAGGGCTAGCACTTTGCCGGAAATCCCAAACCACTCTGGCGGACAAGCTGTGCTTATTCGCTAATTAACAGTTCACACGGCTTCTTCATTCAAGGTTGGTAACCGGGAACTATAGTTCGGTAGAATGGAGTTCCGTCAGTAAATGGAGCACTTTCTACAGCCAAGCCAAGCTGGAACAATTTGAATGAATGCAACGTGATGGACGACAAAGTAAGAAGCTTGAGCTTTCATCGTCGAGGACACGGGTAGCGCATGTCAGAACATCAATTTTCAGTCTTACTGAAATACTGTACGAGAAAGGAAGGAACTCATGTGTTATGTTACCAGCCGCCTTATCCTAGAGTCTCTGCTTGCTGACAGCCCACTCGCTTCTATAGCCCAGTTTTTGCCAGGTAATCCTAGACACAGAAACAGTATTCTTTATTTCAGACAGGTGTATCCATCCAGATACAATTCTGGTAACTGATTTTGAAATAAAATATGATTAAACAATGGTTGATTAGTCACCGTTCCCAAAACCCTGCATTTGAGCTACCGCTCCAAAAAGTTTTTGCACGCTCCTACTAAATAGAACCACTGACCTTCAGGAAGTCGCGCCAGTAAAGGCCAAATGCTGCGAACTAGTTTATCAAATAAAGCGTTAATCACATAGGATCTAGAATTCCAATAATTGCTTTTCTAGCGACTTCCCTTTATTTGAGCATATTTATGTGAGCAATAAGCTTAAGTGGTTACGCAACTGCTTTAAGTTTGTGCGTTCGAAAAGTGTTGCCTTCGCATTCCCTTCGGCTCCCATCGTGCTCGCCGAGCAAAGTGGAAATGACGTATTGAGTGCTCTTTTTCCAAGAGATACGCCCCAGAGATGACGTGCCGTGACGCCATGAATGCCAACGGCGTCAACAAGCCGAACCCGGCGCTGCTGAAAAGTTCCCGATACCTGCAGGCGATTGCAGCACAGCAGCGGAAGGTCGACGATTCATCTGAAGGCGCATACGTGATGAATTCACGTATTCACCAAATCACAACTAGTTGACTCAGAAAGGCGGTGTCATATGCCTATCAGACGTTGGATACAGGCGGACTAGCTTGGTATGAGCGCGGATTCGAGAATGAGTCGATCGCCAGAAGAGAAACCTGCAGCCGACTGCACCACTCTTCGAGATCACAGGAAAGGCTGTGCTGCCCTCGCTTATAACTTGGCTCAATCTCAAGAGCAGCCGACACATAAAGCAGTGTCCATTGGAATAAAGGTCGACATACATCGGTCTCTCTGAGATATTCTGCGCACTGTATTCCAAAGCGATATCGATAAGGCACTTCGAGTATGCATGTGGATCATATAATCACTTCTAGCGCAAGGATAAAATACGAGACGTTTCTCCTCCACACACAGGTCTACTGCCATCAAACTGAAGGCAATAGAAGGCTTGCTAGGCCTGGGCAAGGCATAGTATCTAACCGGACCTGGACCTGTACAACACGACAGCCAAGCTAGATGCAGCTATGGAATGATCATAAACGGAGGGCAGCTGCGTCCAATATATAAAGAACTTATGTAGAACATAGATCCCATCTTCGGCCTACAAAGCATAATGAGTCTGCAGTGCCAAACGTGCCTCATTCACAAAACAGGTGTCGAAAGTGCCAATTGTCTACAAATGAATTTAAGCGCTGTTCAATGGCTTTGTCCGAATATTCGTGTTCTATCCATGTCTCACTCTGCTAGGGTAACTATTCAACTGACTAATCCTACCAATGAAATAGAATATGTTAGTGAAGGCATGAAAAAAGCACATGAAAACGCCTAATAGATGTGCTGCGTTATATCGCAGAGGTTATCGCTGAGAAATCTAAATCAGTAACCGAACATGAATAATACTCCCACCCAATTACATTGACTTCCTCAATGGACGCAATGATGCGTCAAATACGGTGCAGCGTTGGTTGAGAAAATGTAGCCACTGAGTAACTCGATTCTTTTTTGGAGGAATACTTCGCGTGCAGTGTCTTACATGAGAAGAAACCCAGCATTTTCTCGGTCACATACATTCGCCTCTATCCGACGGAAATAGAGCGCTAGGATAATATTCATGCCTGCCGCAAACAGCTCGAAAGCAGGTATTTTGGAGAAAGAACACATGAAGAAAAAATATGAAAGGACATAGGCAAGATACGCACTTGGGAAGTGCCTACTATAAACTGGATCCGAATGAATTACTTTCGGATATCCGATTATCCTTATCCGAATCATCCAAAAATCCGAGGTCAAGGAAATCGCCAGCATCAGATTCATTTAAAAATCTGGGGTCCGTGAAATTAGCATTATCCGAATCATCAAATTATCCGAAGATTCAATCGGATCCAATCTATGGTGCCTACACCTAAAAAAAGCGTAGTGCGCGCTGGATTTCAAATGCGATCAGTTTGCCGTCCATTTCTCACACAGACCACACAGACCACATGAGCCTTCTAATTCTCAGTCGTCGTGCACCTTCTGGATCCCTTATAATATAATATAATCCCTTATATAATACATGCGTAGGCAGAAGATCTACTAAGCGTGACACATCAACGCACAGGCTTCTCCTGCTGTGTACTCACTCGTATATGAATTTGTGGCACCGTGTCCAGCTTTGACTGCATTGTATATAGTTAAGAGTTGCCCTATGTGAGGCTTTTCTGGGACCTGATCATCTCCATGGCGTCATTATTTCCACGAACGGAACTTGAAAACACTATGTACTAATTGCCTGGCGAGAACTAATCAGCAGAAACGAATTAGACTACCGATTCGAGCTAAGTGTTGACAAATTCTAAATTCTGTAATTAATGCCGCGATTATTCTCACTCTTTAAATGCCAGTTGAAATTAAAGAAAAGAGGCGAAGGTACTCATGATGAATGCAGTATCCAATAAAAACACTCACTCATTCCCAGCCGACATGCAAGTGCACCTAGCCGGTCTAGGAGGAAAACAATAGGACAGCTATTGCAGTGCTACACAATTGTTATTACAAAGTAAACATACCTGTTCGTCGACGATTTGATGAATTACATGTCCGGGGGGCACATGAATGGGCAGCGCGGATGGGGACATTCCACACTCGCCAACCATGCGAACGGTGGCCGGCCCTGAAGCGAAGTTACAGCACAGGCCAACAGCTGAGAGCTATCGAGGTGCGCTCACCCGTAATGTTCTGCACATCGTTTCCGACCAGAATGTTCAGCGTCTCCCCCATCTGGATGTGGACGAACAGGTCGTTGGGCGCTCCAGGAGGCGTCGGGTGCACCCAGGTCGGCATTGCCATGCCGGTGACTCCGTTCAGTGGCGGACCACACGGTAGTACACTTGGTCGAGGGAAGAAGCCAGGTTGCTCAGACGACGAACTGCCGCCCTCGTCCGAAACCAGCTCCTGCGTCTTCATGCCTCCCAGGCCCGAGCTAAAATCGAAAGGATTCTTGGGCAGCTCTCAGCAGCATAGATACATAGCTGATATAAAGCACTTCAGCAACGCTGTTTTTGATGAAGACCTTTGGTATATTGTTCCACGGCAAGCCTATTTTGATCTATAAAGGATCCGCTACCTGTCCAGCGCATGCGATCCGGCAATTCAGGCTGGGTCAGCAGTTGAACCACTCGTAACATGTTGGAAACTTTTTACGCAACAATGCAGCCCCAAGGTTCAGAAATCGACATTTCGAACTTGGATTGATAAACCACTGGTGTTCGCATGTAAATGCATAAAACCTTCAGATTCACATGCGTGCAAACTGACCAAAAAGTTTCTAAAAATTTACGCTTTCACCCATTCTTCGCGGTATTGTCACTTACACAGTTAGTTTTTTGTTTGTTCCATTTTGGGAAGGATACGCAGAGAGTGAACGTACAGGGTGGCGCATAAGTAATGAGACAAATTCAGATTGGCCAAAAACGACAAGGGAGGCCTTGACAGAGGCTGCGCTTTCTCGATATCTTGGAGGAACCTTGTACTGCAAACATCACCAGACAGGAAAGATCTTCAAATCGCGCGAATTCCACGGCCACCGGTCCTTGCCCCAGTACACCGGAAAATGGGCATCGCAGTAGGCAAGTGTCGTCTTCGCAGCATGGAACGGTGCTCAGTCTTCTCGCAGAATCATCCAGCGTTTATTGAAGTTTCACTTTATCCAAAGCAGCAAAACCCTCTTGAAACCTTCATTCAGGTAGACTTGGCGTTGATCTTGCCCGATTCGTCGAAGAAAACAAGGAGTGCCTGGCGTCTGCGGTAAGTCCAGCCCAAACCATTTCACGTTTCAGGTACAGCGTCTTTGTATGTGTTTGTCTCTTCTGAGACTTTGCATTACTCGGTAGGAATAGCTCGCGGTGATTCTGGGAGTTGGGAGCGACCTCCACACTGAAAATCTTTTCATCGGTCCCAACCACGTCCTCGGTGTTCATCCAACAATTTCATTGCCTTCAATAGCCGGTTCTGCTTCAGTTTGGCAAAGAGTGTCTGTCTTTTTGGGATGCGATAAAAACACGAAGTCCGAGGCTCTTTTCATCGGTTCGCTGGACAGCTTTCCTTGAAATTTGGAGGTCAAAAGCAGAGGAGAGAGTCGGTTTAGGCAGAGGGAATTATTCCGGGTGGTTCTCTTCCTAATGTTTCTACGAATCCACGGCGTGTTGACGGAGCGCAGTCTTCCTGGTTTTGGGAGTGCATCAGTGCGTCCTTTCTCCAGGTACTGCTCCACGACTCGGTGAGCGGTGCTTCGAGGAGTTTTCAGCTGCTTTGCAGTCGCTGCCGGTCGGAGTCCTTCCTCGAGGAGGTGCGACTTGTGCGAAATTTTTTAGGAAACTCAAAACTACAGAACTCAAAATTGATACGGAATAGGAAAGCTATGTACTGATCGGAATAAACCACCTCTCAAGGAAATATGTAAACAAAACCACGAAAATCTTCTAAAGAATTGATAGCGGATCTTGAGGTAGCTAAAAAATAATGCGACGAATACATTCGTGCATTGAGAAAAAAAGAAACAAACTTAATGAACGTTTAGATGAAACATACTTAATGAAGACTATTATTTGACACCACGCCAGAAGGCAACGAGAATAAAAAATTCCATTATAAAAATACTACTTTTCCGAAAGATAAATATGTAGGGTAGTGAGTTGAGGAACACAATACAGTTTTCAGAAAACGTGAGTAAGAAAGGGCGCGTTCGAACAATTTTAGAATTTATGTCTGACTCCCTGGATCTTATAATACATTTTAGGGTTCGGGAAAGACTCCTGGTCCATACTGCACATTACCCCGCTCACTGTGTAACATTTTCACAATCCTAAACGTTAACTATAATAAAACGAAAAAAGTACTTTCCTACGATTGCCTTACTTTGCGCACTTTGTAAGAATCAAGAACAGAAAGTGAATGTAGAAGTACTGCTTCTCTTTTGAAAACCTAGAAGCAATGTTAAGAAGCACGTGGAAATTGAAAATTGTGAACAGTTCGCCGAAATGAAAACCAAAACTTCTATCGCACCCAACGAACAAAATCTACTACGGTGATGACTGATTGGGACGTTCAAAGTGCGAAAATGACGGGAGAGAAAACCACACCACACCGTTCACGGTACAGATTTCTCCAGCAACGCACAGCTCTGCTCGAGTAAAAGTATGTCCGTCGAATACGAAGGCGCCGCTTGCGCTGCTCATGCAGGGTGTTCCTACCGCTAGGACAGCTACACACTTCTATGATCGATAGCAGCCAGCAAGAGGCATTCAGAGGTGTCGACGATTCGACAAGTTAGGTCTATGCAGAAGACGAATTATCCCGTTGAGTGGTGTACAGGAGGAACACTGGAGGAGCATAGTTCGCAGAGCTCAGCAAGCTCATGCTTCCCGTTCTCCCCCTGAAGTGGAAAAGCACAGCCGTTCACCTTTCACAATTCTCTACAGTATCCGGTTGTCAGATCTAGCGGCCGTGAGACCCTCTGGCATTCTCAGGATGTGTCCGTAGCAGCTTAGTTGCTGTTCACTCATCTTCAGCCGGATCTAGGCCGTCTTCACAAATGTCTCGCGTCATCGCTTTGCACTTTATCCGGCGCTATCCACCCACAACTCTGTGTCTCGTCACTCCATCCCCGTGCAACCGCCTCTCTAGGCTTCACGTGAATGCGGGAAAGCTGTAGCGCACAGCGGGGTTTCTGGAGTCCCCTGAAACAGCACCTATCACTACGGATTTCAGAAGATTCTATGCGCCTAAACGTGCTTCGTTCCTCGTTTCTGACAATTTGGCCCAGTAGCGATGGAACTGCATCATTTTGCTGACCTTATCCGTTTAGCGATCCACGATTGTTCCGCTACACTCTGACGAATTGAATGGCTCTCTTGTTACGCAGACTCCAACAACTATTGGCTTGAGACAACCATTCACTACAATCGTAGCTCGTGGAGAACAATGAAACCTTACAAACAGAGTTGTATGCGGATACAGCTCCGCACACTATGTATGTAGGGATCAACGGGTGGTAACGGACTGTGTGCAACATGGAAGACTGCTCTTCTATGCAATGTTTAATACTTAATTCAAATTTAATCAAGCCACTAACATTGCACTTTCTAGACAGAGGCCGGCGGTGTGAATGATCTATGAGAAAGATGTTTTTATTGGAGACTGTTCGGTCACTTCCGGTTCAAGCCAGAAGATAACCAGGTTCACATTGGCTCATGTCGAAATATGCTCCAATAAACAGATGGATAAGCAAATGACTAGAAGGTTGCCATCTGTTATTTTTCCTCCACTCAAGGTTGACTCTTCTGCATACAATACCCCTGAGAAACCCGATGTAACCCCCTAACGGTCCTTATTTTCTTTTAAGATTTGCTCTATATACAACTTGCTTTGATGTGCAAATGTCTCAAAATGAACGAAAGCAGTTCAGTAAGCGGCTGCGACTGTTACATCCAATACTCATGAAGTCTCTAGCTCGCACAGCAGCGTCAAGCGCATCAGCTGTCCCTGGAAAAAATGGAAAGCTTATAAGATAAAATAGCCGACCAAAAGGCAAAAAATGCAACAGGTTTAGCTGAATCCTACCAATTGCTTCTACTGGTTCACGGTGGGGTCGGGCAATTTTGCGTCAAAATACCGGGTAGTGCAGGATGCACTATCACGTCTCGTGATGACGTTTTTTGCTGTTTATAGTACGGGCCTCGGCGCTATGTTACCAAGGGAAGATTAGTCTCCAAGTGAATTGAAAGCTCGACTACTTGGAAGGGATTAGCTCTGCAAATTACCAAGCCCGAGTTTCGCCACCCCACAGGGACGCAAGATCCGCTCAAAACATGCGACTTTTTCGAACGCTTAAGGAAGTAGAGCCCTGTGAGCAGAAAAAGTGCAGCGAACTGACCTGCTACCACAGTCGCTGTCCTGCATACAGCTCGTAGTTGCGAACGAAGGAGGAGGTCCAAGACGGGCCGCACAATAAGACGCCATCACGTCATTCGCCTTAACAAAGAGACGTAGAAAATAGTACGATGAATAGCGCGCAATGTATTTTCACAACGCGCACGGACGGTCGGGACGACACATCGCCTCGAAATATCAAACTCCACAGCAGCAGCAGGGCATGCGACGAGACGAGGAAGGCGCCGAGAGACGGAGGACGGATCGCGCGAACGCTATCAGACGGCGACGGGGCGACGACGGCTCTCGGTCTCGCTGCTTCGCTGCTGCTGTAAATTCAAAACACCCTGGGAAGAAGGAGAAGGAGGACTACCACCGGCGGTAGCAGCCCGGCGAGCTCGAGCGCGAGGTCGACAGCAGAAATTGTCGCAATGGAGAGCAACAGTTCAGTTCGTTGCCGACCACAGCCACTCTTCAAAGCCGCAGTTGGGAGTTTAAGCGGCTACGGCTTCGAAAAACAGAGAGAAACGGCATAAACACTATCGGGATGATAACACGGATCAACTAACGGCTATAAAGAAGTGCGCTGATGACTAACAACTAGCTGGATACTTTTATTAATAGACCTCTATTGGTAGATGCATGTGGAGAGAAATGCATCCTTGATAGCGAACCGCATGTGATTCCGAAGTCACCACAGGGCAAGTATGAAAACGAAAACATTTAGAGAAGGAGCACTTGAGCACGACTTATACCCGACTTCGTTGAACGCGCAGATGGGTGCTTCGCATAGGCACCTTCTCGGTCACCAGCATTCTCGAGATAGGCGTCTCAAACGCCAGCGGCTTGAGAACGAGAAGTGGTAAGCCTGACGTGTCACCCACAACCACTCCGGCAGAAGTGAGTTCTTAGCTTCGTCCCGGCGTGGGCAGTGCGGACGCACACGTCTTGAAAGAAAAGGCGAAATTTTTATGCCCCGAGAGCCGCACATTACGCCATGACGACAAACACGAAAATGCGCCTTATATAGGTGCTCTGTATTCATGTGCTTCGCACACGTCATTCATCCGTCTGCTACGCCCACGCGCGCCGCTGAAGGAAAGGCGAGATACGAGGGGAGAGCGACGAGGCTGGCGCGAGGGCCTGAGCTCAAGCTCGAGAGCCTGGCGGGGCTCAACTGCTGCTATTGCTGCCGCCAGCATCTGGACCACCCAATTTAGGCACGAAGCTCTTGCATGCGCTCATGCTTACGTCCCGCCTCCTGCACTATCACGTCATAGTAGCCGCACTCCGCCTATCCTCCTCCCACCCACCAACACGGCTGCCTTGCAGTTAGCCATACCAGTTACATGACGCCGGCGGCGCTCACCTGACTAACAGCGCTAATTGCCAGGAGACGGACACTTCACGCACATGGTCAGAACGGTCAGTGTGGTTAACAAGAGCAATGCTAACAGAGCTTCAGTCAACCTGTTCTTGCAAAAACTTTCGCTATACAATTTAGCGGCCATGGACTTCCGGTGCGAAAACATACACAGTCGGTTTGTTTAGAGTACTGTGGAACGGCGACCGAATACATATATACACTCCGAGTCCCGCACACACGCACACACACAGGCGCATTCCGTAAAATGCCTGGATGTGGCGGAATGGATGGCATCCATTATTAGAAATGCATGCTTGACTGCGATCAACGACTCAGACGTCGACTAGCCACCACGGACCGCCTGCCCCAACAAACAAAGCTATGAGGTAGCTCTTGGGGAGCAAACCGTTTCGTTAGCCTCTGAGGGGTATGATCTAGAACACGGTGTGGGGAACTGGCTACTTGAAATTGAAAGAAACGAGCGATCTGTATGGAGGGGAAGGCCATCATATTCCTCTCCAGCAATCCACCTAAGAAATACGAAACTCATGAGCACGACAAGAAATAAGTAACTGATGCGAAGATAATGGCATGCCGAGTAGAAACTGGTTAGCAATGAAATAGAAAGACTTTCCAAAAAGAACAAAATTGCGAGCAAAAAAGAGGGTAATAGCATGTGGCTAACGTTAAATGAACCGAAAAATGAAAAATAAAAATAAAACAAACGACTAAAAAGAACATTCTCTGTTTTGTTCACATCGCTGGTGCAGAATGTTTTCATATAGGGAACACGGTCGTGTTTACTGAAGTAAACTAATTTATGTAACCCCGTCAATCTATTGCCTCTTTGCTGAGAGAAGCTGTAGTCACACCAAGTTCCAAGTTCAGTTGAAACTCTTCTTCTATGACTTTGAGAAAGACAGAACCAGTTTCCATTCCATGCTATAGGCAAGGGCACTTCATCTTCAGATGAGGTGAGACGGAAACGAATGCTGGTTTTCAAATGAGGTGCATCTCGTTAAGCCGGCAGAGGGGAGAAACATATAGGTCTTAATGGCAAACAAACACATTCTGAATAATCATAAGAAGTGGAGACCAAAAGCGACTGACTTCATTCTCCTCAAAACGCGTTCTAGCCTTATATGAAGGTGTAAATAAGGCTGACAAAAGTAATCCAAAGTAGAGCAAATGAGAATTGCTCATGCAGCAAGTCAATGGGAGCAGTTTTCGCTATTGAACACCTAAGCAATGATCTAAATGCAGCGACTGCTAAAGATATTTATTTTGGATTTATAGGAATTATTCCTGCTTGGGAATTGCTTCTGCTCTTGAAGCCTGCAGTAATGCGACACGGACATGTTTGAATGAGATGGGGTTGGTGGACGTCGACCGCGCATCGAAGCACTGAACATCGTGGAAAATGAACTACGAGGATGACGATTCACAACGCACTGTTATGGACTAGAGCCAGCCGGCACCACAACCAACTGGACGACTGGCCAAAGAGGGACTGGGCGGAGTGTTTAAGAGCGTAGAACCATATGCATCTGTAATACTAGAAAAGAAGGCTTTAGCAATGACACTGACAGCAGCAGATATTAGGGAAAACAGTTGCAATAAACAGTTCCCCAGCAAACGAACTGCGTAGAATGTTTTCTGGTGATGAAAATTGCGATCGAATACTTGAAAGGTGCTTGATTTGGAGACTCTTTTTGTACTTCACACAAATTGTCTTTGCTCTTTATTTCAATAAATAATAGTGAAGAGATAGAAGTGAATTTTTTGATCCATCCCAATGGTTGGGGAGTCCATTCTGCCCTTTGACAGCGGCTTTAAAATTTAAAGCAATCTAGTTTACAAGGCAACGCCGACAACTGGCCTAAGGGAGGGCCTCTCTTTGCAATCTTCTGTCACGAGCGGCCACACTGGCCACATCTGATTCGCTTTTCTAGCGATGCCTCCCTGCGACTGGAATAGATCTTACCATTCACACATATCGCATGCACTACGAGAATTAATCTACATTCACCTCTAAGTGAGATCGTGAAGAAAACATGTGCATCTGGCAAACAGTGCGTCTCCACGAAAATATAGGCAAGCATTCTTACCCCTAGTGGTAGCAGAATCGAGCCTAAACTGACTCATGTGGGCGTGATTCTTCGCTCTTGCCGACTGTGCCATGAGCATTTTACGGCTTCTGCTCTACTGACGTATTCTTAGGGACTCGTCCTACATCGAGGCCGCTTGCATAAGATGTGGTTTTCGCTTGCATCCTGTCAACTGCGTGGCCGGGTGGAGACCGGTTGCCTCCAGGTCACTAGGTAGCATGCCCATCTGGAGCTGCCTAGGTTTTGCATGTGCACTGAGCCACCAACTGAAGAAGCATGCTCTTTCCGGACTCCCCGGTAGCACGCTGAACGTGACGGCACTAACCTTAGGAGATCACCGCACATATTGAGTTGAATAGAGGAGACGGGGAGGGGGGGGGGGGGAGGGCAGCGGTAGAACACGACCGGGGTCATCGCTGCGGATGCGGCCCATGCGTGTAGCACCAGCACTCCACCGCAGCACCGTCGTCTCCATGTTACTCAGCCGACGCTTCTCTTCTCTCGTCGTAGACCAGCATTTTGACCCTCGCTATGCGCGGGTGTTGTTAATGTGCAGCAAGCATTCGACCTCAACAATGGCTCACTTTACATCTCGTGAAAATATTTCGACAAATAAAACCGAACAAAGCTCAGATCCAATATCGAGTCACACGCTATCTAGCACTAGTTAGAAGAGCAAAAGAACATAGTATTTGCACACTTATACAAGGTGTATTGGAAGAACTGTACACAATATCTGAAATTCTAATCTTTTCAACGCTATCAAGTTTTACAAGCTATTTTAGGTTTATCTACATCAAGGCTCAGGATTGAAAAAACTCGAACTGAAGCTCTGTCATACTGCCCATTCAGTTTAAGGTTTCTCTAAACCTTTGTAGTCATTAGAAGTGTTCCTCACCAATAAGCTAGCTAAGAACACCTACGTTTGGAATCTCGGTGCAGCACGGGAACGAAGGACGTGATGCACTGTTATAACGACTTATTCCCATAGCTTTTTCTACTATAGTTCTCAAGTTTTGTGACATCCTAGGGCCTGCGGCACCGCACCGCGATCTCGTCCATTTCTCTCCTATAGTGGTGGACCTACACCCCACTGCGATAGGAGTTGCGGCTCGGACGAGTCGTCGCGATGACGCATGCCGCGACATGACTCGAGTGTAGCCGCACTTATCGGCGGCATTGCGCTCCGGCACGACTCCGCTAAGGGGCGTGGTCCGCTTCAAACCAGCGGACATTCAGTTCGTGGTTAGGAGTTCCTGTCCAGGTCAAACAAGCCTTACTTCCCTCCGGCGAATTAGTAATGAATTGGTATAAGACTCGTCAGGGAAGGATAAAATACTAGCTTGTACATCGGCTGGCCACCACAAGTCATTGTTTAGGTCAAATACGCATTCACGTTGCCTCTACGTCTCCCCGCAGAAGTAGAAAGTGTGGCGTACAGACGATGGATCAACGCCGTCCTCTATCCTTTTATTCCCTACTTCACTTCGCTCTTTTTGGGAGTGGGACGAAAGCAACCTAGAGAGCTTGACTTCTGGAGTGAACGGAAACATATTCTACTCTTCATGATTCTGGAGCAAAAAATCAGCACTGGACGACCAGTCTTATGTGGTACAAGTAGTAATGAGTTATTGAGCTAATGTCTATGTACCTTATGCAGGGTATTGAATAAATAAATAAACTGAAAGGCTAGATAATTATTTCAGGGGTACAGGCCAAGTCTAGACTAAATGTCTCCACGATTTCCCGTGAAAGTCAAATGCGCGGCGCATCCCAAACTGGGGTTGATAACGCTTACCTTTGTCAATATCCTTACTTAGACATAAGAAACCGCTATCGCTATCGAAAAGCACATAGAAAACTTACAAAACTTGTTAGAGAATTAAAATTGTGAATATTAGGTTGGTGCATAAGTTCTCGGACATTTGATCCCTCCTGAATTGAAAGCGCATTTTCCCGCCAAATTTCTCACATGTATCAACGCGTAAATGATCGATCGATAGAGAAAGGAAAGGGCTACAAAACTGTTCCTAACATTTACTTCTGCGTTGTTAACGTCAGCTATTATGGCTAAGCAATTCATCCCAACTGAGACGCATATTCGGCACGTCATGTTATTCCTGCATCAATCTGGCCTCAGTGCCAACGAATCGTATCGTCGCCTGAAGGATGTTTACAACGAGAGTGCTCCTGCTCGAAGTACATACTGTGTACCAGTGGTTCTCGAAGTTTGCAGTTGGTGAATTCTCCGTTGGAGATAATGAACGAGAAGGGCCCCGATGACACTGGATTTGGATGGCCTCCGAAGTAGAGGGGAAGCGGACCCATACCAAACCACTCGTGAACTATCAAGCAGTCTTGGTGTTAGTCACTCAACAGTCGTTCGAGGATTGAAGTCGATTGGCAAGGTGCGAAAATTGGGTCGCTGGGTACCTCACGACTTGACACAACATGACATGGATCGCAGAGCCGATGTCGCTCTGTCTCTCCTTACCCTCAGACGTACCCACGGATGGCTGGGCAACCTTGTCACCGGGGATGAGAAGTGGATACTCTACTCTAATTATCACCGGCGTGCACAGTGGGTTGACGCAACTGGAGAGGCAGAGGACGTTCCGAACCCCGACCTTCACGTGAAAAAGGTGATGCTATGCATTTGGTGGAGCGTTCTTGGCGTAGAATACTGGGAGCTGCCGGATGAAGGGATAACAGTGACGGCAGAGGTACACGTCAACCAACTGAGGAAGTTGAGGGCCCACCTTCAAACCACACGAGGAGAGCAAGTGAAGGCGTATTTTCCACACGACAATGCTAGACCGCATATTGCTAGAGCGACGGCGGCTGAGTTGGCGGACTACGGATGAAGCGTTCTTCCACATCCACCTTACTCACCAGATCTCGCTCCTTCTGATTATCGTTTGTTTTCAAGCCTTCAACGCTATTTGGACGGCCAGCAATTTAGGAACCGAGAGGATGTCAAGGAGGCACTGCTCACATTTTTCGAATCACAACCGGCGACGCTTTGGAGAAAAGGCATCCATGACTTACCAGCACGTTGGCGAAAGACAATTGATGTAAAGGGTGGTTACTTCAAATGATTTGATATTGTTGTTCGTATGTTGTGATAATAAATATTTCGTGCCCCAAATGTCCGAGAACTTATGCACCAACCTAATAGTTTCGCACCACCCGCAAAAAGTACGCAGCGGCAATCCCTTTGCGGCATCTCGCCGCTATCAAAAGCCGCGAGCTTCATCGCGGTATGGCGGTATGCCGCAAAACTGCTTCCCACGTAATGCAAAAAGCAGTGGGGACCCTGCACCTTCCCTTCCGCTCCCTCTTTACGATGGCTGCCCTCATCTCTGAATAAATAGAAGCAGTAAAGCTGGCAAAAAGCTCTTCCTCCTCGTTTTTACTGAGCCGTAATTTCAGCAATCGAAAGCGCAGTTGTCTGCAGTTGTTTCTTTACCTACCTTAACACACTAACTTATGTAAATTCAAATGGGGCAACTGTTGAAAGCGTGGTCAGTACTGTTCCAATGTCAGTTAATTCAGTATTTGAGGATAATTATGCATTTAACGGAAAGGTCCGCTCCTCGGCTCAACAACACTGAAAAATAAAATGTATGAAGAAAGACAGAAAAAATACACGAACATAAACAAAAATGAGAAAAGAGAAAAGCGCGAAAACAGGAGATGCTGTTAAGCTGCCTGCTACTGTGCAAATATCGCCTTCAACAGAAATCCGTGGACTACGTCAACCCGCGACAATGTGCGAAGAATGCCTCCGTTCATAGAACCCATGTCGCACGGCTGAACAGGATTGAAGGACGAAGACCGAGAGCTTCATTCGGATTACTGTTTTTGACAAGGTTTTCTACTGCTGGAGGTAGACACCATTTGTCGACACTTTCAGTCAATAGCGGCTCGACAATTTTTGTTATTTCTCATTGTCCTGTATATCTTGATGTCTTCAAAGTAAATTTTACATGCTATTCCTAATCTTTCTATCAAACAGCTTAATCACAAGTACATGCCAGTCAATCTTTAATAATTGCGTCGTTTGCGACAGAAATCTAAATTCCTGACCATCCTCTGTAGTTAACCGTCCCCATTTTCGATAATAAATGTGGACACAGGTGATTTTTTCGAACCTTTAGTGGCTGGTAGTACATAACCATGCTTTGTTGCGATCCAAACTCTAGCGTCAGGCGAGACATGAATCCGCACCACCTGCTAACCGGGCAGGAATGCAGTAAGCCGTTACACCGCGCCGCTTGAACGAACGCAACATCCACACTCCGTGGGGCCAATTTTTTTAAGCCTTTGATCGCCTAGCGCTGGAGTTTTGACCGCAACAAAACAGTGTCATAGCTGCCTAAAACCTCACAATCAGCCTCTTGAAGCTTAAAGAAAATGACTTGGAAATCATTTCATTCAAGACCTTCACTCTGATTAGTTTCATGCTGATATCAGTGCTCGGCTCATCCCGACATACGGGCCAGGGATGAGCGGATTGACCGTTATCCGTTATCCGGTTTCCGGGCGGCTTTGGCCTATCCGTTTTGTTGTTCGTTATCCGGCAATTTTGGGCCGGATAAAAAACAACAAAATAGCTGACTCATCAGGTTTGGACGTGGTGCTGGACGGTCTGTATAGAAGTTTGCTTACAATAAGAGTGATCGTGAGCAACAACAGAAGTCTTTCAAATCCAGAAGGATTAAGTGACGGATCTCCCCGCAAGATACAAACATAGTTGTACTTTAATAAAGCTTAACTTTCATCCCTCCAGAGTCACCAATCTTGTGCCGTACGTCTATGAGACTTACTAAACACATGCTGATTATCGGCTTGCCACCGCAGAACAGGAGAACACACTACTTTTGTGGTTCTACGACTGCAGTATGTTGGATTTGATTGATGGATTGTATGCGGCAGTGGTATCCTTACAGTGATGGTCTATTGTAAAGCATTAAATGCATGCCATAGTATAGTAATGAAAAAAATGAGGAACAGATTTAATCCAAAAACGGCTCCTACAAAAAACTACTACAAAACTATGTACTTGGGGTATTTTTATAGAAACGAATTTCTAAAACCGTTTTTCGTTCGGTTCCCGCTGATAACGGTAGTGCGTTCGTAATGTTGGGACATTGATCTTCTCTTTTAGAAATGTAAATGGTGTAATTAAAATAGACTAAATTAACTTTCTAGCGGGTGTTACAAAACATGCAGATTAATTGATTTGTGAGCTCTCTAATGCATTCGTATAAGAAACCATTCCCTTTTAGGGAAGCGCCGGGTGTTCTGCTTCTATGTTTTTGATGTAACAATTCTCTGAATAATATAATAGTAATAGTGGTCTTCATCAGGCTGTGGAACCAAGATTGTAATAAAGACTAATATGTTTCAGCGCAACTGATTTCTTTATAACACCAAAAGTGTTTATAACGAGAGGTTGGAGAAACCACTCATCCAAGAGTCAATCTATTTTGCAGCAGCTTTAATTGAAAAAAAAGAACTAGGCGACCGCTTAGTAAAATAACCCAACTGACCCTGCGGGAAGCGACGCAAGGCGGGCAGGTTGCTGTCAGATCAAGACTAATGTGAGTGAATAAGAAGTGAATGAGTGTCACATTTGTCTTCCTCCATTGATGACTTGTTAGCCTTTCGACTGTTTTCACACGGTCAGTCAGGTTGTTTTAGACATATTTCGTCTCGTTTTCCATCAGTCTTTTATCTCGAAAAAAGACGAAAAATTTGTAAAATGCAAATCGTACAATGAAGTGATTCTTGGACAAACAATTTCTCAACTCCTCCTTGTCTTCTCAATCAAGAGTGTTTATGCCGATACATCGGCCGAGTGGCAAATATATGTCGTTGTAAAACAGTCTTGGTTTCAAAGTTTGACGGTCTTCCTACTGTTCCTCTCCAGTAAGCTTGGCTGGTAGTAATCCAACGACCATATGGTATACGGCGTATATGGTATACCATATACGCCATATGGCGAAGTAGGGTTTTGGATGGCTTGAGCGTAAACTGAAGTTGAAGATCGATTTGGAGAGCGCAGAAGAAGTGGCTCCTCTTACGTACGGAGGCAGAAAATCCCATAGAGCGTCGTCAATGTAGTGATATACGCTATATTTCGAGACTATTAAACTGATAAAGAATGCATTACAATTTACAAATGCCTGAACTCGTGCCTTGCTGTTAAAATTGAAGCAGATTAAGTCCAGTTTTATTTTTGTTGTTTGTTCGTTATCCGTTTTTCCGTTATCCGGCCATTTTTGGGCAAAATTATCAGTTATCCGTTATCCGGGTCTCAAGATTTCGTTATCCGCTCATCCCTGACACGGGCGAATGCTGACGGGTCACACGAGGTGTGGATGTTGCGTTCGACCACACGTCGTGGTGGCGTAATGGCATAGAGCAGTCGTGCTCGGATAGCAGATGGTGCGGTTTCGATTCCCGCCTGGCGCTAGAGTTCTGGTCGCTACAAAACATTGTTAAAAGTGTGAATGCTTCATCGAAAACTTCTGCAAAGTCGAAATACACTACTTCTATCCGTTTCTAGCGTGCAAGGGTCTTAGACCACTCAGTAAGCAATTTGCGTGAACTGCTCTCTCAACTGATCTCTCTGGTTGAAATCCAGATTGACGTCTTGGGCTGATTTTGTTTTCCTCGAGATGCTACAGCATGTAGCACGACTCCTAATATGTTTTTTTCAAGTTTTTAGTGGGCCGTGATGTCTTAGGCCATTTGAAGGAAGTTTTTTTTAGAGAAAGGGGTGGCAAAGGCATGCTTCCGTCTCGCTGGAACCGCAGCAGAAATATAATTAAAATTGAAAATGGTTCTTGTAGATACGTTAGGTGGCCAACAGCTTTCCTGAGATCAGAACAGCAAAAGTGCGGCTCTTCATCAATACACTTGAAGGCAGGGAATATGCACACGGTTCGCTAATTCCTGATACGGAAAGGACAGGCTGCGGTTAAACCAAGAAAGGGCTTGAAGCCCACTGAAAAGCGAGAACAACCTGCGCGTACATACCTCGAAAACTCACACATATGCAGAACTAACAGAAGGATTTTTACGTGAGGCTATTCAGCTGGGACCGTCTAAAACGCAAGTAGGCTGGCTGCTGGCACAGCGGAGGCGTCATCCACGTCACAATCCATCGAAGCACTTGTGTCGTGCCTTCTGATGCAGAACAACATGAAGCCGTGTCCCACTTTTCCGATACGAGCGAGCGTCCCCAAACCCGGTGAAATACGTGACGACGGAGTAGCATCAAAGACTGGCCAGGATAAGAGGAAATGAACGAAAGCGCTGAGAGAAAGTTTCTGAATGAGACCTCAAGGAAGTCGCTGTACAGAAGGGGACGACGTGTTCGCCGCTGTAGTAAACCAAGCGATCTTTTGGATGGAGTTGAAGTGAATACTGTGTGAGAGGCTCGGCGTTCTCTTCTCCTTCAATGATCACTTACACACTCCAGCATTCCTTCACGTCAGGCACCCTATTCAATGCCAGAAACCCGATGAGCCACAAGCATCAATAGGTGTTGGTAAAATGTGAGGAAGAACCGCAGCTTTCTAGCTCAAATCAATAAAACTGATCGATAAGGCGCGTTTTGAAATAGCTTCAACAGAACGTTCCTCCGCATCATCATTTCGAATGGCAATGAACCGTGCGATTGCAAGTCGGAAGGTGCATAAGCGTGTAAAAGCAGTGAGAACAAAAGAAGCAGTGGGCACAGCGCTTTCAGGGGCACACGAAGTGCTACGTTAAAACCAGCGTTTTTTGGTGGCCGTTGAGAATCAAGTGTGCGGAAGCCAACATGGATACAGCTGAGACAATCGGATAAATAAATATGAAGGGGTCAGAATGCTTTGTTCAGTCTCGATCTATTGCAACCAGAGACTGGAGACAGCGAAAAGCTCTACATACCACAGTTGTCTCAGGCGAATTTATTCGGATCTATTTTCTCTAATTTGACCTCTGCCCGAAAAAAGAAATCAGCAACCACAGGCGATAGAAGGCGAACAGAATTCAGTAAGCTTAAATGACCAGCTGATCGTTCATGTGTGTACTAGAAATGTCCTCCTGATCTTCACTTCTTCCTCGATCCGCTTCTCCTAGCCATTTCGAGAAAAAAGACGCTGGAAATTGTTGCATGCTCTTTCGAACTCTTGACTATGAATACATCACCTGAGTATCTAATGGTATTACTGTAAGCTATTGTATTACATAAGGAGATAAAGGCTGGTGCTTTACATGCTAATGTCACCTTCGATTAAGTGAGAAGCTAAATGAGCACTGCAGATATTTCAGCAAATGGGAGCTCAAACGACATGTGCGACTCCAACGATTACCGAGAAAGTGTTTTCAAACTTCGAGCGCATCGAGCACCAGAATGAGTCCCCTGACAGGCATGCAGAGTGAGAGATCAGCACCGAACTGGCCCAGTTTTTTAAGTCCTTCACAGCTTTTGCCTTATCTTAATGAATGCGGATGCATTTCCACGCGTTCACACATAAGAGTCCAAGACACCCAGAAAAGGAAGCACACTTCTGAATGGAAAAGTAGAGTAGATCTTGTCACCAATTCGGACACATATGTGACAGCTGAGACGCACGCTGCGTGAGGTCGACGGTACGTCTTCTAAATCCGGATGCAAGTTGCACAACTATTGGAATAAGCCATTAAGATTGAATGAAAATGACGATTTTTTATGAATTCCGTTCCCGTGTTTCGTATTTCGGTTTTCTTCCGTTTTACCTTTTTTGTCCCGCTTTCTGTCTTCTTCCGCTCTGGAAAAATCGAACATTCGAAGTGTTGAGAACCCCAAATGACACCTTTACTGAATTTTCAGGATCCATGTCATCGAGTATTGCAACTAGGAAAAGAATAACTCTAAGAACAACCAATGGTAAGTACCAGGCAATGTGAAAATTAGCAAGAAATCCTCGCCTTCGTTCTAATGTTCAACAAACACCTCCTGTCCAGGAACAGTCGATCTTGAAAGTATCGCCCTTCGATGTGTTCTGTTGCTAGCGATGAAGGATTGGAGGAATCGATGAAGGTCGGTTGCACCGACAACCGAGGCTGGCGGACGGATCCAGATAGGAATTCGGCCGCCTTGGCGCTCCAGTAACAACTGTACATCCAGAGATGATCTGCAAACTGATGAGGCGCGACTGGATAGAGCTCCGAAGAGCTCGTCTTCTACAGATCTCATCCGTGTTCCTTCTGTGCAACAAAAACAAGGGCACTAGTCTAATGCGATGTGCGATCCCATGAAATACCAGTAACCACGTAGGACGCTTAAGAGCCAGCAGCACTCCAAGGAAGAGCTAAGATCCTGATTCAAGGTGTGCCGACACTCCGTAGAATCCTGAATCCGGTTCAGATGGTGGATCAAGCATGTCCAGCCGATACTGCAACGTATGTGCCCGAGAATTCCCCAAGGAACCCATCCAAATTCTCACCACAGGAGCGAGCTTTTACCTCAAAGGACAAGGGAAGAGTTGAGCAAACTGGACAACAAGACACGCTGACAAGAAAAAGTCGGTATCATCCCCGACTAACACTTAGCCCGCGTCACTTTCAGTCTTCCTCCCAGCTCTTGCACCCCTCACAGCATGTAGTACAGCCACAAATGAGGACGTCCGTACATAACACAGTCTGCAGGTGGCGTCAACCTCCCTCGATCGCACATCGACCGACTTTCGGTTCGATTCGTGCAGACGTCGAAGCGGCCATCCAAACCCCTGAGTACGACTGATCAATACAGATTATCTGGAGAGGAAGGAAGTGGCGCTGATCTAACAATCGGCTTTGGCTCTCGAAAGTCAATACATAAGCCAGCCACGAATTTCAACTGCCTAGACGACGTCCGTAGAGGCGCAGCACTCGTCACCTGTAAGGATGTGATTAACGCCCTCACTTATCCCGTCATGCCACTCTTTTATACGCATTAACAATAGAGGCACTGGCAACTGACCAAAGAATACAAAGGAGAGGCTCAGTGTTCTCTTCTCCTTGGCTGATCACCTATACACCTATCACTGCTTTCACGTTTATTCAGCACTAAAAATTCGATGAGCCACAAGAATAGGTAAGCATTAGAAAAATGCCGAAAGGAACCACAGCTTCTATCTGAAATCAGGAAAAGCGAATACGGCAGAAGTGTTTTTGAGATAGTATCGAGAGAGCTTTTCAGCGATGACGAACGCCTAAGAAGCATAGTCCAGCGCTGACAAAGCAATCCTCTGACAATGGAACATTTGAAGACGTTTACGCCAGCCGAAGAAAACATTTAGATTGACCACTTTTGAGGTGGTAGCCGCTGAGGATGCTTTCTATGCGATCTTAAGTGACGGGCAGCTCGATGCAACATGCAGAGCTATGGCCTTCTGCGTCACTGTGTGCATTCAAGGAGAATGGGAACGCGGAAAAAACCGAAAGAGCTATGCATTTCGCCGTCTCTCGTCCAGCCCCTAAAAGGAAACGTACGGAAATCGATGGGCGATTGTACAAAAGAGGGGAGGAACGCGGTCAGCAGATTCAATAGGGAAGGTCGTACACGCCAGTTCACCCCTCACCTGTCCCCCATTAGAGAAAGCCGAGCGGCCGGGGCGGCAGCGAACCGATGCGACGACGCTGAGGCTAGGATGAGTCACGGAGACTGGGTGAGATGAGTTTATAACATTCGCTTCGGGCGTATCGCTCAGCGAGCAGCACGAGAGGATCACACTGGTATACACAACGGCAAGAAGTAGCAGAAGCGTGGGCAGCAGGGGACAGAAGCCGTAGTTCAGAGATCTGCCCCAGTCGGACAATGGCTCGATCCCAGGTTTCGAGAGCGCCGCTTCAGAGAAGGCGCAGCGCGCTCTCAACTCTTGCTCGCCTTGAGCTGCAACGCCAAACCAGGGGTTCCCGTAGGGAACTGTGAAGATGGCGGGACAAGCCAGTATTCCTGCAAAATTTCCTCTCAGTGAGCCGTGCAAAGCAGAGATCTAAAGACAATTACGTAGTTTCACCGTCTACTATAAATGAAAAGTGAGCAAAGGGAATTGTAAAGGAAAGCGTCATTTAGAGGGCAAAATACAAAATATGAAGGATGAGTATTCAATTATAGGGGAGTCGTTATAAGTAGCAGGCAAACACTTACGAATTCCATGCCGATAAGGTAAGAAGACTCAGACAACGTTTGATCAGTGATGAGAAGGAGCAAGAAACAGAGATTCAGATGCATATATGGTTCGCACGTTCACTTGGAAATGAGTAGAAGGAAAGCCTAACACTAAAGGCATCCAGGAATGGGTTAACGAACAGAAGGCCTCTCAATAAAGAGAAATGACTCCCCATGTTTCTCTATCCCAACCCTATGCCGTTCGTCAGCTGCTTTAGGAACAGCTCTCAGGAGCAGATGTATAATATTAGCTTGAAGGGAAATCTCTGGAGAACCAATACTGCCAATAAAACCTGGTAGTAGCCATAAGTGTTGAACGATTGGATAGTTGCTTATGAACTGTCCGGAGGCATTTTTGCGCCACTCTTGTGCGCGGTGAGAATTCTCCTCCAAACGCAGTCAAAGAAAACTGAGAAAATAGCGTTGTGAAAACTACATACATGGAAACGATATGATCAGCTCTCAACTCCAAATCCTTACATCACATTCCAAATTTTGTGCGGATGAGCCTAACGATGTGTTATTTGAGGTTAACCGACCGGAAGGGTGGTAACTTGTTTGCTTCTATCAACCCCTTCGTGCGATCGTCAAATCTGAACAAGGCTTTCTGTTGCCTTAAGGCTCTCTACCTCTACTTCGAAGAGTCTCATATCATTACTTCACTGCTGATTATTAGATGACTCCTTCTTAGCATATGTAGCGTCTAAATTTCGTTTTAAATCAGACTTCGCGTTTCCGAGCTTCAAGCCGTAAAGCTGCATGATACGGAAACAGGGCTTTTTCGCTCATACGAAAAATGGCCCAAACTCTTCAGTTATTTGCACTCACCTTATATATTTTATGTGTTTGAAACCGCATGTTTTCTCTATGCAAGAATATCTAAGCCTCCTATAAAATAGTGGTAAAAAAGGAAACAATAGCGGGGTACTCAAGGCACGAAAACGACGAGAGCTTTCCTCACAACCTAACACAGTGGCTTCCGGAGCTTCATAAGTGTATCTTTCACGCGGATCTGCATCCAGAAATGTTTTTCGTCACTACTTCGTCCTTGTTTCGCGCTAATAACATACGTCTTACAGCCCCACGAAACGATGAAGCATAGGGCACGTTCGGGTCTGCCGTCGGCTTTAAGGGAAAGCCGCGGTAGACCACGCGAGGACGTTTGGTGTTGCTCGAGCGAAATGCGTCGTCAGCGATCCATGGGGCTCGACCACTTTATTAGGTTGATAAAGTAGTATTTGACAGGACAAGCTTTAATATGATTGTGGCGGCTGATGAGCAGCATTATTTTTGAATCAGCCTAGTAATCAAACACGTAAGTTAAAGTGCTTTGGTGCCTGCAGCTCAGCAATCGTTTATGGCAAAAAGATTCAAAAAATTGTGGGAAAGAGCGGAATACGTTTTTGAAAACCCGTGCATGGGTTCGGCTATGTTAAAGTATCGCTCTAGAATAAATAAGCTTCCTTGAATATGTTTGACGTACGAACTGGATTGCAAGATATTTCCAACTGAAAAATGGTAAAGGCTGGCTTTAATCAAGTTCTTCATGGAATGCGCCACACATTCTACATCTACGAACAAGTGTCGCGGCTGCAATTTTAATACCTATTTGGCCTATATAATGAACAGTTGTGGCCGCCGATGTGCAGCAAGTCGGTGTCTTATCCATTCCGGACAAATCTGGTACCGCATAACTGACTCCGGAGGGTGGAAGGCTTGGTTGGCCTGAGCGGGGAATGCGAACCAAGAATCTCGATATGGGGCACAACAGCCTGCGCCTTCTCCGACTCTGCCACCACGCGTATGATTGAGTGTTCATGCACGTGTTTTCCAAAACTGTTTCAACTTGAATTTTAAAATTGGCGCTATAGCCGTCCTATCAAATAAAGGAGCGCAAAAATTCGCCCCGAAAGGTGTCTCCGGTAAGCCTGCGGTGCAGTTACGGCATCAGGTATTTTAAAGAGAAGGAATTTTTTAACTTGTTGCTATGAACGGTCGAACCTAGAAGAGCAAAAGCAGGCATTATTTTTGGTCCAATCTTATAATTTCAGAGGCGGAAGCACGAAATGGAGCTCTACGAAATTAAAGCCCAGACGTACAGGGAATATCCAATCTCGAATAAAAGACAAGCACGAATATAATCTCCATCGGATCGATATCACGAATGGAAAAGTTTGAGCTATTGAACAGTCCTAGAACATATAAAACAAACATCAAAGCGCTAGCCAAATCCTTCAGGAGGCCTTCTAGATGTGGCAGAGCAACTTCGGTAGTTTCTATCACTGAGAACCTGTGTCGCTGGAACGACTCAGGGTACCGATTTTGTAAAAAAAAATCTGTTGTTGACAACATGCCCCTCGTAATCGTTCCAAAAAAATCAGCAATTTTATTAATACAGTAAAAGCAGGTACAATAATGTGATGGTCAAGCATTAGGGGAAGAGTCGGCGGCAGTAGCGTCACATCCTGCTGGGTTGGCATCCAGTGAAGGGTGATCGCGAATTTTACGTAACAGAACGCTACGCACTGCACCAGTTGCAGAATTTTGGAAGAGGAGTCAGGGAGGAGAAGGTGGCGAGGTGAGGCCGATGCCCGGCTTCCCTCGGAGGGCGACGCGCATCCTGGTTGCATGCGACGACCCGCTCCCCAATACGGATCAGCTGATGGTTTGTGTGAGTCGAGGCGGGGACCGAACGTACGACGAGGCCGAATTCCGTGCTTGGAGAGGAGCATTGTTTGTTGGGGGGGGGGGAGGCTGGCAGCAAGGCGACGTCGATCGATAGCGGCACACACGACACGCCTATAGCGGTCAGGGTGGGCGAGACGGTGGTCCGCCGCCGGGCGCCGACGTGGCCGGCCACACTGTCCGCGCTGTGCGGCGAGGGGGATCGTCCTCGGAGCGAGCCGTCCGCCGCGTCGGCGACGCCGGCTCCGGCTGACGAGCGACGGGAGGACAGCGCGCACAGCTGGGTGCCGGACGCGCGTTGGCGCAGTGCGGCCAGCGACAGCCGCGGCCGGCGGCCACTGGAGCTGGTCAGACGGACTCGCGAGAGGTCACCTGGACTGCGGGACATTACGTACGAATGGTCGCCGCAGACACGGCGAGAGCGCGGCGAAGGTCGCCGAAACAGGGCGACTTCACCGCACGATAATCGGCCGTGCTCCAGAACAGCGGAGCCGCCTTCTTTCTTGGGAAACTCTGACCATGATGATGACTTACTACGGAAAGGAGAAATCTTTCTCCCGAAGACCGCGAACACACGCAGTTCCACTCTCGCAACACTAGAGTCAAGATGAGACTAGGGATGTCGTTTGCCGAGCGGTGGTGACCAGCGATGTCCGGCAATTATTTACAAGAAAACAGAGCACGAAGGACGAAGAGAGAGGGATGGGAAACAGAGAGAAACCAAGAAGGAAACATCGGAAAGGAAACAATAGTGAACCAAATTTTGCTTAACAAACGTTCGAATTGGTGTGCGGGTATGACTGTTGCCAGTTCTTTGCTACGTGAACAAAACCCTTGCAATGGGTATTCATTTTCAACGAGACATATGCAATAGAATATAACACCAAGATCAATGTATCAATTTCCAACAAGGACTCAGGTGTAAGTCTACAGCGGTGGGTCCGCCCACTTCCTTCGTCAACATCTCCTTCTCCTTCCGCGTTTGTCCCGCTTTATGGCGGGGTCCGCTTTTCTGGTGCCATATCGCCATCTTTCCCGATCCCGTGCTAGATCAGGGTGGACACCAGCTACTTTAAAGTCCTTGTGTAACGTAACAGCCCAGCGCTGCTTCGGGCGCCCTCTAGGCCTCTTTCCAGACACTTCGAAGTTAAGACCTATCTTACGGACGCTGTCTTCTTTTCCATGCAGAACGTGGCCGTACCATCGCAGGCGAGCTTCTCGCATCTGTCAGCTATCGGAACGACACCGAAATTCTGCCAAATAGCTTCGTTTCGGATGCGGTCCAGGCGCGTGACTCCAGGCATCCAGCGCAGCATCTTCGTTTCCATTACGCTGAGGCGACTTTCCGTTTCCTTTGTCGCAGGCCAGAACTCAGCTCCGTACATCACTACCGGCCGGACGGCGGTTTTATAGATCTTTGACCTTAAGCGCTCTGGCATCTTCTTGTCGCAGAGTACTCCAGTCAACGAGCGCCATTTGATCCAAGCTGCACTCACGCGTGAGTTCACTTCAACCATCAGACTGCCATCAGAGGCTATTGCTGATCCCAAGTATTTAAACACCGAAGTGCGTGCAAGCTCAGTACCGTTAATCTTAATTGAGATCATTTACGTCAGTCGTCCACGGATCTCCCTCGATAGAGAGCCTTCGGGCTCTCTTGTTAAGAGGGATCTCGGGCCGCTTGTCGCAGGGCCACGTGGCGCGTCCCCGGGTGGTGGATAGGGGAATTAAACGCGAACCAAATGCGACCGTGTACTGCCCAGAGACGCAGGTGGGATGCAGGGGATGGACTCCTTGCTCCTGCTGTGTCGGGTCGATGCGTTCCTTGTGCGTGGGAGCGGCATGTTCGTGCACTGTGTGCGTGGATGTGTCCGTGACTGTGCGGATTGTAACTGTGTCGGCTCGGCCAAAAGCTTGCACTCGGTAGACTGGGAGTACATGTAAGGCGATTCGAGGCCGCCTTAAGTCTCGCCCCGTCCCTTCGGGCAGTCTGGCTGGCTGCCCGGAGTACCCCGCCCGCACGACAGAGCCTGACTAGCTACCCGTGTTGTATTCCAGTCAAACACAGCAGCACTAAAGGGCCTCATTCCCCTGACCCCGAAAGAGCCCCCATTTCTGCAGCGATGGGAAGGACGAGTACGGAGAGGCTGCTAAAATCTCAGGGCCTAACCAGGCTGCGCAAACTGAGAAGGACTAGGATGACGATCTGTACTTACAACGCCCGCACGCTTGCGTCGGAAGCATCCGTCGAGGACCTGATGATGGAAGCCAGGAAGATCAAGTACGACGTCATCGGACTGACCGAGACGAGAAGACACCACCCCCTACACGCCGCCTACGACTCCGGAGAAGAACTGTTCCTCGGAACATGCGACAGCAGGGGAGTAGGCGGCGTTGGTGTCCTCGTCAACACGCACTTGGCCATGAACATCGATTCGTACGAGTCTCTGACAAGCCGAATCGGACGTCTGCGACTGAAGCGATGTGGCTCCGCTCCAGCCTTGACTGTGTTCGTCGCGTATGCCCCAACATCCGACTACGACGACGAAGACGTCGAGGCCTTCTACGTGGAGCTGGAGAAGTTCTATAAGGAAGATCACACCTTCTACAAGGTGATCGTCGGCGACTTCAACGCCAAGATCGGGCCACGAAGGTCGCCGGAAGAACTTCACATCGGAACCCACGGTTTGGAGTGGAACGAGCAAGGTGAAAGGCTGTCTGAGTTTATCATGTCGACCAAGACCATCCATGGAAACTCGCAGTTCCAGAAGCCTCCCTCCCTACGATGGACCTGGGAATCCCCCGGTGGCCAGTTCCACAACGAGATCGACCACATCATCTTCAATCGCAAGTATTGCCTGACCGATGTCTCCGTTGTCCCCAAGTTCTACACGGGATCGGACCACCGCCTCCTTCGCGCGAGATTCCGCTTTTCGCGTCAAGGAGAGAAGGCCGCGAAGTTCAAGAAGAGGAGTCCCAGAACGACCATCAACTGGGATCTCTACACCTCTCTTGTCGGCCTTTGGGAAGATGCCGTCATGGACAACGTCGACGAGGAATACGATCGCTTCGTGCACCATCTCCACGATAGTGCTAAGGGAGCCGAGAGCTTGAAGAACACCAAGAGACGCCTGTCTCCGGAAACTCTCGAGCTGATACGCCAGCGTGGAGCAGCACGAGCGTCAGGCAACTATCAACTGACGTCCGAGCTTGCAAAGCTATGCAGAGCGGCGATAAAGGAAGATCTGAAGGAGAGAAGGGCGGAAGTGTTGGCCGAAGCAGCAGAGGCAGGGCTGAGCATCCGCAATGCCCGCCGGAACTTCGCCAACTTCAAGACCAAGATGACCGCTCTCCGACGTCCTGACGGAACCGTCACCTCTTCCAGAAGGACCATGGAGAAAGTCATCCACGACTTCTACTCCGATCTCTTCGATAGCCACGTCCACCTGCCCCTACGCCATCTTCCGCAGGATGGATACGTCATCCCCTCTGTTCTCCCTTCCGAGATCCGACACGCCATCTCGTCGGTGAAGAAACGTACAGCACCCGGTCCTGACAGGATCAGAGCTGAACACCTGAAGAACCTCCCGCCAGCGCTCATCAACACCTTGGCGCGGCTCTTCACACGCTACCTGTCCGAATGCAAGGTTCCATCTCAGTGGAAGACCAGCAAGACCGTCTTGCTGTACAAGAAGGGAGACGTGCACGACATTGGCAACTATCGCCCGATCTGCCTGTTGTCCGTAGTCTACAAGCTGTTCACTCGAGTCATCCTGAATAGGATTAGTAGAACGCTGGACGAAGGACAGCCATGCGAACAAGCAGGATTTCGGAGAGGATTCAGCACGATCGACCACATACACACCATTACGAAGCTCATCGAAGTGTCGCGAGAGTGCAAGCTGCCGCTGTGCCTTACTTTCATCGACCTGAAGAAGGCATTCGACTCCGTCGAGACTGAAGCGGTCATGGAAGCCCTGCTCACCCAGGGCGTTCCTACTCAGTACATCAGAGTCCTTCGAGAGCTGTACAGTGGATTCACGACCAAGATCTCACCATTCTACAACGACGTCGTCATTGACGTGAAGAGAGGGGTTCGACAAGGGGATACCATATCCCCGAAGCTCTTCAGCGCCACCCTCGAAAACGTCATGCGCGAACTAGAATGGGATGACATGGGAGTGAAGGTCGACGGCCGGCAACTGCACCATCTTCGCTTCGCTGACGACATCGTGCTCATAACACCGAGCATCAGCCAGGCGGAACGAATGTTGGCCGACTTCGATCGTGTATGTGGAAGCGTTGGACTGCAGCTGAATCTTACGAAGACGATGTTCATGAAGAACGGATGGGTTTCTGATGCCCCATTCTCGCTCAACGGAACGAACATCTCCGAATGCTCCAGCTATGTGTATCTGGGTCGCGAAGTCAACATGGCCAACGACCTAGCACCAGAGCTGAGCAGGAGGAAACGAGCGGCTTGGGGAGCTTTCAAGAGCGTCGAAGAAGTCGTGAAGAAAACGAAGAACGTCCGACTCCGTGCCCACCTATTCGACTCCACTGTTCTTCCTGCCCTAACATACGCCTCAGAGACCTGGGCTATACGAAAGCAGGATGAACACGCGATCAGCGTCGCGCAGCGTGGAATCGAGAGGACGATGCTCGGAGTGACACGACTCACGCAAGTGAGAGAAGGCCTCCGGAGTTCCGAGCTTCGCCGACGTTCGAAGATCAGAGACGCTGTCGCATGGGCCAAGTCGTCGAAAATTAGGTGGGCCGGCCACGTAATGCGATTCGCAGACACCCGCTGGACGAGAGCCGTCACAGACTGGATTCCGCGGGATGTCAAAAGAACACCAGGACGCCCACCAACGCGTTGGTCGGACTTCTTCGTGAAAGCCCTGAACGACCGATATGACGCTCTTCGTGTCCCTCGAGCGAGGAGGATCCATTGGACCACTCTGGCACGCGACAGGGACGAATGGAGACGCTGCTGGCGCCCGCTCGAGCAAGTCGATGATCAACGGGACGACAGGTGATACAGGTGATACGTCAGTCGTAAAATACTCGGTCTTCTTGACGTTAATTTGAGTCCGAACATCGACAGGCGGTCGCACTAAGCTTGCACCTCTCACTCGAGTTCACCTTTGTCTTCGCAGGCGAGCATCACTTCATCAGCATACAGCAACGTCCAAGGGACGGGCTTCTGAAGATCTCGCGTAATGGCATCCATTACGACAAAAAAGAGCAGTGGGGAAAGCGTAGATCCTTGGTGCACCCCAACAGAGATAGGAAACTCCGTCGAGGTTCCTGCTACAGCTTGCACACAACTCTTTGGACAAGAGCATAGTATTCGCACCCGCTCTATAAGATCTTCAGGAACGCTGTGCTGTCGTAGGGCGTACCATATAACCTCACGCGGTACGCGATCGAAGGCCTTCTCCAATTCGAGAAATGCAAGATGCACCGGCTTCTGTTTCTCGCGATGCTTCTCTACCAGAAGACGGGCGGCATGTATGGCATCGATAGTGTCACAACCAGCCACGAAGCCGCACTGATTGCTGGAAAGCTTGACGATTTCGCGAATTCGGCTATCGAGGATTCGCTCGAAGATCTTCATGCTGTGCGAAAGCAACCGAATCGGACGGTAATTTGAGCAGTCTGTTGGGCTGCCCTTCTTCTTCCAAATCAGGATCGTCGTACTTTCCTGCCACACACCAGGCACCTTCCTCTCCGCTACAACCTGGATGGAAAACTTGGCCAACCACTCAGCAGAGTACCAGAACTTCCAAGTCATCTGGACCAGTCAAGTTGCCCGGTCTCATCATCCTCAGAGCCGCGTCAGTTTCCTCCACAGTTATTTTGTGGACAGGACCGTGGATAGGAACCACAGAAGGGACGGCCGGATGAGGGAACTCTTCAGTCGAAATTTCCTCGAAATAATCGCACCATCGCTTCAAGGCCTTTTTGCGCTCTGTCAGAAGACGGCCGTTCTCATCATTGATGCCAAAGAACTTCTCTATATCCCCGAATTGGCGATGATGGTTTTCCGCAAATCGGTACAAATACCGCTCACCATCGCGCTACTCGAGCTTTTCGTAGACACCATTGTAATGAGTGGCTTTTGCAACGGCCACAGCCTTCTTGGCAGCTTTTTTTCGCTTCGTGGTACTTTTGCCAATTATCGGCGGTCTTGTCACCGAGAAAAACATGATAAAGCGACTTCTTCTCTCGCACTTTTGCTTTCACGTCGTTTGTCCACAGCCATGTCTGCTTGTCGACCTTCCGTCGCCCAGGCTTCGTAGTGCCAAGTTCTGACCTCGCAGCTTGAAGTATCGCGTCGGTCGCTTTCTTCCAAGTTTCGTCGAAAGTCGTAACTGTCGGTAACCGCACGCGACAAACCATAGCTGATTCCTTCTCTCTCATTCGCTTGATTCTTGCAGCACCGCATCGCTCAACCTGCTACACCCTCGGAGGGACGATCTTCAAAGTACAGATCCGCGGACGATGCTGTGGGGCGACTGTTTCATACGGCACGATTTTCGCGTGTGTGACGAGATTTCGGTCACGATCAAGGACGAAGTCTATCTGCGTCTTGGTGTTCCCACTATAGAACGAGATAAGGTGGGAGTTGCGTTTACGAAACACGGTGTTCATTATGGTGAGGTTATGCGATTCCGCATATTCAAGGATACGCTCACCATCTGTGCTACGCAACCCATAGCCGAATCCACCATGACAGCTGTACCCGTCTTTCGTAACGCCTACGTCCCCATTAAGGTCACCAGCGACAATGATGACGTCCTTCGACGGTACCTCTGCTGTCTTCTCATCAGGCAGGCTCCAAAACTCATCCTAACTTGATCGGAACAGCCAGTCTGCGGAGAATACGCAGAGAAGAAGCGAAAGAGTCGCTCTTTAGCGGCGACAACGATCTTCATTAATCGATCGTCAAAGCGCTCGACGCTTACAATCGAGTCCAGGAAAGCTCGGAGACGATTATACCAACACCGCTGGTGGTCCTGGGACTACCGCATAGAATGGCCTTGAAGCCACGTCCCATGTCTCTTGACTTGCGGCAGGACCACCTCGTCTCCTGCACCGCACAGAAATCAACTCTTCTACGCTCCAGTGCTTCTACCAACTCGCACGAGCGGCCTGTCAACAAACCTACATTCAGCGCTGCCACGCGGGTCCTGCTTACGTTACGGGACTTTCGGACTAGCTCAGTTGCCCCCCGATGCCGTCCTCGCACCAGGGACTCTCGCATACTTCTCACACTCGCCGGGCTTTGCGAGTGCGCGTCGGCTCCCTCGGACGCCGTAGCACTATCTCGGAAAACATTAGCTGACATACACCCATACGATGTAACATTGGGTTGCTCGTAGGCCGGCCTGTCACCAGGGCCTGTCGCCTGCATTCGAATGTCCGTGTTTGACTTAGCTCGCAGAAGCGAGCAGTTTCCAGTGGCACAGCGTGGAGCAACGGACTTCGCCACCTTCCTTCTTCAACATATTTAGAGAATTTTTCTGAAATCTCCTAAAAAACGATTTTGATGTTAAGCGCGGCTACAGAAATATCATCACTGAGGAAAATCGACTAGGTTTTTAATGCAATTAGCAAAAGCTCCCAGCTGGGATGAAGAGACAGAATAGTGTCCCGTCTCTATTTGCATCTGAGCTTGCACATCATATATTAAAGACTGTGTACAAAACCATTTTCACTGCGATAGTGTGTCACCTAAGGTTTTTTACTAAGAAGCTTCATCTGAAATATACTAAGCATTGGAATTTTGCTCAAATTTGTAATTCGATCTCAATGTCTGGGCCGGAGTATATACTCTCGCAACTCAATCAATAGCGGAAAGGGATATCGACAGTGTCCAAGCCCACCGTCTGCAGCAGTTCATGAGCGGTAACTCGTACGAACGCGGCGGAGGCCGAGGCGCACGCGGCGACCTTTCGTGCATAAAGACCGCTCTCGGTCACCTCAAGGGCCGTGCACAACAAGGTGTGCACTGAATATTTGCCGCCGCCTTCAACAGTCTGCTGTAGCTTCTAGTGGGCACGTGTTTGAGATCAGTGTTTTCTCACCGGGGGCATAAACTCGGGACAGAATCGGGTCACAGACTCAACTCAAACACCAGTGGTTGCTCCGCTTCCCAAATGATCTCGGCTGGTGCACACCTACGCACACTCAGGACATATTAAATTCCCCCCAACTGCTGTTGGACTAACCGTTGTTTGCCTCCTCGTAGATGACGACCTGACCTAACTACAGTGTGGCTGTCCTTAGCTGGAACCAACTTCGAAATTTAGAAATATGTAATTTGATAGAGAACCACCATGATCACATGTTGACGGAGAGGATGCCAACGAAGGCGATAGTGAAGTCATGCAGCTGCTAAACGATATGAAAGGTCTGCATCACATTAGAAAGAGCTGCTGGGGTGGCTACCCAGTTAAAGGAAATCCCCATCCTGATGTAACGATGGATCGTTCGTACGTTACCTCGGATGGACAGTCCGTTGTCGCGGACTCATTGGTAACAAAATAGAAATTCTCTGTATACGGTGTCTTCATGGAGCACATTTTTGTTTTAATCTGTTGAGATGCGGGACACATTATACTTCTATATATTGTCCTTAAGTCAATTTGCCTGGAATCGGGTGCATGCTACAGCGAGCACGTCCTCCGACTCCAGGCTATACATTGGGTCCGAATGAATCATTTTCGGATATCCCGATCCGAATCATCCAATTATCCGGGCGCCGCGAAATTGCACTTATCCGAATCATCCAGAAATCCGGGGTCCGCGAAATTGCCATTATCCGAATCATCATGACCGTGGATGATTCGGATAAAATCGGATAAATTCGGATAACCTGTTCAATTTCCTCGCTCCATTTTGAAATCGCGCATCTTTGATAAAAGCACATTCAAAACGAATTTCGCAGGCGGGCACGCTGCTGAGTACGTTTAAGTTACGTTACGTTTTCGCGCCCCACTGTGAAGTAGTGTCGTAATGACGTTGAATACATTTAGCAGTCTGCTGAGGGTTACATTGATCTTTGCATCTTTTCCTTCAAATACCATGTTGCGCTACCGGGGCCAGCAAGGACAGAGACTGATGGTGAGGAGAGAATGGATTACGTACGCCCTCTGATCGGCACTTCGATATTTCATATTGTATAGCATTCGGCGCAAATTGGGTCGAGGGGGGGGGGGCTCACCATGTAGAACAGTCCCATACCGCAGTTTGCGGTGCGTGAAATTAAAAATGTTATTCAACACTTGTGTGTCTACCATTTGTTGAACTGTGTTGGACTATTTCTGATGTAATTCGACATTCATGTGCCTTCTTGGGAAGAAGGAAAAGCAATGAATACATGGTGACCCCCCTCCCCCGATCCAATTTGCGTCATTTGATTATGGCATTTTGAAAAGCTCGGATCTTAGAATAATTCATCTTGGAATCAGGGATGTGCGGAAATTTTTAAAGAAAAGCGGAAGACGGAATACGGAACGGAAGAGCTTAAAAATGGGCAAAAACCGGAATCCGAAACACCGAAACAGAAGTGAATGAAACTCATTACTTTGTCTATTCTTTCATAAGTATACATGTAACCATAATGGTAGTAATAACTGAGTTGCCATTAACGAATTTACAGTACCGGACATGCCGCTGCGTCCAACAAGCACAAGCGGCGCAAAAGATGAGAAGCGGCGCAAAAGGGCGCCGGAGAGCGCCGTTTTCCGCTCGCCACGCGCCGCGCCCGTTAGTGCGCGGCGTCCTCGACTTCTGGACGTTAGACTGAATGAAGGAGCTTATCCATGCGTTCGGACGAGCATGGCCTACTGTTTAGATCTAACTTCCGGCATGGCGCGCGCTCTGAACAATGCATGTAGGCCGGCAGAATCAATCGGGTGGGCGCGACCACTCGCAGAGTGACGTTAGGCTGATGGGCTGATGGAAGGAGCCTATCCATGCGTTCGGAAGAGCATGGCCTACTGTTTGGAACTAACTGCCGGCATCGCGCGCGCTCTGAACAATGCATGTAGGCCGGCAGAATCAATCGAGTGGGAGCGACAACCTGTACAGCAAGCGACAGCTTGAACAGTGAGAGCATGGGGAGTTTTAACGAAAATTCCTAGCCTGCCTTCCCACTCAGGCATTGCTCTCGGACTGTCCAGCTTGCATCTGGAGTGCGCCGTAAACAATGCATATAGAATCGAACCTATCAATCGAGTGGGCGCGGAAGCTTGTAGAGTGCGCGTTTACGGAGTTTTATCAGAAATCCTTGGCCGCCCTACTCAGGAGCTGTTCTAGTACTGTCCAGCTTGCATCTGGAGTGCGCCGCGAACAATGCATATAGAATCGAACCTATCAATCGAGTGGGCCGACCGCTCGCAAATTGCACGCGCGGGCGTGTTTGGAGCGCGATAACTCTGTCAACTGTGAACCCTTCCGGCTACAGCTTGTGAATTTTGTAGCCAGTGAAAAGCTCTAGCAGCTGGCCGAAGCACAGCGAAGTAGCCTAAGAACTGACAAAGTTACGGTGGTGCAAAATGCAGGTCAGGCTTGTGTGACACGATTTTTTCCAAATTCAGTCGACCCCTGCGGAAAGACGCGGAGAGCTAGCATCTTACAAATATGCAGGCGAGCAGAACGCTTAAGGTTCTTCACGAAAACGTGCTTACAACTCCCTAGCTTATCAAATTGCCTTAGTACCAGCTGCCGCTTTAGAGCGGCGGACGGCAACAGTAAAGATTCTTCCGCCCTTATTCCTTCCATTTTTGAGTTTTCGGCACTTGCAATAACACTGTTCTGTTCAGCTCGATGAGCTCTATCGAACGGTGTCAATCTCGACCAATTTTGGAGATATCGATTTTTCGACAATTTTGCATCGGGGGTGAGGCCGCAGCGGAGGAGGGCCGATGACGTCACCGAAAACCAATATTTTGGAATCTGGCCAAGTTGGACACCATTCGATAGCGCTTTTGATGGTGAATGGAACAATTTTACGTAGAGTGGCGAGAACTGTGATGTGAGCGAGTAAGAGCGAGGAGAGCATGATCATTGTTGTGATAAATTGTGCGCGCTGCGTCTTCTGAGCGCGATAGCTCTGTAAAGTGTGAACCTTTCCGGTTGCAGCTTGTGGGTTTTGTAGGAAGCTAAATGTTCTAGTAGTGTGCCAAAACACGGTAATGTAGCTTATGAATGGACGAAGTTACGGTGGTGCAAAAATGCAGGTCAGGCTCGTGTGACACGATTTTTTCCAAATTCAGTCGACCCTTGCGGAAAGACGCGGAGAGCTATCATCTTACAAATATACAGGCAAGCAGAACGCTTAAGGTTCTTTACTGAAGCGTGCTTACAACTCCCTAGCTTATTAAATTGCCTTAGTACCAGCTGCCGTTTTAGAGCGGCGGAGGCAACAGTGAAGCTTCTTCCCCCCTTAATCCCTCCGGTTTTGAGTTTTCGGCACTCGCAATGACACCATTATCTTTAACTCGATGAGCTCTATCGAACGGTGTCAATCTCGGCCAGTTTTGGAAAAATCGATTTTTTGACATTCGCGGCGAAGAAGAGGATGAGGCTCTCACCGCTCTTCAACGGAGCGCGCTTTTACAGCGCGGAGTGTGGTGCTCGTGTCTCCATTGGAATTCGTTTCACTCAGTGGTAGTAAACCATCTAGTGGAAGTTGAAGTGGGGTTGGAGATAAAGTGTAAGTTAAGGGAATGGTAGGATCGGATAAAAGAATTTTTATCGATAGCAAATTAACAACAAAAAGGGGTCAATATCAAAATCAACAAATATCAAACAACAAGAATCAACAAATATCGAACAGTCCTGGGCAAAAATGGAGACATACATTTACATTGTACATACATACAACGTAAAAGCACATCACAGCACAAAAGCCTAGAATATCGATCAGTTGCTTGATTCTATTTATACCAGTCGTTCGGCGGCCTAGCGGCCGCCTACGACTGGTTGGGGGCTTCGCCCCCAAACCCCCAGAATAGGACGCCATGGCCGCTACGGGTTTCCTGTTCTTCCCTAGGCCTTCTGACCATTATGTTAATCGAGATGGATCGGCTGATCTTCCTCAACGTGATCCTCAAAAAATCGATAATATCGATCGATATCGATTGGTCGACTTCAGATTCGTCTTCAGCGACCTCGATTACCCCCAAGGCCGAAGTTTCGCGCCACTTGAGCGCCATCCTCAAAAATCGATAATATCGATCGATATCGATTGGTCGACTTCAGATTCGTGTTCAGCGACCTCGATTACCCCCAGGGCCGAAGTTTCGTGCCGCCGACGTGTTCGGCACGTCTGCGGCTCGCCTTGCACGGTCGCCGACGTGTTCGGCACGTCTGCGGCTCGCCATGCACGGTCGCCGACATGTTCGGCACGTCAACGGCTCGCCATACACGATCGACGACGTGTTCGGCACGTCTGCGGCTCGCCATGCACGGTCGCCGACGTGTTCGGCACGTCTGCGGCTCGCCATGTACGGTCGCCGATGTGTTCGGCACGTCTGCGGCTCGCCATGCACGGTCGCCGACGTGTTCGGCACGTCTGTGGCTCGCCGTGCACGGTTGCCGACGTGTTCGGCTGCCGCGCCCCATCTCAAGTGTGACGGACGGACAGTGTGACACACGCACACACGCACACACACACACGCTTGCTGCTTTATATATAGTAGGATTTTGATGACCTCGCAGTGGTATCCAATTCTGGGCTGACGCACAGAAGTGTGTCGGTAAGTCTGAGAAAATGCCAAATTTGCCTACTATCGTTAAAATCGAAAATGCGTTCAATATCGATCAATGATCGATAATGATTCTAATCCTTGTGCTTTTCGCTTGAGGTTAACGGTTTAGGATTCGAGGGATGTTTATGGCCTATGGTATTGCAGATGTTCCTGATAATTTATTGAACTACAAGTGCTCCGACACGTCTCACGGCGTGTCTCGCACTTGGGCGCTTCGCGCGACATTACAGCATCACCGACCAATAGAAAGCAGTTTTTGTAAATCATAAAATTCGCTAACATCTAGGACCTGCTGCGTACTTTATCGGCATCAAGCCCTTCACCACTTCGGTACCTTCGAGAATCGCGTCGGGATCCCTCAGCTAGCCAATAGCCGACCTCGCCACTCCCGCCTTGGGCCGACACAATTGCAGCGATTGCAATCGCTGTGCAATGCGCAGCGATTCGGACAATCGCTGAAGCGACTCGGAGGTATGCCAGATGCCACAGACATTCTCTCCGAACCGGCCATTAACGTCATTGGTTTGTGCTGCGCAGTACTTCTGTCCCTCAGATTGCTCCTCCGCAACTGTTCTCATGCTCAACAGCTAGTGTTTCCAGATATCGTTGACACTTCTTCCAAAGCCAGGTTTCCCCTCACTCGCTTCTTCTTACTGGGTCTAATTTCTGGTCCACCTTTACTGGTCTTCCCTTCCCCATCTTCCTGGCCCCACCTCCTGGTCCACTTCTTTGTTTCCACTATTGACCCCCTACTGGTCTTCTCTTGCTGGTTTCTTCGTCCAGGCCCTTCCTCCAGGTTGTTCCTTTCCTTCCTGGTCGCTCTCCTGGTCCACCCTAGAGGTCCCCCTTACTGCTCTTCTCCACCATCCCCTTAGTGGTTCTCCCATGCTCACGGCAGATGTCGGTGACACGTATTCACAATCAGGACGCTTGTTGCGCGACGTAGTGGGCCCTCTTCTGGATCCAGAAGCTCAAAAGAGCCGTCTTCCGAATCCAAAAGCTTAGAAGCGCGCGCAGTCGTCGCTGTGTCGAGCATGAAGAGGCTATGCATATTGCAGATTCCTTGTTCTCCATATGAATTCCCTGACGGCTCCCTTCTTGTTGGTTCCCCGTCCTGTTCCTGTCTCCAAGTCCCTTCTTCCAGGTAGATTCCTTCATCCCCCCCCCTCGGGATCCTCCTTACTAATCTACCCCAATTAAGTAGCCCTCCCACGCTCACGACACGATGACGGCGAACGAACGCTCATCGCGCGACATCGGTGTCACATCTTCTAAATCCGGTCTCCCTTACTGGTAATGGATCCCCTTGCTGATCCTCCTTACTGCTCCCCCCCCCCCTGATTAGTAACTCCCTACTGGTCCCTCCTTATTGCTAAACCCTTCTTGGTGCCACCTCCCGGCCTGCTTTATTGGTCTCCCTATCGACTCTGATCCTGATCGCTGTCGGCTCTCCACCCTCGAAGTCCCCCTCCTACTCTTACCCCTTTAGTTGTCTTCTCATGCTAATGGCACGAAGTCGGCTTCTGAGTCTGGACGCTCGGAAACGCGCGTAGGTGCTGCTGTGTTAAGCAGCAAAGCGCTGTGCTTTCCCTGCTGCAGCAACGTCTCACGTATAATAGCAAATCTTGCCCGCGTTGTAAATGATGAGGCGTATCTCACTCAGGTTAGATCACTCGACCGCCCCCGCTGTGGATCATGCAGCGTATCTCACTTAGGTTAGATCACTCAAACGTCATCGACCACTAACTCAATTGTACAGGGGTAGATATAGTGGACGGTGTCTCCTCTTCTGACTCCGGACGGTTGTGGTGCGGCGAAGGGAGTCCGTCTTCTAGATTCAGGCACTCAGAAACGCGCGCAGATGCCGTTGTGTCAAGCAGGAGGAGGCTACGCGTCCTCTGCTGTAACAACATCCCATGTTGAACGGCAAACGTTGCTCGCGTGAGGTACGCTGAGGCGTCGCAAGGGGTTCCATGACATTGCGCGTTGTTCCACGAGGCGTGTCTCAGCCAGGTTTCTAACCTGAGTGAGATACGCCTCATCATCTACAGGGCGGGAAGCTAACTCAATTATATAGGGGTGGATATTCCGTCGACCTATAATAAATGGGTGATAACTAGTAATCTTTTAGAATTAGAGATCTCCTGGACCGCAAACATTTTATCGGTGATTTTAAATAATTCTGATATAGGTGAGTATTCATTTGCTTTATGTCAAATGTGACTAATAACTGAATACAAGTTAGCTTCACTGAGCCGCTTCGCCTCCTACCCTGTGTCTTCATGAGGCGCACACCAGTGAACCAAGTCGCTCACACATGGTGAAATCAGAGTCCTCTGAAACTGCCGAGTGCTATAGTACCCATCTTGTATCCAGAACCCTTTGGATGCTTTCGGATAAAAAACACAACACAATTAGAAATGTGGTTTCATTGTACTATTCAATCGTTTGCAGCCATAATGTTAGGACGTGCTCGGCATTCTACTTCAAAAAGGATGCGATTTCGTCTTCAAATATTGTGTGCTGTCGTACTCAACTGTCGTAACTCGGTCGGGAAGATCTCAGGAGTGTTGGAAGACCTCTAATATGGACGAGTCAGGCCTCGAAAGTCCGCAGGTGGACAGAGAGACAGCTTCCGTTCATCCTTAGGCAGCTTGGAGTGTCGTTTGAGAAGCGATGCGTTGTCTGCTTGAAGCATGTGACTCAAGATTACCTCTCTCACTCCCAAAAAATCCCCTTCCCTTCCTAAAGTGCATCCTGAAGGCTTCAGTGTAGCCTCCCAAACTTTTGCATGCCACCAGCCCTACAGGGTGGCTGAAAAGTTCGGGCAATTTTTCAAAGTATTTCAGCAGTACGAAAAAACTACATAAACGCCAAAGATTTGCAAACAAAAATAACAGAAACTTCATTAGATCAACAACAACATAATACAACAGGAAAATTCACAACAAGTGCTGAAAATTTCCTCCTTTGGCTTCAATACATTTTCGCAGTCGTTTTGGGAAGTCGCTGATGATGGTCGCACACTGCTCCGCTGTAATCTCGTCCCAGGATCTCAACAACGCCGATTTCAGCTGCTCAACGGTGGCGTATCTTGTAGTGGAGATCTTCTGCTCCATGATCGACCACACAGAATAATCCATCGGGTTGAGATCAGGCGAGTTGGATGGCCAGATGTCCCTGCTCCAAAACCCTGGGAAGAGCTCCTCGCAAACGGCGATCGTGGATTTGGCGGAATGCGCTGGTGCCCAGTCCTGCTGAAGAGAAAATCCGGTTTCGCCAAAATGGCTCGTCGCCCACGGCTCCAGTACGTCGCGGAGGACATATTGCTGGTAGCTGGCAGCGTCAATTTTGACGTTCTGCTCCATGAAGACCAGCGGCGTCTTTCCGGTAGCGCATATTCCAGCCCACACCATCACCGAGGCTGGAAAATGGCGGCGGCTGATGGTCCTTGCGGCCGACGTCTTCTGCTGACCCTTTTTAAGCAGCTGCCGGCGATTCTGATGGTTGTGAACCGGCTGGACCGTGAAGATCTTCTCGTCGGTGAACAGCACCTTCGACAAGCGACCATCGCCGACCAGCTGACGCATTCGCCTGCATTTCCTCAACCTCTCAGCTTTCATCGCGTCGTTGAGGAAGTGAATACGAGCTACTTTGTAGCTGCGTAATCCCAGCTTCCTCCTGGCAATATGCTGGACTCGTTCCCTACTGATCCCGAGATCCGTAGCCATCTTGTTCATCGACACCTCAGGATTACGGCGAATGCGACAACGAACCTTGTTGATGTTCTCCGGTGTTGTCGCAGTGGTGGGACGGCCGCTGCGGGGACGGTCCGAGGTCCCGCCAGTCTCCTTGTACCGTCTTACAATCTTGTAGACGGTCCTTTGTTTGCAGCCGGTTGTTCGAACTATGTCCGCGGTCCTCATTCCCGTCTTGTGCAGCTCGACAACGGTGATACGCTCACTTTCACGAGACATAACGCAAGCACAACTGAAAACGAGAAAACTGGAGCAACAGATTCTAGATCAAAATTGCGCGAGGAATACAACGGAAACAACAGAAATAACAAAAAACCTCAATTTCAAGGCCAAAAGTAGCGCCGCAAAAAATTGCCCGAACTTTTCAGCCACCCTGTAGTGCGCTGGCCGGTCTCAGCCACTGTAGATTTCGCAAGCCGTCATCGCTCTCGGAGACTCCCTCCTCGCGGCCGCGAGCACGTGATTGACACGTGGACCAAGTCTGGAGACCATTCGCGCCCGCGTGCACGCTAACCGTCTGGGATCTCCCCTGCCGCGCTCGCAACCGCGGTCGCGGGGGCGAGTAGCCCCGCAACCCGCGGCAGAGGGTGATGACGTCATCGAAAACCGATATTTCCGAACCGGGCCAAGTTGGTTAAGATTCGATAGAGCTTTTCGTGCTGAACAGAAAAGTACCATTGCGAGTGTTGAATGCTCAAATCTTGGCGAGTAAGAGCGCAAGAAACTCTAACCGCTATCTTTCGACGCTTTAAACTGGCAGCTGTGCCTAAAACAGTTTAGGCAGCTGAAGCGTTATGAGCGCGTCATCGTAAGGTACCTTAGGCGCCCTGTTAGCCCACGCATTTTAAGCGCGTTAGCTAGCTGCGTTTTCCCGCAGTGGTTCACCGAAATCGGAAAAAATGCGTCACACAACCCGCATCTGCATCTTCGCATCTCTGTAACATTGCCTATTCTTAAGCTACGCCACTTCTACTTTGGCGTACTACTAGAACATTTTACTGCCTATAAGACCCACGAGCTGCAGCCGAAACGACTCGAACCTGACCGAGTTACTGCGCTATAAACACGCCCGCAGGTGCAATTTAGCACAATAACGGTCGATGTTCCCTCTGCTTTTACTCGCCCAGAATACGGTATTCGCTACTCGTAGCAGCGCTGTTCAGTTCAGCACGAAAAGCTCTACCGAATCTTAACCAACTTGGCCCGGTTCGGAAACATCGGTTTTCAATGACATCATTACCCTCTGCCGCGACCTAGAGCGGCGCCCTCTTCTTCGCCGCGAATATCAAAAAATCGATTTTTCCAAAACTGGCCAAGATTGACACCGTTCGATAAATCTCATCGAGCTGAACAGAACAGTGTCATTGCAAGTGCCGAAAACGCAAAAATGGAAGGAATAGGGGCGGAAGAATCTTTACTGCTGCCGTCCGCCGCTCTAAAGCGGCAGCTGGTACTAAGGCAATTTAATAAGCTAGGGAGTTGTAAGCACGCTTTCGTGAAGAACCTTAAGCGTTCTGCTCGCCTGCATATTTGTAAGATGCTAGCTCTCCGCGTCTTTCCGCAGGGGTCGACTGAATTTGGAAAAAATCGTGTCACACAAGCCTTACCTGCATTTTTGCACCACCGTAGCTTTGTCAGTTCTTAGGCTACTTCGCTGAGCTTCGGCGAGCTGCTAGAGCCTTTTACTGGCTACAAAATCCACAAGCTAGCCGGAAGGGCTCACACTTGACAGAGTTATCGCGCTTCAAACACGCCCGCGCGTGCAATTTGCGAGCGGTCGGCCCACTCGATTGATGGGTTCGATTCTATATGCATTGCTCACGGCGCACTCCAGATGCAAGCTGGACAATCCTAGAGCAGCTCCTAAGTAGCTCGGCTAGGGATTTCTGATGAAACTCCTCAAACTCTCACTCTACAAGCTTCCGCGCTCACTCGATTGATAGGTTCGATTCTATATGCATTGTTCGCGGCGCACTCCAGATGCAAGCTGGACAGTACTAGAGCAGCTCCTGAGTAGGGCGGCCAAGGATTTCTGATAAAACTTCGTAAACGCGCACTCTACAAGCTTCCGCGCCCACTCGATTGATAGGTTCGATTCTATATGCATTGTTTACGGCGCACTCCAGATGCAAGCTGGACAGTCCGAGAGCAATGCCTGAGTGGGAAGGCAGGCTAGGAAATTTCGTTAAAACTCCCCATGCTCTCACTGTTCAAGCTGTCGCTTGCTGTACAGGTTGTCGCTCCCACTCGATTGATTCTGCCGGCCTGCGCCATGCCGGCAGTTAGTTCCAAACAGTAGGCCATGCTCTTCCGAACGCATGGATAGGCTCCTTCCATCAGCCCATCAGCCTAACGTCACTCTGCGAGTGGTCGCGCCCACTCGATTGATTCTGCCGGCCTACATGCATTGTTCAGAGCGCGCGCCATGCCGGAAAGTTAGATCTAAACAGTAGGCCATGCTCGTCCGAACGCATGGATAAGCTCCTTCATTCAGTCTAACGTCCAGAAGTTGAGGACGCCGCGCACTAACGCGACTTGCCTCAGACGCGGCGCGTGGCGAGCGGAAAACGGCGCTCTCCGGCGCCCTTTTGCGCCGCTTCTCATCTTTTGCGCCGCTTGTGCTTGTTGGACGCAGCGGCATGTCCGGTACTGTAGATAGCTGGTAAGGCAGCATGCGACTCTTTTTCACGAACATATAACAATAAAAATCCTTGTATGCGTATTATTACTAAGCTGAATTTTCAAAAATTACTAATGTAACAAACCGAAGTTTGTTCAAAACCTGTCTGTAAATAGGAAGAGAGAATTTTAAACGCAATGAATCCAGCTGGCGAGTAAGATGCCAGAGATTTCGCCACCCACAGCACTTAATCGGTCTTATTGAATGTCCCAGGTCTATCCCAATGAGGAGAGGGCAGAGTTGCGGTTACAGTTGCGTTCATTACCCACGACACGACATCTACGCTCTGAGTTCGCATGGGTACCATTGTATCACTTGACAAGAGCTGACGCTCTGAAACAAACTCAGAGGAGGGGATTGGAGAGGCAAGACACCGCATACCCTCCTCCGACTAGGATAGATCCAATGTCCCTATGGAGCGCACTGTTAGTAGCCTAAGAGTGCTTATAGAACACTGATCTAGATTTGGTGCTCCAGGCCAGACCTAACAAGGACAGCCTCCGGAGTGGCGATGAGCTTTTGCGATGCAATTTTTACAAGATGTAGGATCCCGTGTGGGGGGTCCAAACCATAGTTATTTTCTTCGGAATGCTCTTCTTTGGTCGAAAAAAACCGTGCGTACGCGTGCGCGCGAAGTTCATGGCGCCCTGCTGCCACACAACCGGGTGTGGTCGGTTGGCGGAGTGGTTACAGGGTCGCCTCTCGGGTGCAACGAGCGGGTTTGATGGTTCGGCACACATCGGATCGTTATTATTATGGATTTGCGTGATCACAGGAGTCAATTTGTACACGGTTAATTCTTTTAGCACGTAAACCTAGCCTTTTCAGGCTTTAATTTGAGTTACCTCTCAATAGATCGTATTTGCACTGTTCCATATCAGCAACGATATCGTAAATGCACACAAACACATAAACTTCACGGGATAAGTATGAATTTGGTCTGATACCGGTAAAAATTTAACATTAACAATTAAATGTCCTTTTCACCCTCAGGTGCATGATTATTTGATACAGCATTACCCGGAATTTGCTACACACAGCAGAAACGACATGTTGAAAATAAGTAAATAGCATAGAACACCGTACGAGCTGGATTCCATTCGCACGCATTTGTTCGATTGCAGGTTATAAGCCAGACCTACCAGCAGTTCTGCGCTTCGGTATTCCGGCCATGTCTGGCATAGGCTTGAGTGGTCGATGGATAAGTTGATGATCACCCGGGGCCCTTCTCTACGCCTACCGATCATGCCTTCAACGAAGAAGAAGTAATGATGTCTTGTCAGGGATAGGAAGATTGTTCTTCCCTACGTTTGCAAGATGCTGCTAATGTGATAAGCGATTAAGTTTTAAATGTTTCACAGTTCTCTATCAAAATTGTTGATTGTCATTGTCAGCCATGGGCACAGTTACTTCATGTGAGCAAGAAACTTTTTATGTTAGCGACCCAATAGAGCGATACAGTGCAAATACGATCCATTGAGAGGTAACTCAAATGAAAGCCCAAAAAGGCTTGGTTTAAACACTAAAGGAATTAATCGTGTACAAATTGACTCCTGTGATCACGCAAGTCCATAATAATAACGATCCAATGTGTGCAAAATCGGTGGCGGCATCGGGGACCGAGCCATCAAACCCGCCCCGTGCACCCGAGAGGCGACCCTGACACCACTATGCCAACGGACCACATCCGGTTGTGTGGCAGCAGGGCGCCATGAACTTCGCGCTCACGCGTCCAGACCTTATTTTTTTCTACAAAAGAAGAGCATTCCGAAAAAAGTAACTATGGTTTTGGACTCCACACACCCTACATCCTGTAGAAATTGCATCGCAAAAGCTCACCACCACTTCGGAGGCTCTCCTTGTAAGGTTATTAGGAAAAAAGATCAGCATGCTCCGGATAAGGAATTTGATTCTTTATCAAGCACTCAAACCTTTGTTGACCTACTCTATTCGATAGTACATCGTTTCAAGAAAAGAAAAAAGAATCCAATTTGGTTAGTGTTTCGACATCAGGGTGCACCACCGGTTTGAAAGCAACACAATCACAAACGCCTTGTTAATCTCTTTCTTCAGCCTTTCGTTTATGTTCGAGAGGTGAATGAAGGCAGTGCAAAGCAATGAATGAGAGTCACCATTTCCGTTCCGTCTTCCGGCTCAAAGAAGAGAGGAGCACGGAACGGAACGGAAGGGCTGAAAACGGCCGAAGACCGGAATTCGGAACAGGGAAGCAGAAATTTCGCACATCGAAGAGCTGGATCATTCCCTGTTTGGAATGATCCAGCTCTTCGATGTTTCCTTCCTTGACGAGAGGTGGGAGTCTTTCGATACATACACTGTTATTATTGTTGCTGTTGTTGTTAAAGGATGGGTTCTTCTCTTTAACCCATTGACGACCGCGCGGCCCAATTTCGGCCCGCAGTTTTTCTGTCGCGTGGGACCGCGCGGCCCAATTTTAGCCCGCGGTTAAAAAAATGTTCGCTGCGGCGCACTTCCTCGATTTTTCATAGTTTACTAGTATTCATTAGATTCGTTGGATCCTACCAATGCTACCTGCACAGTGGTCCGAGAATCATTTACTTCTAACGAAAGCTTTGATTAAAAAAATCAGCACAACACACTATTCAAACCTCAAATAAATAGATACTACTCACGAACAGCTACGTATATCTTACAAAAATGGTCATGGTTAAGACATCTAGTCAAATTTCTTGCGAAAAACTTGAACCCAATTTAGAAAAAATATTTCAAACACTTGCTACATCGTTTGGTCACCTTATTTGCACGATTCGTGACGAACGTGCGCCCTTTTCTGTGCTGACCTTTTTGTAGCAGCAAATACATCTTCTACGTTTTGCTTCGAACCTGTTCCGGCCTTTCCCAATATGTGGCTCACCCATTGGAGAGGGAGCTTCATTTGGAATACCGTGAAGTAGTGAGTGCACGAGATTCGAGCCTCAAGGCGGTCCCAGCGCGCGGTCCCACGCGCCAGACACGCGATTTGCCGCGCGGTCGTCAATGGGTTAAGGAACGGTAGTATTCTGATAAACTGCATCTTTCGTTAATGAGTCGGATATCCGATTCGGATATCCGAAATCCGGGGTCCGCGAAATTGCCGCTATCCGAATCATCCAAAAATCCGGGGTCCGCAAAGTCGCCCTAATCCGAATCATCCAATTATCCAAAGATTTTCGATCGGATCCAATGTATACTCACGCATATTTCTATTTCTATTTCTTGGGATATGTACAGAAAAGGGCGCATAGAGCGCAGTCGGAAGAAGTGCTGGATGTCACGGGCACTCGATACCAGTTATTGGTTCGGATTTCACACCCAGGCCAACCAAGCCTTCCATCCCTCCGGGACGGGATCTCATCGAAAATAGTTCCAGATGAACTGCTTTTTTATTACGTTTCAATCAAAGATTGAGCTTCTGTAAAGCTACATCTCAGCTCTAAGCATTTTTCTTCAGGTAGAATATACTTTACTTTTGAAAAAAGGAGAATGTTGAGCATGATCTCACCTGAGATCACTAAGATCACTTAGAAAAGACTTGATTTTTTGAGCAAGTGCTAAATAAACACTATGCTATTGTAAACTCCAGTTTCAGCTCCAATGGTCTTGTTCAGGAAACATTTTATTTTTGGAAAAATCCAGGATGGGAAAATCACTCCACCTGATCGGATGGAAGGTTGCTAGGAGAGACATGATTTTTCCCCTACTACAAATTGAAGTTTAAATTTCGGTAAGATCCATTATCAGCTTCAGTAGCTACATCACTCAAGCATTATAAAAAAAATGTGTCGCGCCGTCTCAGCGGAAATTGAGCAGCAATCGATCCATTTCAGCTATTTTGAAAACCGCTCCGAAAATTTTGTAATCCAATTGTAGACCTATAAAAAGTCAATTTTTTATTAGATGCAGTTTCAAATCCAGATGACGTCCTCTTTCCGTAGAAGAAGCGGTGCTCAGGGTGTCGCAGTATCGTTGCAATGCCTAAAAAATCTTCATTTAATCGATTTATGTGGGTTAAAACTTAATTGAATATTACTAATTATTTCCCTTTCTTTTTCACATTTTCTATAGTTGTTTGCAACAAAAGAGAGAATTTAACATTGAAATCCATCGATTTTCTCGAGGGGGTCGTAAATTTTAGGCAGAAATCACGGCCCACGATTTAGCCTGCTACGGGATAGGTGAACTGGTACCGGACTCACCTGGAAAGGATAAAACACTGATTTGCTCAACGGCCGGCCACGCAAGTCGTATAGGCCAAATATTAGGTTGTAACGAAATAAATGGCACTGAACCACTGTAAATTTAAACAGTTAATATCTCGGCTTGTAGGCAAGTTCATTAATCGAAATAAAAACCTTCTGATTCCGCACATCTTTGCCAACGTGACACAATCTTTTTTATCCCAGTAGCATAAAAATCAGAAGTTCTGGAATTGACGAAATCTGCGAAGGCACTTTCGGCTCCTGTTGGTATTTGAATATTTTCCCTACCAAGAAGTCGCCAAGATGCTTGAAGAAATGGTAGTTTGTTGGGGAGAGGTCGGGAGAAAACGGAGGATTTGGTAGAGTTTCAATGCTCAGCTCATTCAATTTCTGCAACGTCATTCGTGCTACATGGGGGCGAGCATTGTCGTGCAGAAGGAGAACTCGCCTTCGGTTTACCAAGGCCGGCCGGATATCCTTCAACTTTTTCATCATTTCTTCAGTTTCAATGCAGTATTTCTCTGCCGTGATGGATTCACCGGGAGGGAGGAAGCTATGGTGAATAATTCCCAGCGAACACCACCATACTGTCACCATTCCTTTCTTTTGGTGCAATTCCGGCTTCGCAAAAACCTTGGGGCTCTCATCGCTGTCCACCCACTGTGCCGATCGTCGCCTGTTGTCGTACATTGTCCATTTCTCGTCACAGGTTACAATGCGATCAAGGAATGGGTCCGTTTCGTTCCGTAGAAGCAGTGCGGACGAGATCGCATATCGTCGGTTTCTTTGCTCCTCAGACAGCTCGTGAGGCACCCATCTTTCCAGCTTTTTGGTCTTTCCAATTTCCTTCAGATGCCGGGCAGCTGTGTTGTGACTGACGCCAAGAACCTTCGCTATCTCCCTGGTACCTTTGTGTGGATCCTCCTCTACCACATCTCTCAGCTTGTCCTCAGCAACATCACTATGCCTTCCACGACCTTCATGTTCTTCCAAGCTCTCACCTCCATTCCGGAACTTCTGATACCAACGATACGCCGTCCGAATTGTGGAACATCCTTGACCGAATGCGGCGTTGATCTTCTCGTCCGCCTCCTTAGCTGTAGTGCCCAGCTTCAATTCATACAAGCAAATGCCTCGGATTACCCTTTTGTCCATCTGCAAAAAAGTCAATAAAACTCTAAAGTTTTCCCACTTTTACATAGAAAATTTGATACTTACCGGTAGAGCAAAGTTTGCGCTTCTAAATGATATGCCATATGTTACGTTTTGTTCTTGATCAAACGCGTAAAGACGCGCCAAAAATGGCGCGAGCCAGTGCCATTTAATTCGTTACAACCTAATTGGGCTGCAGATCGCCTTCAGGATCCTGTAGAAGTAGAATGCGTGACGCAGGGGATTGATTAATGACGTCCTTTATCCTTATCTTTATGTTCAGAAAACGTCGTGGTGAGACACATTGCTGTTTGACAAGAGCCATTCCTCAGACATGTCAACAATAACACCCTCAAAGGAATTTGATGAGAATTTTCTCATAAACAAATAACGCTATTCGCCCTCCCAGGCCAAAATGAGTAAGTTATTGGCAAGTTATAAGCATGCGTGGACGACCTGTTCCCACAAAGTAGGGATTGCAGGCCGTCATTTTGCTATATGATACAAGGAATTGCAACACATTCAGGTGCTGAAGGCAGCAGTCGTGATCGCAGTGGGAGACTTCTAGATATCAAGACGCTAATTGTTGACTATTACTGAACTGTTCTACCCAAAGATCATAGTTCTAGATGATATCAGCACTACATGAGCGCATGAAAACTTGTAGACCTGCGCTTGAGTGCATAGCGACAATCCCCGTAAGCGGGCGAAAGAGGCGATTATCGCGGCGACATCATTATGAGTGATAGCACCAAAGAACACTTCTGCCGAAGCGATTCGTACGCACCACATCCTCGACGACGATGCGAGTGAAAAAAGCACGTGAGTGGCGCACATTCAGTGCCCACTTTTTACGACTGAGATAACCGGTATGTGCAAATATCACCAGTGCAAGCGGCTACCTAAGAAACATAGGAATCACCTAGAAAACATGAGCAGGAAAAAAGCAGCGGACCAGTAACGCTACATCGCGCATCCAGTCAATGAACCTCAATGACTGGTCAGCCTTGAACAGTAACAACGGGACGAAACAAGTCACGGAAAGGGTACACACATAGAGTTATCTTTTAGGCCCCGTTTATACTTCGTCGCCGTGTGACGCGATGGCCACGCAGTGAGGCCAAATTGATTGGTCGCGTCGCCCGGCGTCGACGCCGCTGTACGGAATGAATCGCGTGAAGTCGCCCAGCGTCGGATCGCGTTGCACTCGAAATGTGTGCGATGCGATGGATCGCGGTGGATTAGGTCGCGGTATGGCTCCGATCGGTTGATTTTCGCAGTGCGGCCTCGTACTTGCGCTTGATTTTTGCTGTATTTGTTGTAGGGTAAACAAGATAAACACGGCAACGCGGGTAACAGTAACAAGAAAAGCAAGGTAAACACGGTAGCACTCAAGATAAACACGTCAGCAACGAACACCGAACAAATCTCTCTCTGTGTGTGGTGTGTGTGTTTCTGTCACAATTGGAGTAGGCGAAGGCCGTATTGGCGATACTCGACGATCAACAACAGCGGCCCGAAATTTTAGCCTTGGGGTAGTCGTGGTCGCTGAACACGAATCTGAAGTTGGTTTTTGAAGTTTTTGAAGTCGATCGCCATCAATCGATATTGGTCAAATAATCCATCTTTTGTAGATGTCGTTCATTTGTTATATTTCTTTCTAACTTGCCCCATTCTACGTAGTTAAGGTGTTCTTCCTGAGGAAGCCATGTCATAGGAGGCAGCCACAGTTCTATTTAGTACTTGTTCAAGAAATCGAGTGTTTCCTAAGCGATCTTCCTTGTGAACGGGTGTGAACAGGAGCAAAATGGACGAAATGCAGCTCATCTGGAGCTAATTTCGGCGAGAGCAAGGATGGGTCGCTCGTCGATGTGACTGGATGGTGCTATACCTGTACTTCGGTCAACCGATCGTAACTCGTTCAGTTTGAGTTTCGTGCAAACGCGGGTCGCATTCAGAAAACTAGAAGAAATTTTCTTTCTGACGATCACAGAGCCGCCTTTCATAAAAGGAATCTTCATGCGCGGCCCGGGGGATGCGATTTTTGTCCGAAAAAATTGAAGTGATTTTACAAAAACGGACATGACTCGTTAAGAGCTGTGCAAGTGCGGGCGACATCCAGAAATTTAGAAAGAACGGTCTTATCTTATGAATGCTAAATCAAATTTTGAAAAAATGGTCTTCATGCGCGGCCGAGGGGTGCGGTTTCTCTGCGACTTTTGCGGAAATACTTGCCGAAAATCGCAGGCTTCCAGCCGCGCATGAAAGTGCCTTTCTTGAAAAGCGGTTCTATAATCTTTTGAAAGAGCAACATTTCTAGTTTTCTGATTGCCGACCGCCTTTGCACCTCTCTCAAAAAAAAATGAGTGAGTTATGATCGTTTAATTGTCGGCTACTTCGTAAGACCTCTCCTTCCCGCGAGGTTTCAGATTGCAGATACCCGCACTTAAACAATAATAACTCACTAATTTTTAAGAGGTGTGCAAACGCGGGTGGCATTTAAAAACTAGAAGAAATTCTCTTTCTGATAATCGCGAAACTGCTCCTTAGAAAAGGTATCTTCATACGCGTACGAGGGGTGGGGTTTCTCTGCGATTTTTGGCAAAAATCTCAGAAATATCGGCCTCTCGACCGCGCATGAAGATTATTTTTTTAATATTTGAGTTAACGTTCATAAGATAGACCATTTTCTCTAGTTTTCTTGATGCCGCCCGCTCTTGCACAGCTCTTAGAAGTGAGCGAGTTGTGTCCGCTTTTGTAAAATCACTCCATTTTTTTCGAACAAAAATCGCATCCCCCGGCCGCGCATGAAGAGGCCTTTATTTGAAAAGCGGCTATGAGATCATCAGAAAGTTTCTTCTAGTTTTCTCGTTCAGTTTGAGTTTTGTGCACAAAGCTCAAGCTGAACGAGTTACGATCGGTTGACTGAAGTACATGTATAGCATCATCCAACCACATCGACGAGCGATGGACCAGTGACCCAATTATTTTGAATTAGCTCCAGATGAGCTGCACTTTTTATTATGTATCAACTAAAGATTGGGCTTATGTAAAGCTACATATAAGCACTAGACATAGATTCCTTCAGGTGGAAAAATCTTTGTTTTTGAAAAAAAATTGAGCATGACGTCGTCTGATCACAGGGAAGATCGCTCAGGAAAGAGTTTTTGAACATATATTTAATAGAAATTATCTCTTTCTAAAGCTACATCTTACCTATAAACATCGTTCACTTTATGTGTAAAAATCTTACTTTTTGAAAAAAAATAGAGCGTGAGTTCACCTGATCACAAGGAAGATCGCTTAGAAAACACTCGATTTTTTGAACAAGTGCTAAATAGAACTGTGCTATTGTGAACTCCAGTTTAAGCTCCAGTGGTCGCGCTGTTCAAAGCATCGATCGCCGTCAATCGGTATTGATCAAATTATCGAATTTCGTGGATGTAATTCAAGCGAGTCCGATACTTTAGCCCTGGTAGTACTGGGGGTGATCTTCTGATATACTCCATAGCATTCAAAAATATTGGATTTTTTCGGCATAGCGCAACTATATTAGTGGAATAACTACGCGTAGATTTATAGTTGTTGGGCTCAACCTTTCTGAGTAGTAATCAATATCCCTAAAATAGCATCCTTTCTTCGCGACCCTTTCTAACTTGCCCCACGCGTCGTAAGGTGTTCTTCCTACGGAAACCATGATATAGATGGCAGTTACAATTGATGATGAGAAGTTATTACTAAGGCGAAGGTGTTGAAAAGCTGTCAATGCGTACGACAGGCCGCTCTGACGGCTTCTCAACGCACAAGTCACTGTTTTGTTCTTCAAAAGAGAATCTGGTACCAATTCAGCGATCCCGAAGGGATGCAGGGCTTGCCTGGCCTGGGCCGGACCCGAACCAATAACTTTTCTTGGAGTGCACGCGACAGCCTACATCTCCTGCTGCGCTACCATGCACCTATAAACATACAGTAACGTGATTGAAGCTATAATATAGACACATTTTTATCAGAGCCATGTGGTAAAGAAGGACGTTATGGTACTTAGCGGGCTGATGCCTCTGCGAGGTTCCACATGCTCATGGGGCACTCACATAAACACGGTTTCCGTGCTCTCCTTCGTTGACGCTTCAGACCTAGGCAAGGGAAGGAAGGGTCTAGCTGATCTAACTTTCCCTTTTTAAGATACCTTGCCGGTGTACAGCGTGCACCAATCTGCTTAGTATTGAGGTTATTGTTTTCTTTCTTCTTTAACAGTGGCACAGTGCATAGAATTGTTTTTTTTTTGACCGGCTATTACTGTTGTGAATACCCAACTGGGGTCTACATCTATGAATATATTACTATTATATAAGTTAAAAGTTGTTTTAAGTTTGTAGTCGTCACCAGTTGTCAACTGTTGTAGTTGTCGACAGGCGTCCATGTTCAGACGACATGTCACCGATGCAAAGGAGGTGCGGGTTGGGAAGAGATGTCCTTCAAGATGCGCCCGGGTTTAGAAGAGGTGCCAGCGAGGTGGGTCAACAGGTGTTTGGGTTCAAAAGACGTGTCACCGATGTCCCACCAAGGACGTTCGGGTTGAGGAGAGGTGTCACAGATGTCGCGCTAAAGAGGTACGGGTTCAGAAGAGGTGTCACCGAGGTCCTGCAATGGGCGTCAGGGTTCAGAAGGGGTGTCACCCGCGTCAGTAAAGTCAGTTCTCATTATCGTCCAACATGTGTCGGGCTTCAGAATTGTGCCACGTTTGTCGGTGCGCAAAAGACGTGTCATAGACGTCGTGGCAATAAAGGAGGACCCGTAAAGGGGGACCAGTAAAGGGGAACCAGTAAGGTGGGGGGCCAGTAATGGAGGACCTGTTAAGGGGACCAGTAAAGAGGATAGACCCGTAATGGGGAGCCTGTGAGGAGGAGGGGGTCCAGGGAAGGGAGACCCACAATGGGAGGTCAGTGAAGGGGGATCAGTGAAGGGGGGGGGTCCAGTGAGGGGGACCAGTAAGAGCGGACCAGTATTTTTTCTCCAGCATAGAGGGGCCCAGTAAAGGCGGGATCATTGAAGGGGGGGGGGGTACAATGAAGGGGAACAGGTAGGGCGGGAGCAGTAAGGTGGGGGGTTAAGTAAAGGGGTACCAGTAAAGAGGAACAGTGAACGGGGAACCATTTAAGGTGCGACCTGTAAAGGGGCTCCAGTGAAGGAGGACCGGTTCTATTGTCGGGGTTTGGTGGCAGAGCTCCCAACCAGAGGTTTGGCGGCCGGTAGGCCTTTGTGCATTGGTTGGAGGAGTGTGTTAGGGGAATGTGTTGGGCTGGGGAGGGAAGTAGTTGTGCGACGTGTCTGGCGACTCAGTAGAAGTGCCGAACGCGTTGCCCAACGTGCATGGCGATTCAGTAGACGTGCCGAACACGTCGCCAAACGCACCCGGAGAAGCGGCGCTGGAGGAGTGCTGGGGGAAGTGTTGGGTGAGGGAGGGGGGGTCGGAGTTGTAGTTGCGCAACATGTCTGGCGACTCAGTAGACGTTCCGAACACGTTGCCCAACGTACATGGCGATTCAGTAGACGTACCTAACACGTTGCCAAACACGCGTGGAGATGCGGCGCTGGATGAGTGCTGGAGGAAAGCGTGGGACGGAGCGGAGGGGGGGGGGGGGTTGTAGTTGTGCAAAATGCCTGGCAACTCAGTAGACGTGCCGAACACGTCATCAAACGCGCATGGAGATGCGGTACTAGAGGGGTGTGTTGAGAGGTCCAGTGAAGGGGGACCGATAGAAGGTTGATGAATAAAAGGGGGAACTAGGTGAAGAGGAACCGATGAGGAAGGTACCAGTAATGGGGACCGGTGAATGGGGGGTGGAGGTTCAGTGAAGGGGAACCGGAAAATGATTGATGAATAAAAGGGGACCAGTGAGGGTGGAACCAGTAATGGGGATCGGTGAAGGATAGGGAGACCAGCGAAAAAGGGACCAGTAAAGGGAGGTCCAGTGGAGGTGGGAGCAGTGGTAGGGACCGACGAAAGGGGAGGGGGGACCAGTGAAGGGTGAACCGGAAAGGGGCTGACAATAAAGGGGAACCAGTGCTAAGGGACCAGTTAGGGGGGGGGGGGTCCAGTGAAGGTGGGGGACCCGTTTTGCCCTATTCCGCTATACCATTCTATATAGCAAAACCTGTTTTTTTACTGCAATGAATGAGAGAAGGCCTAAAGAGGAGAAGACGTTCGGGGTGTTCTATTATCTCCGGGTTTAGGGCGAAGCCCCAACCAGACGTTTGGCGGCCGGGAGGCCGTTGAACGTCTGGTATAATAGTATAAAGTAGATCAAATAGGAATGGATGATAAGGCTAAGAATAGGCGCAATGATACCACGGGAGGCAGCCCATGGGCTTCGACCGTAGCAGTCGGATATAGTGACGTGGAATCAGGGTCAAGCGTGGGGTTCGATTTTTGCTGGAAATTTACGACCCCCCCCCCTCAGAAGCGGAATTCGTACGACCCCCTCCCTCTCTCTTCCACTGTTCCATTTCTTGTATTTCTTGATCTTTTCACGGTTTCTTATGCATTTTGAACTTTTAATAGATCCTTTTTTTCAGGTGCGGCTTCGGCACTGAAGAGAACAATGAAACGAGTTCCCTGAAATACATGTTTTCAAAACTCAATAAAATTCTATAAAATTTTGAATGCTATTTTCGGCACTTTAAAACAAAGATTTTCTGGTAGCAGTCTTCCAATCATCACTGTTCAATTTATGCAGTTTTTTTCAGGACGTCATGGACACGGAACATTCTTCTACCTGAAGGAGCGACGTTTGCATCTGAAATTGTGCTCTGAAATTGTGTTATATAAAGTTTTGAGTATAACTTTCTGACGACGACTTTGACGCTGACGCTTTTTTATAATTTTTTTTTGAATCGTATATCGAATCGATTATGGAGCGGAAAAACGAAGGATGGACGATGGACTTCCCTATGGAAATAATGTTCTGCCATCCTAAGGAGGATAAAGGATAAAAGGATAAAGGACAGCGTTACTCAATCCCTTCTGGGATGCGCCAGCGCATTCTACTTCTACGGGATGTCGTGGAGGCGACATGAATGCGTATTTGGCCATGCAATGACTTGCTGTGGCCAGCCGATGGACAGATCGGCGCTTTATCCTTCCCAGACAAGTCTGGTACCAATTCACCGACCCCGGAGGGATGGAAGACTTGGTCGGCCTGGGCGGGAAATCCGAACCAGGAACCTGGTATCGGGCGCACCCGACAGTCGCGCCTCCTCCGACTGCGCTACACGCGCCCATCCTAAATAGACGTCATAAAAAAACGAAAATGAAGCTACATAAACCCAAGCTCTGTGCATGATACAGCAAAAAACATGATTCTCCGCAGCTATGACGGAACTGCGATGACGATATGATTAGGATGGATCGTAAGCAAAATTCTCGTTTTTCATGAAAAAATATTTTTTAACCGAAGCAGACCACCCATACAAATAAAATTCTGCCATAAAAACTTCCAAGTCTTGGTCAATGCACAGTGAAAAAATCATGATTTTCAGGATCGAACAGGATGAATCGACCTCCGGTCGACTTTGCACCAATGTCATCGGAGCAAAGAAGGGTTCTTGATGCGCGGCGGACGGTTCAATTTTTGAGCGAAAAAAATTGAAGTGACTACACAAAAATGCTCATAACTCGATAAGTCTTCCGATGTTTCAAAATCTCGCTAGCTTTTCAGAAACTAGGAGAAAACTACTTTCTTGCTATGTAAGAATCAATTTTCAAAAAAGGAGTCTTCAGCGCGGCAGGGGGGTCCAATTTCTGCTCCATTTCGGAAAAATACGTATCGAAAATCAAACCCCCGCCCCGCATGAAGATCCATTTCTTAGAAATCATTTCTTATATGGTTAAAGACCATATCTGCTCTATTTTTGATAGTCAAGACAATTTTCGGAAGTCGTGAACTGAATCTCGGATCGACCGTTCACCGTCGTCATCGAAGTGATCTCACAAAAATACACATAACTCAGCTAGTTTTTTGAAATTCAAAAATCCCTTTAGCTCATTGAAAAGTAGAGGAAAAGCGCTTCTTTATGGTTGCAAAATCGGTTCATAAAAAAGGGATCTTCATGCGGGGCGGGGGGGGGGGGGTTCGATTTGTTTTTGATTTTTGCCGACCAAAAAAATCGACCAGAAATCGAACCCCCCGCTCCGCATGAAGACCCCTATTTTGAAAGTGATTCTTATATGGTAAGAAAGCAAAGTTTTTCTATTTTTTCATGGCTGAGCGGAATTTTTGATTTTCAAAAAATTGGCTGCTGAGTTATGAACATTTTTGTGAAATCATCCCGATGTCGATGGTGAAGGATTCAGTTTACGACTTCCGAAAAATGATCATATCTCGACAAGTTTTTCGAAAATCAAAAATCCCGCTCGGCTATCAAAAAATAAAGCAAATATGCTTTTTAAACGTATAAGAACTGATTTCTAAGAAAGGGGTCTCCATGCGGGGCGGGGGTTTGATTTTCGATACGTATTTTTCCGAAATTGACCAGAAATTGGACCTCCCTGCCGCGCAATAACTCCTTTCTTGGAAATTGATTCTTATATAGTAGGAAAGAACTTTTCTCTTAGTTTCTGAAAAACTAGAGGAGTTTTGGAACATCGAAAAACTTACCGAGTTATGAGCATTTTTGTTTAGTCACTTCAATTTTTTTTCGCTCAAAAAAAGAACCGTCCGCCGCTCATGAAGAACCCTTTTTTTTTTAAATGGTTTCTACATGGTGGAAAAGCGCTTTTGTCTATGAAAATCTTTGAAAATCTATGAAAATCTGTCTTCGAAAATCTAGAATAGTCTCCGAAATTCAAGAAACGTACCGACTTATGAACCTTTTTGTGAACGTTCAAGTTTGGCTCCGATGACGTTGGTGCAAAGTGGACCGAAGGTCGATTCATCCTGTTCGGTCTAGAAAATCATGATTTTTTACTGTGCATTGATCAAGACTTGAAAGTTTTTGTGGCAAAATTTTATTTGTATGGGTGGCCTGCTTCGACTAAAAAATTATTTTTTTTTCATTAAAAACGAGAATTTAGCTTACGATCCATCCTAATCATATTGTCATCACAGTGGAAAAATTTCGTTTCTCACTGTATAGTAAACACTACTTAAAATTTTATATGGCAAAGTTCCACTCTCTGCCGTTCTTTCCTACAGAAGGCAGAAAAGTTTTTTCCGTCCATCCATCCTTCACTTGCGGTCGATCATGTCAGAGAACGCACTAGCCGCACGCAAACTGCTATAACTCGGAGATCTTTAGAACTTCTAAAAAATTTACAAAGCTTTAATAAATGTAGGTTCTATGTGTCAAAACGCAGGTTTTAAAACTAACATCTTCCATGTGATTAGAACATGTGATTATTCCACTGTGATTTGGGTCGATATTTTTAAAGGAAAATGACGCCAAATCAAGATCATATAGAAGATCGTTTCAGAAAAACATAGTTTTATCACTGTGGGTCAAATCGGCTTAAAATTCTATAGAGTACGATTTCACTTTCAGCCGCTGTTTCCAGCAGTAGAAAGAAAATTCTTCTCGAGGATGGTCCGTCTTTCGGTTGGCATTCCTTCCTCGATTCGAAGAGTGCTTAAAAAATCTTGTAGGGAACGTCTTAGGTCGTCCTTAGTAATTGACATTTAAAATTGTATAGAGTGCAATTTTGGAAGTAGATGTCGCTCCTTCAGGTAGAAAACTCCATGTTCATGACCTCCTGGAAAAGTCTGAAAAAATGAAAGCCTCTCATTGACTCTAAATCTGCGAACAGGAAATCTTTATTTTTCACTGTACAATATTTTTTTTGATATTCAATCCCATTTTTTACTCCAGGAAACGCGAGTGCTTGTATGTAGCCGCATGGTCGTAGCCACACCTGGAAGAAATAACTTATTAAAAGATGCAAACATCTAAAAACCTGAAATTAAAGAGAATCCTCTGCCAAAACCGAGAGAGTACGACCCCCCTCTAGACGACGCCACACTACGACCCCCCCCGTCGATTCCCGAACCTCAAGCTTGACCCTGCGTGGAATTTCCTACATTGTACGCAAACTGACGCATACATACGTGTAATGCAAACTGCAGCGAGAGGGACCTAGGTCAAACGGGTAAAAACTCGTTCAAATGTGGGCTGGCTCCCTCATAGTGGAATTGCGCCAATATCCTTAGGTGAACACACTAGATAAGTATCATTCAGTAACATCCACAGGCATAACTTAGGGGTACCGCAAGTAGTAAATAGATATAGCGCTCAAGAAGTCCACTCTAGGCGCGGTGCCCTCTTTGAACAACTGAAACAGTTGGCCCCATTGGTTAACTATCGGAGATATTTGTAGCTCCGCCTCTTAATATTGTCTATATAATCTGCTGTGATGTGATATTCGTGTTGTGCTCTGCAGGTAACCAACGTAATAAGACCATTTTTTATAACTCTTGCCGCAGACGCATCCGTTGGTGTCTACCAAGTTGGTGCATCAGCCGTGGATTCAAACCAGGGGTGTGCGTTTAACGATTAACGATTTACCGATTTACTGGATTTACCGGCATTTTTCGTTAAAACTTTCTAACGAAATTTAACGACGAAAAAATCCGTTAAATTGCATTAACGACTTTTTGTGAACATTTTTAAAATTTTGCTTCCTCTCCATGTAAATCCATTTTGAACGATTTTTTTTGAATGAGCTTTCGCAGTATACCAAGGAAACCTTCTACTTACTTGAATCAGGGTAGGTAATCAATATTGTTCTCAAGTTTCGATGCATTTTCCTTTTGTTGGCATCTTCCTTGCTCCTTAACCAATTTATTTGCGTGCGACCCCACTTTTCTCCGCCGCGGTCTTTCCGTGCTTTCCGACTTCCTGGTCCGTTTCTTGCGTTTGGTTGCTACATATTAGTTGCTCATAATTCCAACCATTCAGTTTTTTCCCAGTTTTTGTGATATTTGCTTTGTAAGTGGGGTTGAAAAGCATAAAGAACACAATGAAAACGCTACGAAACACAAGCTATGCGAGTAGGGCTAGGTATTTCTGATAAAACTCTACAAACACTCATCTATAAATTGTCCCCCTCACGATTGAAAGGTTCGATTCTATATGCATTGTTCACGGCGCACTCCAAAGGCAAGCTGGAGCAGGACGGCTAAGAATTTCCGTTAAAACTCCCTAAACGCTCACTTTACAAGCTGCCGCTCGCTGTACAGATTGTCGCGCCCGCTCAAAAGCGTTCTTTTCGGCAATTGACCAAAGCCTATGCCCGGTACTCTATATGTAGGTTAGTATAAAATGGTACTTTACAAGCTGTCTATCGCATAAAGAGTTTTCAAAGGTTTACGAAAGAGGCATATCTTTAAAGGTGCAGATCCGGCTCTAGCAAGAATTTCCTTCATGTGGGAGGATTTTTCCCCTAATATGCGAATTTACTTTAATAGCGTTCATCAGTTGGGCCACAAAAGTTTGCTTAGTGGGCCAGGTTTTGTAAAAAAAAATCGTCAAGAAGAAAAGAAAGGCTCAAAAACGTTGACGCGCGATACGATGCACCTTGGATCTTCCCAGAGGCTGGACGACTTTCTACCAGCTAAAGGAACTAGGCATAGTAAGAAATTTCCAATTTTAGAAGTCTTGTTACTGTTTGGTTTCAAAATTTTCATGATTTCTCTCTCTTAGCAATTTTGTTTATGATAGATGGACTTTTGTTATTTGCTGCGAAGATGAAGGCATAGTTATATAATTACTATGCAGATGGAGTCGAAAAGAATTCAATGGGGAAAAAAGGTCTGGTTTTTTACATGCTAGAATGCCGCCAAACCGAATGCAGCTAAGAGACATTTTATTTAACGAATTTACCGAATTTACCGTTTTTAACGCAAAAATTTTTCGTTAAAAAGCGGTCGTTAAAAATTTACCGAAAAAAATTTGACGCACACCCCTGATTCAAACCCACGCAAAAGTTTATGCTGTCTTTCTGTCTTTCTTTTTTAGCTCTTCTCAGTGAGAGACAGAAGCTAAAAAAAGTGCTCCAGTAAGCGTTCCTCGGGGAACCAGGAAAACTTTAATAAAGACTTCCTACCGTGTTCTCTCAAGAGAGCCCTGGAAGCACCCGAATCTTCTTTCCACCACTTGGGAAGAAGCTAAAAGGGTACTCCAGTAAACGTTCCTCGGGAACCAGGAAAACTTTAATAAAGACTTCCTACCGCGTTTTTTCAGGAGAGGCCTGGAAGCACCCGAAACTTCTTTCCACCGCTAGGGAAAGAGGCTTTCAAAAGTTTTCAGAAACGAACTTTAGGGGTTTTCGAATGTTTTTTCGTCTTTTGGTTTTTTCGATTTCTGGTCGATTTTCGGCAAAAATCGACCAGAAATCGAACCCCCTGCCGCGCCCCTTTTTAGAAATCCTTTCTTATATGATAAAAAAGCAAGTTTCCTCTGACTTTCGATGAGTGAGCGGAATTTTTGAATTTCGAAAAATTAGCTGAGTTATGAACATTTTTGTACAATTACTCCGATGATGATGGTGAAGGATTCAGTTCACGACTTCACCAATTGATCCATATCTCGGCTCGTTTTCCGAAACCAAAGGTCCCGCTCGGCCATCGAAAAATAGGGCAAAGATGCTTTCTAACCCTGTAAGAACCAATTTCCAAAAAAGAGGTCTTTATGCGTGGCGGGGGTTCGATTTTCGACACGTATTTTCGCGAAATGGACCAGAAATTGGACCCCTTCCGCCGCGCATGAACTCCCCATTGTTTGGAGACCGTTGCCTACATAACGAGAAAGCGCATTTTATCTAGCTTCGGAAAAGCTAGCAGATTGCTGAATCTTCGAAAAACTTACCAAGTTATGAGCATTTTAGTGAAGTCACTGCAATTTGAAAAATCGGGGCTTATTCGATCTTCGATCATTACGCCGAAAAATTCGATTGTTCGAAAAACTTCGATATCGAATAAATTCGCTCGATCATTCGGTCGGAAATTTTTGACATCGAATTTGTTCGTTCATTCATTCGTTCGAGAATTCTCGACATCGAAGTTATTCACTCATTCATTCATTCATTCATTCATTCATTCATTCATTCGGGAAAGTTTCCGAAAAGCACAACTATATTACCCACGTAGTATAGCTGTGCCCGAATGAACAATCGAACATTCGCATTCGAATAATTTTATTCGAAATCGAATATTCGTATTCGAAAGTTCGAAAAATCGCGATTTTCGAATGTATTCGAGTTCGAAGGCTCAAATTCGAATGCTCGAAGCACTCGCAATCGATTGCTACGAAATCTGAGATCCTACAAGATAATCTGCCTTTCCCGCTTCAAGCATCCTACGAGCAGATAATTTACGCTCCAATCAGAAAAGAACGCGCCCTTATCCGGCACTCGTGGGATGCTTCGAGCGCAGAACCAGGCAAGGAAAGGGACTGCAGGGTGTGTGCCATCCAAGCTGCTCGTGTGGAAACTGCCTTCGTCGCTCAGGGGTAGTCCGCAGCTGGATATTCGCCTTTGAGCGCAGAAACACATACAGCTGGAAAACGCACAAAAAACGTTAGCGAATTATGTGGACGTCAAAACCCCTAAAATTTCAACCACTCAGTTGAAATGCAAAAATACCGTAACACAGGAGAACCGAAACCCCGACCTCCCCCGCATGAAGCAACACCACTGTCCACTACCCCACAACCCGCTTGGCGACGGTGCCATCGCGAGCGTACAAAACATAGATCGAATGCCCATGTGCAGATCGCGTTTAACCCCCCCCCCCCCCCCGTGTGACGGATTCGGTCAGGTGTTCGCGGTGGAGCGCGCTTGCATAACGCACAATGCAGTTTTCCTATCAGAGTGAGCTCTCTCTCTATAACTGCATCTTTGACTACCTTCTTTTTATAATTAGCGATTTGTTCCGTGTCATACTTCTTGCTATATTCTTTGCGGTGCAATCCTAGATGGGGAACCTATTCTGTTGTTCCTCTCCATTATGCTTGCTTTCCCCTTCCTTCCTACCATTGAAGTTTATCGAAATATTAGACACCAGACGTTCAGCGACCTAGGGGCCGCCAAATGTTTGGTTGGGGGCTTCGCCCCCAAACCCCGAAAATAGAACAACCCCATCCCATCTGGTTGGGGGCTTCGCCGCCAAACCCCGGAAATGGAACAAACCCAATCTTCCTCCTTTCTTCTTTAGGCCTTCTTACAGTAAAAAAAACTGGTTCTACTGTATAGATTAGTGCAGTGGGAGGGCAGAAATTTCACTGCGCATATGAAGCCCTCCATCATCAACCCTTCATCACATGCACGCGATTTATTCTCCGAAGCGCTTGTTCTCTACGTGTCGCGAAACAGGTAGTGAGAGTCCCAATCCGGTGCTTAATCAGCAAAGTCATAATTAAAATTAATTGGTGTTGGTCGACACCGCTTACTGTCCGACGTCAAAAATACTCCTCCGAATCCCACGGTCACTCTCTCTACCCCTCCCCCATTCCCGAAATACTTCACTTCCTATGTGCTGGCAAAGAAACGGAGTGAGAGTCAAGCACGCACATGTGACACTGAGTACCGATTCACGTGTCACTACGGTGCCGCGACGTCTATGACACTCGTTCTGCACTCTGACACAGGTGCCACGACTTCTGTAAGCCATCTTCAGAAATCCGACACACACTGAACGATGTTGAGGGAAAACGCTGCCCCCTCCTTTATTCACGCTCCCCCTTTTAATGGTCCCCTTTGTAGGTCCTCTCCTATTGGTCGCCCTTCCTCGGAATCCCTGTGCAAGTTGGACGACGCCTTCAGCGCGTCTTCTAAATTCCTACGCACATTGGACGTCTAGCGCAGGTCTTCTGAATCTTGACTCACAACGTCTAGTGCAGGACTTCTGAATCCCTACGCACCTTAGACGACATCATCAGCACGTTTTTTGTATCTCTACGCAAGTTCGACAACGTCTTCAGCACGTCTTCTGAATCCAGATGCACGCTGAACGACGTATATGGCACGTCTCCTGAATCCCTACGCTCTGCGCTCGATCCCCATTCATACCTGACGCGTTGCCCCTTGAATATCTCGTAAACTTGGCCGATCAGCCACCAAGGATGTAGTTCGCTAGAAATCGCCCATGGTTAAGCTCAAAGAAAGCCCGGCTGGCATATGACGCACTGTCGTAGGTATCTTTTGGCTTCAGTCCCCCCTCCCCGTGACGGACACGTGACATTAGCTGATTATATATAGTAGGATGTGTTACACTAAGTAACGGCTGCTGGGCTTTCCAGAAAATGCAGAGAAGGGATGGAAGGGGTCCCTTGAACTCACACATAGGTTAGGCGCCGTCTTCGAGACCTCTTCTGAATCCCCAGGCACGTTATCCACATCCGCGGTACCTCTACAAGGGATGTTTTCCTTTATCGCTGCGTGTGGTTTCCTTTATCGCTCAGTATGTGGAAATTAACCTGATAACACACATCTGGGACTATAAGCGGTATGGGTTATGCATTAGTGGGACGCCTTAACGGCTGTTAACTTCAAATGAGGGTTAGAGGGATGGCGAAAAACGATATGTGCTATTTCTTCAATGCTTCGTGATTGGTCACCGGGGCGTGAATATCTTTACCATATACAGTATAAAGGAGAATAGAAGCAAAAAGAGGGGAAGCGAGGAAGCTGTCATTTATGGAAAGATCTAATGATGCGGCCAGCTGAAGCATCACGTTTTGCTCTTTATCCTCAGAAATGCAGAACGTTCATTCTCTACGCTGAAAATATCGGCGTAAGCTTCTGATATTGCCACTGCAGCGATGGAGAGTTTGCAAGATACGGGCAGAATATCAGTTACAATCGCACTGAAAAGTCTATTTGCTTGAAATTTGAATTTTGTAACGTTTACAGCGGGCTCGAACGAATTGTTTGCGGCAATGCCATAACGTTAACCAAAGCAAAAAGAACTTGATGGTCTGGTCGACACAATTTGTCCCATAGGGTAATCTTATCCATATATTAGCGAAACGAAAGTCGGACATCAAGCGAGGCGGGCAAATGCGATGTCCACGTACAGGTGGGTCAGGACACTTGTCATCAATATGTAGGATGTCTCAAAAAAATGCATACACTGTTTGGAAGGTGATAACTTCGCTCACAATGGAGTTACTGAAGAGGTTAAAGGCAAACTTGAAAGCATAAAAAGAAGAAAAATTTCTGATATAAACAGTGTGGATTGCGCCATGTACTCGTCTTTATTTTTCCATTCTTCACTCGATTGGTCGTGTTTCACGAAACTACCTGCTGTAATTTCTCTTTAAAGGGGCCGTGTTGATTAATTTGTGCTTTTTAAGTCTAAAATTTAAAAACATACGACGGCTTGCGAAAAATGGAGGGCATCCTAAAAACGCAAGTACTATTAGGCTGGCCAACCAAGGCTAGTATATGTTCTTTATTAGGTTACGCTAGCATTTCAACGTAACTGCCGTCTTCAGAGCCTGGAAGAGTAAAATATAGTTTGAGAATGCACGTCTCGTAAGGAATCGACTATACGATTCCAGCTGTAAGACCCGCCAGTGCACTATTTGCCCATTCGGTAAAGAGGGATACTGCATGGTCTCAGGTGTGTTATACCTTATAAAGTGCACGGGTTGCAACGGCGAGTATATCGGCGAGACGGGTAGACCCTGGGGGAGCGCGTTAAGGGACATCTGGGCATGCTTTGTAGGTGCGATATCTCCGGTGCGTTGGGTGAGCACAGGCTGCGATGTCACGCGCGGGGGTTGACGTGGCGGTGACGATATTGGCATGCGTGTTCAAGATCTCGGCGCTGCAAACACTAGAGGCGATGTGAATTGTCGCTAGGAACCCAACAATCAACAGAAAAGAGCAGCACGTAGCGATGATACAGGAGCTGGTACATTGACCTTTGCGGTCTTTAACCTGAAGACAGTCGGCCAGAGGTTCGCCAGGAGCATAAGCCTAAGGGACCTCATCTTCTCGTGTGTCGCCTTAAAAGGGGTACTTTTCGCTCAGCTGCACTGGACTGTCTATGCTACATCCTCGTGTTTCGTCCCTCTCCTGCCAACCTTTGATTCACCGCTGCGGCCTAAAATGGTCCCTGGACGGATGATTTCTTCAACTCTATTTGACTCTTCCAGGATCTAAAGAAGGCGGTTACGCCGAAACGTTAGCTGCAATGAAGGACATAGGTTCGTCAGCTGCATCCATTGGATATATTCACACTGATAAACATTATACCAAAAGTCAACGATAGTCGAGCAGGCTTCGCCGAAAAGTCTTTAAACAAAATTAACCATAGTTTTCTAAAAACAAATTAGAAATTAACAATGTATTTACCACAGAGCGACATAACCTTTTTTCATCTGCTCGGCAAATCGCTGATTCTTTTCTTCCAGAAATCGGCGGATTGGGACTTGAAGAAGTTGCCGACTGCGATTTTGAGGTCACCATACATTTCAAATTGTTTCCCACTCAAATGATGCTTCAGCAGACCGAACAGATGGTAGTTCAGTAGCGTGAGATCCGTTGAATACGGTGAATGGGCTACCGGATGCCAGTCAAGTTCGGCTATCTTCTCACAGGTTTTCGATGCAATGTGTGGGCGCGCGTTGTCGTGCAATAGGTGGACACTTGATCTTTTTCGCGTTTTTCTCGCATTGCGTCAGCCAATTTCTGAAGCTGATCAACGTACGTGGAAGCGGTGGCCGTCCTGCCAGCAGCCAGCAGAGCTCAGTACTCATCTCCAATCACTAGATCCTCAAGAAATTGCTTTCGACCTGGCTGCGCGAGGAGTGACTGGCATATGTTAATTCGCACTTGCTTACGTACCTCGGTCAGTCTATGAGGGATCCATTTTGTCAATGCTTTTCGACAGCCGAGGTCGTTAAAATGCAGTTTGACGGTGGAGTGGGTGCAGCCGAGGGTTGCTGCCAGTTACGGCGTAGTTGCTTCTTGAATGCAAGCAGATGTTAGAGGCAGCCGTTCTTGCGGATTGGCCTTGCAGAAATTCGTAGTAGTCGATAGGTCGTAGGATGCTGTTGCTTATCGTTGACATTGTTGCTGTATTCGTACTCGACGAGGCCTTATATAGTACACCTGATGAAGCTTCGAGAATGTACCGTGACGTCACCACACAAGACCAATACTGCAAGAGTTTTAACAAATTTACAAGCAGTAACGTAAAGCGTTGCAAGACTTTTCGACCAACCCTATATACAGGGTGCGTAAAAAGTATTGACGCACCTACTTTTCGTTTCAGCTCCAGCTTTCTCTTTCTACCCCTCTAGGTTTTTGTGTGTTATTTTTGTTGTCTGTATTGTGCCTAAAATACACTCACGAAAAAACAGAAAAAAAAACATGATCGTCATCGTTACGGTGGCCTTTTTTTGGCTGTTACCCAGACAGCTGAATACTTCCTTAACAAGAGAATTAGGCGCTGTTCGAAACAGTTGGTGAGGAAAGAGGTCAGCAACCCAAACGTCAGCCACGGCTCTGTCATAACAGATGATGATCACAAGATGTCCAAGCACGATAACGTTCGAATCCAAAATTATAGCTCTCTGTCCGATAACGGCAAACAGATAACGCGCACAGGTGTGGACAGCTTCTCGAACGAGGACAGTTTAAACGTGAATCCGCCGGATTACTCTTTTTAGGCGATTTTGGAGAATGAGGTCTGGGCTACTTTCAACAGAAGTGACCAGTCGCAGAAGGCTACCCTATTCAAAGCACAGAACAAAATCCAAGCGAGTACTTGCGGCGCGTGCTCATGAATTTTTCCGTCGTTTTCGCTCGTGTATTCCCAGTAAAGGAGCCAATGTCGATTACGAGTTATCCTACCGTGTTTGCAAGTTCATTTGCCATATTTCTCAAGTGAATATTTTAAAACTTACTGCGCAATACTATTTCCACAGCCGCCATTTACTGCGTCAATACTTTTTACGCACCCTGTATATGTATAAATATATACAGGATGCACCAAGATACCGTGGACAAGATTTTTTTGTCATAATTATAAAAGACCATCAATTCGAAAAAACGACGACTAATTTACAACAACACAAACATTAAGATACACCATCTTGAAGTGGTTTCGAAGTGGCCTCGGGGCGTATGCAAAGGGCCAAACGTTTCGCGAAGTTTGGGGGCGATGTGCCGCAGGTCGTGGCTGGGAACAAATTCTGTTCATCGTGGAGCAGGTGCACAATCGCCAAAATGATAAGATCTGGTCTACAGAGGCTCCAAGCAGCTCTGCTATCGTGGAACACCAACACCAGAACCCACAATTGGCCATGGTTTGGGGCGGAATCATCCCTCTGGCAGGAACCCTCCGGTTTGCGTGGATACAGGAGCGAAAATCAAAAAAGATGTGCACCAGCGAGACATTATCGAGCCCGTAGTTCTTCCTTGGGTCCAGTAGCACTTCGGTGGTGCCCATTGGACGTTCCAACAGGACTCTGCACCCGAACATAGGGCAAAGAGTACGCAGGCGTGGTGCAAGGCCAATTTCCCCGATTCCGTCACGTCTTCGGAATAACCGCCGTATTCTCCCGATTTGAATTTGATGGACTATAGTATGTGGACATTTTCAAGACTGTGGTCGGCCTCAAGCGCTACCGCAGTCTCCAGTCCCTGAAGGAATCCTAATGCCAAGAATGGGGACGATTGTTTCCTGATGACCTGCGGCCCATCGCCCCCAAACCTTGCGAAGCGTTTGGCCCTGCGCATCCACTGCAAGGGAGACCACTTCGAAACCACTTGAACATGATCTACCTTAGTGTTTGTATTATTGTAATTTAGTTGTGTTTTCTCGAATTGTTGGTTACTTTATAATTATGATCTTGTCCACGTTATTTTGTTTTGTCCTATATATATATATATATATATATATATATATATATATATATATTCTCATGAGCGTTTATTCCCGCGCAGTCGCAGGGTCTGCTGTTTTTCTAATCCGTCGAAACCTCATTCTATCAAGGGCATCGTCTGTCGTGGCGCCGAGTTCGGCGAGATCTCTCTTGATGACGTCCTTCCTCCTTTTCTTCGGGAATCCTCTAGGACGCTTTCCTGGCGCTTCAAAATCTAATGCACGAAAATAGCGGAAAATTCACAGACTTCTTCTAACCGCCTGAAAACTTCAGCCCTAGGGTAATCGCAGTCGCTGCACACGAATCTGAAGTTCGTTTGTGAAGTATCGATCGCCACCAAATCGATATTGGCCAAATTACGGGTCACGAAAATAGCGGAAAATACACAGACTTCTTCTACCCGCCAGAAAACTTCAGCCCTGGGGTAATCGCGGTCGCTGAACACGAATCTGAAGTTCGTTTTTGAAGTGTCGATGAAAGATCGGTCGCCATCAATCGATATTGATCAAATTACGGGCGCGAAAATAGCGGAAAATACCCAGACTTCTTCTGTAGTACCCTATAATAACGCGCTAAGCGCTGAGTCATACTATCGGTCGGCGCCGCCGCAGAAATTAGTCATAAAAAGAGGGGGGAATTACGGTGCGAAAATAGCCAAAAATACCCAGACGTCTTCTCCCTGTCTGGGAGCTCCAGCCCCGGGGCAATCGAGATCGCTTAACACGAATCTGAAGTCCATTTGTGAAGTATAGATCGCCATCAATCGATATTGATCAAACTATCGATTTTTTGTGGATATCGTCTAGGCGGTCAAAACTTTAGCCCTGGAGGTAGTCGAGGTCACCCAACACGAATCTGAAGTTCGTTTTTAAAGTTTCGATCGCCATCTATCGATACTGATCAAATTACGGGGCACGAAAATAATAGAGAATACGCAGACGTCTTTTACGTGACGTGCGGAATACGTCGCATGACGTGCATGGGACTTAAAGGACGTGCCAAAGACTTCGCTCAACATGTTTAGGGATTCAGGTAGACGTGCAGAAGACGTCGTCCGCTAAGGGTGGATCATTGAGGGGGACCAGTACCAGTAATGGACCGTTTCACAAGGGGAGTGAGGAACCAATAGATCGCCCTATCATACTATATACTGTACGGGGGGGGCAGTCGTTCGGTACACCGTGCTGCCCGCCGCCCACTTCCCGCCCTGCCGGCGTCGCCCTATATGGACAAGTTTGCTGCGCTCGAAACCGTTGTTAATTAGCGTAACATCGTCCATAAACCTAACAACTGATAGGAGACGACTGGGAAGCGTATTTCGGGGAACTTTGAAATCATTTTCCAGTCGGTTTGGTTGTGGAGGCAATTGAGGAAAGGAGAACGTCGCTCTTCTCTCTAGATTCTTTCAGTTTTCACCAAAATTCTTTAAATTTTCGCCTCAGCTAGATACTATGGGTGATTCCGGCCAGTTCTACATTGGCGGGACCTGAAGAAAGCCTTGGCACTACAGCTGAAAACTCTTTTGTTCCAAATATGGTGAACAAGGTTCTGACTCTTGTCTCAAGTACCACATCAGTTCAGGATAGAGATGCAGCGCCAAGGGAAGTAATTAGAAATGCGATGCCTCCATGTGAAGGCAGGGACCCGAACATCTTGTCCTCGGCGCGCCCCTCGGCCCGCCCCTTTCTGAGGGCGATGTATCCAACGACTCTCCGCCATACTGTACGTACTGCGAGCCTTTCGTACTCCTAGGTAGGGAAAACAGCTGTACAAGTAGAGCAAGTATATGAACAAATGACCATCTTTAATCAAAAGAAGATCCCTCGGAACGCAGAAGTGCATCCCATTTATCAGGTAGCTGGTCTATCCCACGGCCATAGAATTATTGTGCTTTCAAGGCCAAGAATCTTTGGAGGTGCATTTTGACCCGCTCCACATTAATAAGTCGTTTTCCAACCAAGAAGTGCTGCAGCGAGCTGAAAATGTGGTAGTCATTCGGCACAAGGCCCGGGTTGTAAGGCGGATGAGTTTGACGCTCCCAGTTAAGTTCTTCATTTTTTAAGACGTCCGGTTCGCTACGTTCTCTCCGAATGGTAGTGGCAAGAAGGTTTTAACTTCTGGGAGCTCATTAAGAACGGTTCCAGCACTGATGCTGAAATCTACTCTTCTCATCCTGGCCGCGCGCAGGCTGAACTCCGTTAGAATCGGTTCAGACAGATTTTCAGGAGCGAAATTATCTTTCAGCAAGATAAAGCCAGATCACACGTCGCGAATCGGAGACTTCAAAAAAAAACCCGTAGATCTTGGCTAGGAGCGTCTAGCTCACCCACCTTACAGCACAGGCTGTGCGCCAGGTGAATAGTACCTTTATAGCTCGCTGCAGCATTTCTTGGTTGGAGGACGGTTTATTAATGTGGACCATGTCAAAATGCACCTTCAATGATTCTTGACTTCAAAACCACAAGAATTCTACAGCTGTGGGATGGGCCAGGTAGCTGATAAATGGGAAGCAATCCCGCGTTCCAATAGAGCTTACTTTGATTGAGAACTATTGTTTGTTATTTGTTTATGAACACTTTGGTTGAAGGCGCTTGAGAGTCTACGAAATTAGTTGCCAACATAATATCTTCTTCTTCTTCAGCGTCTGTCCCGCTTCGTAGCATGGTCCGCTATTCTGGTGTCATGACGCCACCTCTCCCGATCCAGAGCTAGATCAGGGTGGACACCAGCTACTTTTCCTTGTGTAACGTCCAGCGCTGCTGCGGGCGCCCTCCAAGCCGCTTTCCAACTACCTCGAAGTTAAGGCCTATCTTACGGACGCTGTCCCCCTTTCCACGCAGCCATCGTAAGCGACCTTCGCGCATCTTGTCCGTTATCGGCGCGACACCAAACTTCTACCGAATGGCATCATTTCGGATGCGGTCCATGCGCGTGACTCCAGCCGTCCAGCGCAGCATCTTCGTCTCCATGACGCTGAGGCGCGTTTCAATCTCCTTGGTCGCAGGCCAACACTCAGCACCGTACATCGCTACCGGCCGGACGACAGTTCTATATATTTTTGACTTCAAGCGCTTTTGTATCTTCCTATTGCAGAGCGCGCCAGTCAACGAGCGCCACCTGGACCAAGCTGCACTCACGCGTGAGTTCACTTCAATCATCAGATTGCCATCAGATGCTACTGCTGATCCAAAGTACTTAAAAACCGAAGCACGTGTCAGCTCGATGCCATTAACCTTGATGGAGCTGGACCCATTAACGTCCGTCGTTAGATACTCGGTCTTCTTCACGTTCAATCTGACTCCAAAACACTTCAAGCGAGACCGCAGTGCGTGGAAGCTCGATGCCGTTAACCTTGATGGAGCTGGACTCGGTAAGGTCCGTCGTTAAATACTCGGTCTTCTTCACGTTCAATCTGAGTCCAAACCGCTCCAAGCGATCACACCAAGCTTGCACCTCTCGCTCGAGTTCATCTTTATCTTCGCTAGCGAGCATTACGTCATCAGCATAAAGCAATGTCCAGGGGACTGGCTTCTGAAGATCTCGTGTAGTGGCGTCCATCACGACAACAAAAAGGAGTGGGGATAGCGCAGAACCCTGGTGCACCCCGACAGAGATGGGGAACTCCATCGAGGTTCCGGCTGCAGCTTGAACTATACTGTTTGGGGAGTAGACTTCAAGCTGCAGTTGAAGTTCAAGTTGTTCAAGTTGCAGTTGTTTATTAGTTGCCAACCTAATACAATAACAAATAATAATAACAGATATATGTGTACATATATATTATATATATTATATATAACCTGCAGTAACTTCGCAATGTTCCAGATTTTTTCTATATTGTTCTGAAGATTTTAACGTAAGTGCTATATAAAGACACTATCCTGCTGTATCTGCATAACATATCCAGCTCCGCCTTCCTTGCCTATTTCACTGTACGCTGGCTGAACTGTCTACCCATATTAGACATGTACTCCTTTACGAGTTTGAATCTGAGCACTCCGCTGCGGAAGCCTCGAAACTTGTGTCGTGTATACGGCTCTGAAGCTGCTTCTGCACGGTCTGTGTATAGCTGGTTCGAACGATCCAGAAGCGGGAACAGGAGTCTCGAAGATGGGCCTCGCTCTGGTCGACCGACAACGATCCTTGGATGAACGGAGGAAACAGGCGGAGCAGCATCCATATAAAGGTATGCGTTATTTTGCTGCTGCTCTTGGCTTTTCCCGATCCACCTTGGACAATATGCTGCGATTTCTTGGAATGGTTAAAAAGCTTGGTCAGTGGCTCTCACACGAACTGACCGACGACAACCGACGAAGACGTCTGGACATATGCACTCAGCTGCTCTCCCTAAGTCGCACCTTCAATTGGCTGTACACCATCGTCACAGGAGACGAAAAATGGGTCCTCTCCGTCAACCACGCTCACAAACGTGCTAGGTGCCGACGCGATGAAGTGCCGAAATCTTTCGTAAAAGGTTAAATTCATGCGAAAAAAGTCATGCTGAGCGTCTGGTGGGGAGTTTATGGGATCTACCATTTCGAGCTGCTGCTTGACAGTACGACTGTCACCGCTGAGGTCTGCGTTATCCAACTGAAGAGAAGATGACTTCTCAGAAAATTCCGGAACTCGGATGGGAAGTTCTGCCGCATCCACCGTACAGCCCGATCTGGCCCCAAGTGTCTACCACATTTTTCGATCACTTCCACATCATCTGGAAGGGAAGCTTTATGAAGATCGTGACCACCTCGAAAATGACCTCAGAGCTTTCTTCGCCTTCAAGTCGCCGGATTTCTACGCCAGAGGAATTAGAAGTCTTGTGGAACGTTGGCGGAGAGTAGTCGATGTTGATGGAAATTGCGCAAAACGAGAATCTCTTAGGATTACCTGAGCATTTGCGTTATTAATGTATGAGCTGCTATTCTTTTTTTGTTATCTGCGTGGCTACTGCCACGCTATGAATACATGTTTCGCAAAGCGTCAGACTTTTCCTTCACAATTAGTCCACATACTCCTTCACATAGCTGGAAAAGCTTCTTCTGAATAAATAAATAAATAAATAATTTGACCGGTTGATATCAGATACAGATACTATGTGAGATTTTCACTAAAACCACCCTTCACTACGCTTCATCCAAAACCGCCCGGAGTAATATCAGCCACGATATGAACCACTCCATCATTTTATAACCGTTTGCTGTTAAATTCATGACTTTACTGTGCTCATAGGCGACGGGAGTAAGGCAAGCAGCCAACTGAAGATTGGCCGCCACTCGGATTTGCAATGGACGAGAAATGCAGTGGGAAAACAGTCAAGATATCTATTTGGTGCTCCGTGGCTGGTCCAGGAGAAGCTCGTGCTCACATTGAGAATTCGCCCGTCTTACGACTGGTCGAGCGACGTTCGTGAGCCGAAGCCAAGAGGAATTGCTCCCCCGTTTCACAATATTGATCGCCGGCCGAGGTCGCGCGCGGGCGTCCTACGGAGAGTCCCCGTTCGCTGTTGTGTCTGCCGGGCAGCATTTAGCGGCGTGCGAGGCTGTTGTCGTGTTGAACAAGCAGCGCAGCGACAGCGACAACAGCGTCGGCCACCGCGCTCTCCCCGTGACTCGCTGGCTCAGCAAGTTCTGTCCGGCCCACCTCCCACCTCCCCCCCCCCCCTCCCTCCGACCTTCCGTCCCCGATCCTAGTAGGAGCTCCGCCCCGTATGCGGCTCTAGCTTCTACGCTGATTATTCTTGTTTCTAATTGATATTGGAGTATGCCTGAACAATTTGGGGCGTTTGGAGTTGGCCTCGAATATTACATTTGGCTGTGGAGGGTCTTTTACTTTGTTCTGTAGCACATATTTTTTCTAAAATTATCTTCCATTCCATTGTCTCGCGCACTGGGAAACTGGTGTGTCATTTCAAGATGTGCCGTTCGTCCAGAAGGGCTAAAGATGGACCAAATTTGTCTACTCATAGACGCCCTGGGGAAACAGTCTATCTACATCTGTGCAGTGTACTATACTGTGTGTCTGGTGTTGCATCCATAAGCGGTCCTCATATTATCGAGCATATTTAATTCCATTACAGAACCGTGGCCAAAATATCTAGCTCGAGCATGATTCTCTCAAAACGCTAAAATTAGGCGGTCGTCCCGCTTTCCTGTATGATAAAAATGTCACCCGCACGCGGCCTCACACAAATGGACCTGGGAGAATTGCACATTCGTTTTCACTGTTGTCGGAAAAAGCATGAACCCCCTCGTTAGCTCCTCCTCCTCACCTCATCACCCTCCGTTCCCTAGTCTTTATTTCTTCCTTTTCGTGTTTTTTAGTTACGTTCTGCATTGCCATCGTCTGAGCCTACCTCTATCTCCATCTTTCGAGGTGTCGATCATGCCTACGCATTTTACAAGAATTAGGCGTGAAACAAAGCAGCACAAAGCTACGACAAAGCTGCAACATTGGGAGGATTGTATAGAAAAAGTCGCAATTAAATTGCAAGTAGTGCACGAATTCATCAGGAAACCCTTAAGCGTACATCCGTTTTTGAAAGCAGAGAATACGTTGTTATCAAGCAGTCTGATGAATGATAAAAAATTGTGGGTGGGCTTTTGTGACAGACCTGTGACCTAGTAAATAATCCCGTACATCGCGATCATTGAAAAACAAGCTCCACAAGACATGACGTAACTTCTACAACGGAAATGAGTGCTGAGGCAGGGGCGAGGGACGGAGCAGCGACTGATCGCTAACGAAATGATGGTGCTCAAGTAGGCATACGTTTCGGACAGGGATATTCATTGAAGGTGCCACGACAATGACCGCGACAGCATCTTGATTCAGCGAAATATGAGGAAGTAATGCCAAGGTGGTATAGGCTTATTCTTTAAAAAGCAGAGAATCACGAAGTATGGCTGATTGTAGAGTTAAAAGCATCGTGAAGGCATCCATGGGGGTGCAGAAGAAATATGTAAGTGCAAAATCAAGGTAGATTTTGTTGAACGTTGCGGGAGGCGTAGCTCATTTTCCCTGGGATTGATTTTATTAAGATAGTCAAGTTTTCCTGGTGGTCATTAGGAGTATGTCCTATTTTTCGAACTGCTTGATCGAGGTGCATAACGCGAGAGCGATTTTTCGTCCGAATTGAAAATTGTGTATCGCTCTTCTAGCATGATGTGGCTGTTGGTCCACGCCGCGCTTTGCGTGAGCTTCCTTGGATCTGCACTGTCGACCCTGTACCCCGCGAAACTGCCGGCATTACGTAACGCGGCATCTTTCGGACACCTAATACTCGGAGCCTGTCTGCTGTTCGTTCCGGGTCACTTTCTGGGAATTACGGTACGACAACATTTCCGTATCATTCTTATTTTATTCATCATTGTTTTTCTTTTCGTCGACGTTCAAGCATTGTACTTACCCGCGTTTGCTTGCACAAAGGAATAAATGAGTCTATGTTTGCTGTCAATTAATCATTGTTGCCTAGCCGATTGTAGAGCCCTTATAATGATTATTTAATTATTTGTTCTGCAGGTACTAGGACAATTTAACACACTCCACTCGTTCCTGCAAGCCTACTGTGCACCATTTCACGTGAGTTCTTTCTTCTAGTAGAATGCGCTGACGGTGCTGAAGGGTTTTCCCAGCTCAGAGATTATTAAAAGATGTTTATTATCACAACACAATAAAATCGCAAGACACAATAGACAGCGAAGAACGACGGACGGCAGAGGTCCACAAGGAGACCCCAGCTTCGGAGGCTTCTGCATGAGACGGCTAAAGACTAGAGAACTAACTTCGCCACGAAAGCAGTCATCGGCAACGATCGCCAGAGGGCTAAGGAGCCTACAATACCGCTCCTAATTCGTGTACAGTCGGCGCTTTGCGACAAAATTAAATTGCACGATTGGATTCATCTCCCTCCTATCGATCAAGCTACCTGCATGGACTGTCGAATTGCAAATTCTTGATCAAGTTGTAGAGCTCGTCCTTTCAAGCTTCCGCTAATTGATTTACGGCCCTTCCGCGAGCGACACTGGTCCATCTTCATAGAGCTAGAGAGTTTGAAAATGTTTCCAGTCATAAAATTTCTTTATCAGATCTGTGTTTCGTAGAGCGCGGCCATCATTTTGATAATAGACACTGTTAAGTTAACCAAGTTTGAAGCGTTGGCCTGTTCGCACTACATTTCGTAAACAAGGCTTATAAAAAGTCAGAATTCCCTACTGTCTTCTGGGAGTTTGCACTCATTACATCCGGGTATCGTTGTGGTACCAAATTCCACTAAATCTGAATAGCATACGCTCCGCTTTATATAGGTACAAATACGCGGTAACCCCAGTCAGAAATTAAACCTCCGACAGAGGATAGTTTTGTACTGTTATATTTAAGGAGCAGCTTCCTTCATAAAATTTGCAAAGGGTGAGTATGGAAGCCGAGCTCTTTCATATTTACAGGAGACCACAAGCACTTTGACATCTAAAAAGGAACTAAGGAACTAGAGATTCTAGTCAGCTTAAAGTAGACTACGGCGGGGACAAACTTCGACGAAAACGCATGAAATATTTGCCTTAGCCGCAAACTCATTCATGAAGAAATTTCCCCAAAATAAAAATTTGCCAGCGTTCTGCAGCTCATCACGAGCTTTTCACAGACGCAGTATTGGCCGTACTCAAGGTGGAGACCATCTTCAACTGGCAGGTCGTGGAGACAAGTTTTGGGCTGCGATTCGGCCGGAGCGCGACCGCAGCGGCGTAAATGCCATGTCCCCAGCTGGTGCGAAAATCAGAGGGGTTATCTCAGTCCAACAGACGCGTTAGATGATTTTTGCAGGCAATATTCCAGAGTATATGTGTATGTATATATGCACATACATATATACTACAATATCAACCGGAGAAGGAAATGAGCCTAACACATCAGCAGAAACTGGAATAGGCGCACATACGATGTTCACAAATGATTCTCAAGAGGAAGTTCCACGTAAAAGCTAAATAAGAATGGTTCTAGTCAATCTTGAAATGGATTTTTCTTTGTAACATTCGGGAAAACCATGTGCAGATCTTTGAGAAAGTTTTACGCTAAATGCAAGACTTGAAAGGACAAATGAAAACAAACAGTTCGTTTTCCTCACTCGCGACTCTACTCTACTAAACAAACATTATGCTTTGAAATCAAATAAAAACAAAATTTAACTAACCTAATTCTAAATTTAACTTTCTAACTTAGATACAAGACACACATAGCTTTAGAAGATTATCAAATGTAAAATCTACTCCTCTCAAGAATCGTTACACTTAGAAGTCTATTTTCTTGTAAACTTCAGAGAGGTTCGCTTTCCTCACCCACGACTCTCTACTCTTTTAAACAAAATTTGTGTTTTTGAAATCAAAGCGAACGTCTTCCGAATCGAAAGCAGCTTCTTGATGCTGAACTACAGACTCTCCAAGACGGTTAGGATAATTTAATAATTTGTTCAAGAAAAATTTGGTACAACTTTTTAAATTTTTTAAAGTTTTGCTGTCCTTTTCTGTCTCCGTTTGCATGGAGTTTCACGATTGTAAGCAATTCAACAAAAACAATTGTGCAAACACACATGTCCTCTCTTTGATGCTCATGTAAGCGGCACTAGTATTTATCAATTAAATAAAAATCGCGACGAATTTTTTCAGTGCATGGAGCGATCTCATCTTCTAATGCACTAAGCGATTGCTGCCTTTTTGATCCATACAAGGGAAGGGTCTGAAGCGTATGTCTGAACGGGAGGAGCGAGTCATATAGGGAGAATCCTCACCCCTCAATTGGTCTGAAAATGTGTTTATTTTTTGCCAAGTCGTTGAACCCAAGGAGTAGGGGGTCGCAATGGGACACGGCGCAGCAAGCGTTTGGAGGTCTTGTACGCCCGCGATGCTTCTGCAGCCAGTGGCTCGGAGCGCAGGTGGGTAGAGACTTGACGTATGCGAGGGAGTTCAGGGGTTCGGCTCCTCTGCGTTGCTGCACTTTTGCATTTCAACTGATTGCTAGAGATTTGGGGGATTCTGACGCCTATACCATTTTCAGACGCTTTCTACTCATTTTTCCAGCTGTACGTTGTGGTATTAACATGGTGATAAATGTTAAGCACCAGTGATACACAGATACAAAGTGCCTGCGTGGTGAATCGCGGTGTCGTCCTCCATGGTTATGAGCCCGCAACCGAAATCCAATTGAAGACATACCCTTTCCTCCGAAACAAGAGTTCCACCCGAAAACGTTATCATATGCCCACTGCTTGCTTGCCTCTCCACGTCCATCAGTTCATCTTGCGGACCCCAATCTGCCTCTTCTTCTTCACTTCCAGCTGTTCGTCATCGTCAACTTCAAGTTGACGTGCTTCGAAGTCCTTGAGTATGCTGGCCATCCGTTCGGCCAGCTTGATTTCTTCCCTCGAAGATTCCTTGCCTAAAGGTGGGCCACACTTCAGCGTAGGCAGATGGATCACCACTCTAACCGTCGGCGGACATTGTTGGTGTTAGGTTCTAGAAAACCGTCAGCAGACGTCTGATTTCTAGGTGACAGGCAGACATGAGGGAAAGAGTGTATCGATGCCGTTTATCTTAATTTGCGGGATCCGCACACCTCGTTTCTCATTTGAACCACCTCCGTCGTCACAACGTGGTCTCCTTTGAAAATCCGAGCGGAATGGTTTTCCCGAGGCCTTTGGTCCATGTATGGAAACAGACTATGAGGAGCCTGTAGCCTTTATACGCTACCCGTAAGGTGCCCAGTGGTGCTTCATGCAATTTGTACCTGTGTATCACTGGTGTTGAACATCTATACATCACCATGTTGAATACCACTACGTACCACTGGAAAAATGCGCAGAAAGCGTCTGAAAATGGTATAGACGTCAGGATCCCCCAAATCTCTATCAATCTGTTGAAATGCAAAAGTGCAGCAACGCAAAGGAGCCAAACCCCTGAACTCTCTCGCATGAGTCAACCTTCTACCCACCTGCGCTTCGAGCCACTGGCTGCAGAAGCATCGCGGGCGTACAAGACCTCCAAACGCGTGCTGCGCCGTAGCCCATTGTGACCCCCTACTCCTTGGGTTTAACGACTTGGCAAAAAACAAACACATTTTCAGACCAATTGAGGGATGAGGATTCTCCCTATACTATTCGCTCCCCAGGTTCAGACATACGCTTCAGACCCATCCCTTGTTAGAAGAAAATTTGATTGATCATTTTTTCAAGAACGAAAAATTTTCTACAATGATTACACTCCTTCGGAGAGCCAAACCAAAAAAAATAGAGAAGGTTATACGACATGAGGCATCAAAGAGAGGATATATGTGATCCTTACAGTTGTTTTTGTTGAATTGTTTACAGGCGTGAAACTCCATACAAACAGAATTTTTGCTATCAAATGACTAAAAATCGCTGATGAGAACATGGCGTAGTTTTTTTTTCATTTCGTACAAAAAGGTGGCGGCATTGATGCTCTTTGGTACAGGTTTGAAGCCATTATTTTCCACAAAAATGATAATTTTACAAAATAAAAAAGAAAAAATAAAAAATTAAGAAAAAATCAAACAAAGTCAATGAATTAATGAAATCAAACAATGTATCAACTTGTTGTGTGGTGAATTAAAACGGTATGAGGCTTGTTCTAGTCTAGGTAACTTTGTTTAGAAGAGGGTCCAATTTGATTTGTAGTGTCCAGTTTTACGTGAAAATGGTATACCCATATATGGTATGATATTCCAAGAATATTATCATGTAAGGCATGTATAAACTGGAAGTTTTTGTTCCAGCTAAAAAACTGTTGTGCTGGGATATATTAATATAAATATGACGGCAAATACGACATTATTTTTAGACTAACCAAATAAATAAGAGGTTTGGATTTTACCAGATGTTAAGATAGAATCGAACTCGACTTCAAAGGCGAAGGATGAACGTCGAAGGCTTCGAAAAGATGGATCAGTGTGGTTTTATTGCTCCACTGAGGTATTACACTGCCAGTGGGGATGGCACCCAGGTGCGAATCCAGTAAGGGGTGGTCCCGCCGCCGAGCGCTGGGTTCAGGTCGAGTCCGACCCCCAGTCTCGTAATTCGACTGAGTGCAAAAAGAGTGAAATATCCACCAACTCGAATTTGAGCTGGATTATACCGTTAGAGAGCTGTTGATGCCACCAACCTCAACAACTCAACCATTTTCTCGGATAGAAACAACCCGAAGAACAAATGAAGGAAAACGTGAAAAATGTCGAAATTGTGCCTCTGTAATCGCTTCAGCTCGGACAAAGTTAGTGTTACATATTGACAGTTTTTAAAACCGAAGTGAGGATGCTATCGTATGGAAAAGGTGGGGATGCTTTCCTTGCTTTCACAAAGTTGCTGCAACCCATTTGATTTGACAAAATCGCTAGTTGCAAACGAAAAGTGAAGAACTTGTAGATAACTAAATGCATCAGTTTTTTAAGATCTGATAGCTTGTTTGTTACATCTGAAAAGATGTTACATCTCACTTAATTCAACAACATCAAATTTTCCAAAGGAAGGGACCGCAGGGTGACTTAATGACAGCTTAAAGTGAAGATTCCCGGTTTTGGATTAATACTGCTATAACTTCAAAACTAATTATAAGTGCCATTTAAGGTCACAAGACAGCCTGTCTGATCCGGCGAGGGAGCTCTAGTTCAGGTCAAATAGGTGCGGTCGAGGGCTTGATCAAGTGGAAAAAAGTTGATTTTTTTGACTCTGTTTGACTTTCTTCTTTCCAATTTCCTCGTCTCTAAAAAAGGTAGAAAAAATAATATGGAAAAGAAGGGGGAAGGAAGGAAAGAGGCATCTGCGGGTACTTGCACATTGACTAATCAATCCAATTATCACAGGAATTTAGGTAGATGTTTTGTTGTGCTTTTTTAGGCATACTGCATTTTCGCATGCCGCTGTTGTATGCAGAGTGTTTTTGCACGTTATTTAGTTAACGTAGAATAAATAAATAAATTTACGGTATCGTTACTGATATGATGCACTGCAAATACGACCCATTAAGAGGTAACTCAAATAAAAGCACAAAAAGGCCATATTTACTTACTAAATGCATTATTCGTGTACAAATTGACTCCTGTGATCACGCAAGCACATAATAATAACGACCCGATGTGTGCGAAAAAATTGGGCGACACCGGGGACCGCACCATAAAACCCACTCGGTACGTCCGGGAGACGACGTCGCTTTCCACTGTGCCGACCGGTCACACTCGATGGCGTGGCAGCAGGGAATGGCCAACTTCGCACTCACGTTTTCACACGCCTTTTTCGACCACAGAAAAGTATTCCAAAAAGTTAACCATTATTTTGGACTCCCCACAAGGGACCCTCCATCCCGTAAAAATTGAATCGCAGAAGCTCATCGCAATTTTGGAGGCCCTCTTCATGAGAATTCTCCCAGGATGTGGAACGTAATCTTGGAAGTCTAGTCTGGAGTGTGTTGTCGGTACTTTAGTGAATCGATTGAGTTGTAGTTTTGTTGGTACTTGCCATGATAATGACAATATTTTTTGCAGTTGGCTCTGGCCTATTTCCTGCTTTCGCCTGCCGGATTTCCACAAGAGAAGCCGTTTGTATTTGGACAAACGTTCTGTGCTCTACTCTCACTACTGACGCGGCTTATTACAGCTTGGCATCTCACGGAGAAATCCGCTCGTGGGTTGCTGATGTCAGATCACGTTAGTTGTTGCCGTTTTGATTAGAGTTATCTCACCTTTGCCCCTTCACGCTTTATGTCAGACGCTATCACTTTTGTTACCAATTTTCCCCGCCTTCCCGTACACTCAATGTTTTCTTCATTGCGGTGGGATGACCTCTTTGCCTTCCCTTATGGCTGTATCAGTTGTTGCAAATGGCAGAATTTAAAGAGCGGGACAGAGCAGTGAGTGAATGGACGCCAGAACGTGGTTGTTGGACTGGACCCACCGAAGAATTAGTTACTGTACATCGATCAACTGAGGCATTGTCGGAGTCAGGGACTACCATCATAGGCCTTTGTCATACCATCGCTCATCCCGAGCGACTCCTAATGATATGCTCCCATATCGATCGCGCGGCGCGATGGAATCGATATGGGTGCATATCATTGGGCGTCGCTCGGGGTGAGCGATGGTATGACAAAGGCCATAGACGACTTAAAAGTGCTGAAGTGCAAGTCGCCACTCACTGAGTCGACTATGATGTGGAAACCGAACTATAACGGATTTCGAGATGATATACAGCACACAAATTCGTGAAGTTTCAAAAAATGGGGTTCCTTATCATCACGGGAGCGTAGCCTTTCACAAACGCAACAGCTGCTCACATCTTCGACCAGATCACCCCTGTTGTTGTCCTAAAAAACAACAATTTTCTGTGGTGGCATGATATTGGTGGCTCTCATACAGCTGAGCAGAAACACCACAAGTGGATTACATAGTTAGGACGGCAGTAGACGTCGTGGAAGCAGTTGTCCACACTACACAGATGGCGCATGCAAGTACATTTGCCGACGTGCACATTTTGAGATTCACTCAGAGCACATGCACTTAGAAGCGTCCCGTTCCGGAGAAGAACCTTTGCAGTTTATTCTGTGCGCGTTTCTCATCGAAGGAGCATGGCTGATTCGGGAGTGTGTGCAACTGTGCTCTACCAAACGGACGAATCAGGATGAGATAGACCAGATGTGCAAGAGGACAACGCTTTGGTTAGAGGTATGTGACATTCCACCATACAATTCTTTAACTCGTTTGTTCTTCTCAACGAAGTGGTTTTCGATTGGCAGTACCTTTGGGCATTGTTCCCTTCAATTAAAGCCAGCCAGCTTGAAGAATAAGATCTGACCGGTAATAAAAGAACATAGAAGACGTCGCGCATAGTTGATAGCAGGTACATGGCTTAACTGAGAGTCGTAATTTATAAATTATATATTTTCAGGGCAAAGGGTCGTTTTACTTGGAGAACGCCTTCTATATTGATGCAGCGCTCAGTCTTCTGATGGCCTTCACCCATTTTGCTTTCCCACAGCATATTCTGAAGATTGTGGTAAGTTTGCTGAATGGTTTTCTACGCTTATCATTTCCATGTTTCTTCTGTATTCAGATTACCTCGGAGTACACTCTCGACTCGCACCACATCATGTGGTGCCGCATGTTTGGCTGCCTCAGCCTGCTTCCGGCTTTATGTTCGCTTTCCGCTCGTCACCTTCCTCCACATGTTCAGACCCATTACCTTGCTAGTCGGCTCATCGTGAGTACTCTGTATCGTTCCATTCCATTCGTCGGCGATACCCTGCGTTTTTCAAGCCAAACAGTGAAGGATCTAATGTGATGCCAAAACTATCCATCTCCTAGAAAACGCTGAAATGGTGGTTTCAGACCCAAGTGCTGGTGTTCCTTCTGAATGTATTCGGTCATTGGGCGCTGTCAATCTATTCGCCCAACCACATCTCCGGATTCATGGTATCCGGATTCTACATGTCGTTCCTTTTTTCCGCATTCTACCGTGCTTCTTCACAGTATCAGGTTAGATCTTCCGTCTTCCTACAACTTATGTGTACTAAGTGAGAGTGAGGCCATAAATCCTTGGTTGTCATTAGGAGGTTCGTACTCATAGCGTTATTCTCTCCACCAGCGTCCGTCGCCGGCTTCGCCGGCGCCGTACGCTGGACGTGCGGGCCACACCAGGCTTGCCGGCTTCGCCGGCTTCGGGTATGGCGGGCCACGCTAGGAATGCAGCCCAAACCTGGTTCTCTCCATGTGTTGCCACAAGGCGTACTTTATGTGTGCTCCGACGCGTGGCGTGACATGGTTTGGACGCGTGGTGTCACGTCAGGTATAGATATCGGCGTTCCTCGCTGCCCGATGAAGCTGCGTCGCATTCATACTTCGCAGCCGTAACACACGTTACTGGAGGGAATTTTGTGGTGCAGTAGTCCGCAAATTACGCCGCGGAATGAACGGGCGCAGCACGGCGTAATGACCGGCGGCTGAATGACGCGCTGCTTCGCGGCAAGAATATAAAAGCTCCCTAATAGCAGTCAATGTGTAGTCTTTCTCCGAATAACCACTGACCTTCGAAGACCTAAAGTGTGAAAATCAATTAGTCAAGAGATGGTACATTTGCATGCTTTGTTCTCGCGAAATATTTCCAAGTTCTTAGTTACTAGAGTATTTGAGCAATAATGTAGTCGTTGTTCAGTCGAAATAGTTCCTTTGACAAGGAGACAACGCATTTCCTGTGGAGTCATTGCCGCGTCAGAAACGGGCTCGACTGAGCCTATGGGCCCTGTCAAAAAATTTGAAGATCCTCCACTCACAATTCATACTTACCCGTCGTAGTTATAGTGAGAGGAGGCGAGTTGGAAAAGTAACGCCGATAACTGGGCTTTGCGTTTCGCACAAAACAATAAGTGGTAGTAGCTCTTAGTTCCTCTCTTCTTAAAACTTCAGCATTGTAGACTGTTATTGCTAGTATTGTATTGTGCCACACAAGGTTTCTAAGTGGACACTTCTATTCAGCAGAGCCTGACGTTTCGACGTCTCGTCTTTTTCAGAGACCTAGATTCACCGCTAAGGCCTATGGTATACTCCCGCAGGAGTGTACTCGGCACGTCCGCGGACGGCCGTCGTCGACCCGGGACGGCCCGCGTCGCATTGGAGCGCGTTTTCGGCGCTGAACGTGAAACGGCGGCCTTCTGTGGTGCATCGCACCATCCACCGATTCGCCCCCGTCCGCGGACAATCCCGCGGGAGTATACCATAGGCCTTAGGGCCAATGTTCGCCTTGCGTTTGATAACCAGCATTGACGAAACGGTACTTATGAAGCAGAGGGCCCGTGGTGCCGTGGAGTTGCCGGGAAATATGTTAACGCGGCAACCCCACGGTATCTCGGGAGCGGTGCTTCGTAAGGAGCGGCGAAACTTCTAACTACCTACGGTCATTAAAGCAGGACAAGCATCGCCTCTTACAAGGGAAGCGTCTGAAGCGTATGTCTGAACGGCGGGAGCGAATAGTATAGGGAGAATCCTCATCCCTCAATTGGTTTGAAAATGTGTTTATTTTTTGCCAAGTCGTTAAACCCAAGGAGTAGGGGGTCACCATGGGATACGGCGCAGCACGCATTTGGAGGTCTTGTACGCCCGCGATGCTTCTGCAGCCAGTGGCTCGAAGCGCAGGTGGGTAGAGGGTTGACTCATGCCAGAGAGTTCAGGGGTTTGGCTCCTTTGTGTTTCTGCACTTTTGCATTTCAACTGATTGATAGAGATTTCGGGGATTCTGACGTCAGACGCTTTCTGCGCATTTTTCCAGTGGTACGTTGTGGTATTCAACATGGTGATGTATAGATGTTCAACACCAGTGATACACAGGTACAAAGTGCATGAAGCACCACTGGGCACCTTACGGGTAGCGTATAAAGGCTACAGGCTCCTCATAGTCTGTTTCCATACATGGACCAAAGGCCTCGGGAAAAACCATTCTGCTCGGATTTTCAAAGGAGACCACGTTGTGACGTCGGAGGTGGTTCAAATGAGAAACGAGGTGTGCGGACCCCGCAAATTAAGATAAACGGCATCGATACACTCTTTCCCTCATGTCTGCCTGTCACCTAGAAATCAGACGTCTGCTGACGGTTTTCTAGAACCTAACACCAACAATGTCCGCCGACGGTCGAGTGGTGATCCATCGGCCTACGCTGAAGTGTGGCCCACCTTTAGGCAAGGAATCTTCGAGGGAAGAAATCAAGCTGGCCGAACGGATGGCCAGCATACTCAAGGACTTCGAAGCACGTCAACTTGAAGTTGACGATGACGAACAGCTGGAAGTGAAGAAGAAGAGGCAGATTGGGGTCCGCAAGATGAACTGATGGACGTGGAGAGGCAAGCAAGCAGTGGGCATATGATAACGTTTTCGGGTGGAACTCTTGTTTCGGAGGAAAGGGTATGTCTTCAATTGGATTTCGGTTGCGGGCTCATAACCATGGAGGACGACACCGCGATTCACCACGCAGGCACTTTGTATCTGTGTATCACTGGTGCTTAACATCTATCACCATGTTAATACCACAACGTACAGCTGGAAAAATGAGTAGAAATCGTCTGAAAATGGTATAGACGTCAGAATCCCCCAAATCTCTAGCAATCAGTTGAAATGCAAAAGTGCAGCAAAGCAGAGGAGCCGAACCCCTGAACTCTCTCGCATACGTCAACCCTCTACCCACCTGCGCTCCGAGCCACTGGCTGCAGAAGCATCGCGGGCGTACAAGACCTCCAAACGCGTGCTGCGCCGTATCCCATTGCGACCCCCTACTCCTTGGGTTTAACGACTTGGCAAAAAATAAACACATTTTCAGACCAATTGAGGGGTGAGGATTCCCCCTATATGTCTCGCTCCTCCCGTTCAGACATACGCTTCAGACCCTTCCCTTGCTAGAAGTGGACTTAGGCCTTTGAAGACGACGGAACGTTTAAACGTCAGTTCGTGCTGCACAAAAACGTCCATCTAAAAACCTCGTGGGGGACAATATAACACTAACAGTAGTAATCTGTTTTGTTAAGAAATAAGGGTAGTAAGCTGCTTCGAAGCTGTTGCTATTGCCTCTATTTTTCCCTTAGCTTCATATTCCCAGCGAAATTCAAGATTTTTATGACGAGTTCGAACAGTCTCTCTAGGTCTACCTTTTGGTCGTGTGTGGCTAGATGGGAGGTTGCACTGACTGTTATACACTACGCTTAGGTCACCCATGCTCTCCATACCTTCAGGGTCAAGGGATTGGTTGTCGAGCTTGTCTAGGAAAGAGAAATCACAGGCGTGTTCTTCGCCTGGCTACCGCAGGTCACTGTTTAGGACAAATACACGATCAAATTGCCCTCAGCATTTCAACTATAAGTAAATCGCTTGGCGCATCTCTCAAAGGGACTTAACACTGACTTTTATTTTTGACCTGTACATTTTCATACATGCACTTCAGCACCACCTCGGAACTTCTTACAACGTCCCATTCCAGCAATTCACTGTTTGCAAAAAGGATACAGCATCGATCAGTTCAAGATCAGGACTGTTCTATGCGATTTGTCGGAAATCTGCAGAGCTGACTAAAATCGCCAACTACGTAGAACACCACTTTTTGAAATTTGACAGAAGGTAGTACATAGAGAAAAAAATAGGAAACTAGAGAAAAAATAGGAGACTTCTTCACTTCTGTAGTTAGAGTTTTGTAACCCACTTAATACAAATGAAGTCCTTTGTGGCAAACGACTGCACACTTGTCGATAAGCAAATGACCAGTTCTGAGAACTATTTCTTCACGTTTTGAAGAAGGTTCTGCTAACGCGCACAAATGCTTTCATAGGAGTGAATGCTGAGTAAGGAAGGACTACCTGAATGTTAACAATTAACATGTTTTTGTTATCACTATACAGTGGCTTAATAATGAACTGAACTAAGTAGATATTGAGATGAGTTGATGTAACAACTGATACCTCGAAATTCTGAATTCAGATCTAGTGAGAAAAATGTACCGGTTTTCGCCAGGTCCGACCAAGGTGCTAGCTAGAATTCCTGCCCTTGAACTTGAAGTATCAAGCAGCATATCGACTGTTGCAATCCACCAAAGCGGTGTTGGAGTCGTTCCATCAAAGAGTATGAACGTTATTCTACTCCATACCTATCGATGAGCCTCCTAGGCTGAGTTAAAGCGCCTCTGACTGAGAATGAGCTTCATTTTTCACACACGATTTCCCGACCTGAGTGTTGCTATTATATTTTCAGAATGTCCCTGAAATCACACTCCGCCCAAAGTCGAAAGCCTCCTAAGCAGTGCTAAGCTCGGGAGCTGTCTCAGCCATCTCTGGATGTGGATCGTCTCAACCATCAACTGCCTGTTACATTTTCTCGTCCCAGTACCACCTCACTAGATCTCACCTCAACACACATTATTCATGTATGTATTCTGTACAAAACAATAAACAAATCTGTGGACTTTATTTATTTATTTACTGCTGCACCTAAAGTGCGCCATAGACACAAACAAACAAAGGAAAACAAAGTCATGATCAAATAACAATGATTACTTTAAAAAACAGCACCAACGAAATCGTGAACCACTTTGGATAACACTATGAACTGCAACAGAATGGGAGAAATGTTCTTGCAAATTATTCAGAACATTCAGTGCGAAAGACTACAAAAATTATTTCCCAAAAAGAAACGCGAAAGCATAGCTGAGCATTATATTGTGTCGAGTGGTTTTAAATGAGGTTGACTAAAATTAATAAAATAAAGTAAAAATTTATATCGGTCTTAGAAGTGCAGACGTTGGCATTCAGTATAACTATGGTGTGACTTCCGATGTCTGTGGAAGTCACTTTCGAGCATCTTTAACGAAGAGGAAACACCCAGGAGTCCGGACCTATATCCGGTCGTACCAGGGCGAGCAATTGCAACATTAAATTACCTCTCAGCGATGCTTCCATAGGAACTGAAGAGGACCAACCGCACTTGTAGTGGTATATCTAGATAAGAAGATCGAGACGAAGTGCATTAATGAACAAAACATTAAAAAACGCTCAACGAAGTAGGTACATAAAAAACTAGTCGGTGTGAAAATAAAGGAGTAGATCCTTTGCTTAAAGGTTCTGAATACTGCCAAAGCTAAAAGGCGAAAGCAGCAGACATAGTGACCAAAACATAAGTACAAAAAGAACAGAACGTGTAAAAAAATTCAGAACTGCCTAAGAGACTATCCACAATACCGGATGAAGAGTGGAGTAACAATAGCGGATACAGAGCGACACGCTGTATCCGCTATTGTTACTCCACCCTTCATCCGGTGGAGTAACAATAGCGGATACAGCGTGTCGGGATCAACAAAAATGATCAACAAAAATGATCAATGTTAAGGAACTGAGGAAGATCTAACCTCATTAGCTTAAGCTCAAACTCTTTTGCAGTCCTTGCTTGGAAAACATCGGCGGGTAACTTACTAATCCATATCGCGCAACGATGAAACAATGAATTAAAAACAACTGAAAAATGCTTCTTCCTCACTCTATTGATTGAATGCTTATACTTCCCAGCCTAGGACTAGTGGGCCTAAAAATCTAATGTTTGCTAATTGGTAACTTCGCCTCACCTTTCAGAAGACAGTAACAGAACACTATATCAGCAACAAGCCTTCTGCATTTCAGGCAATGCAGAGCAAACATTTTAAGCGTGCTTTATAATCTGGCGAATTCCATTGCAAGGACTACTAGCTCTGTACCATAGTAGGCGATTAAATAGCTGTTACAGTTTTCAATTTTTAAGATTTCTTCCTTGAGGATGGGACTCCAGATTTGCATACAATGCTCTAGATGAGGCAAAACATACTATTTGTAAAGACGTAGTAGTATTGTTTTATCTGATCCCTTGATGTTACAAAAAAAATCATGAACAAGACGGAGTATGCCTTCTTCACTGAGAAATCAATGTGCTGAGCGGTCGGTTTGGTGCTCTCTGTCAACTATCCTCACTAATTCCTCCACATTTGGCTACAAGCCTCCTGAGTCTACCGTGACAAGCTGCTCTTCCTGTGAACTACCTTGTGGCGGGTTCTGAGATTTCTATGAAACGCCACCACAGCAGGTAATAAGTCGAAGTCGGTGTTTGCATTTTCGGATCGATCTTGTCCTGCGCTGATCAATACGATGCCATCTGCTCGTGCTTCGAACACTGCAGAGAGAGGGCCAGTAGGTCCTCCAGCAGAGTCAACCCGAGTGATGAGAAGCCAGCAGTTGATCGTCTACAGGGTGCCGCAGAGAAAGAAAAGATTCCAAATTATATCCGGCTTCTGTTCGAGCTGCTAATGGAGACCCGAGCGGAGATCAAGGAAATGAGCCAACGCAATATGGACCTGCTTGCTGACGGAAATCCAGAAATTGAGGGAGGAGAATTTATCTCAGAGACAAAAAATTCATGATTCTACGGTACCACTTGAGACTAGTCAGAGCATTGGGCTGACTTCAACTAACATTAGTAACTCTCTCTCACAGGAAATTGAGCTTAAATGCTCAATTGTTCTCTCGAATGTTCCAGAATCTTTTCCTAGTATTCCTTCCGCAAAGACTGTCCATGACACGGCCTGTGTTAGGCAAATTCTCGATTTTCTGCAAACCGACAGCTGTGTACCGCTAGACCAGCACCGGGCAGGCCGAGGCTAATTAAGGTTGTGCTCCCTTCTAGAAGGTTTCAAAGTGAGGCGGTTAAAAGAGCTCCTCGTCTGCGGTTTTTTCCTCCCCAAAAAGGCGTATTCCTGCGCCCATCACTAACAAGGGAGGAGCGAAATCGTAGGAGAGAAGAGCGCCTAACAAATATGAGGAAGAGCGGTGGTTCAGCTCACGTTTTATCGGCGCGGGCGGAATCACAGTCTCAACCTCCTTGCCTAGACCTTACCAACGTAACCCTCTCATTTGAGCCGAGCTCTCCCAGGAAGATTGACCGTCAACTTTATGTCTTCTGACTAATATCAGATCTTTAGTCAAAAACAGTAATTCATTAGTTCTTGTACTCTGTCGCACTAATTATGACGTCGTTGTCTTAACGGATACCTGGCTTTCCCCGATAAACCAACTAGACCCTCTTCTAGGTATTGCCAGCAGTCAATACGTGGGCGTTAGGTGCGACCGAAAGGACAAAAAAGGCGGATGCGTAGTCTTGATTTTGAAGAGCCACACCTCACGTAACATGATTTTCCATGAATCTGTCAAGGATTCTTATGAAATCTTAAAATGTAACATTGGTGAAGGTTCAAATCTTCTCCGCTTCATTGCTGTGTATAGAGCTCCTTCTTGTAGTGTCAGGCAATCCGTAAACCTAATTAAAGCCATCAGCGACTTCTGCGTGTGTAGAGCTTCATGCGTACTTTTAGGGGATTTCAACTTGCCAAATATGGGAACCGACTTCAGCGACAGCATTTTGAAATCTTTTCAGGATATGTTTGATGCTCACGATTCCCAACAATTGGTGAACAGGCCCACTAGAGGAAACTCCTTATTAGATCTTCTGCTGTGTAACTCCACTAGTCTGGTTTACGACCTAAACGTGGGCCACCGTTAGGCAACAGTGATCATGCTACAATATCTTTTAGAACCGCAGACAAAATGGGCCACAGTACAGGAAATGTGCGGTGGATTAGAGATTTCAAGGCAGCGAACTATGACAAAATACGAGAACATCTTGCCGATGTTGATTGAATAGATAGCTTTAGAAATGTGAGCACGGCCGATCAAATGTATGAATTATTGCTGCATGTCCTTCACCACGTCATTGAACTACACGTACCTAAGAGGAAGCTCGATCCACAAAAAATGCGCCTTCCAGAGTATCTTAGAAGAATGATAAACCGCCAGAACTCTCTGTGGGACACAGTCACTACCTCAGGTAGTGAAGGAGATTGGGCGTACTACAAATGCTTTAGTAAAACGGTGGATAAAGCGTTTACTCGATACACTGTTTACATAGAAAGAAAAAATATCTATTCGAAAGACAACACGGCCTTCATTGGATATATAAAGTCTCGTTCTGGAGAAAACAGCGCTATCCCAAACCTAGCAGATGAGGATGGTACCTTAATATCGTTGGCTCCTGAGAAAGCAAGCCTGCTAGCAAACGAATTTCAAAAAGTTTTCATAAAGTCTTCAGGAACTAGCCCTTGTTCTATCTCTACTCAAGGCGGTAATCTACCCAGTTTTCCTCGGATGAGGCCTCCGCTATGGTTTGATAAAGATGAAATTGTTTAAGTCTTATCCAAGTGGCCTAAGTCTTCTTCAATTTCACCAGACGTTCTTCCTCTTCTTTTTTGTTAAAATGTCGTCGATTGCGTAGCTTACGCTCTGGAACAAAGCATATGACAGCCGATGTTCCTCATAGATGGAGGCATGCGTTTATTACCCCTATCCCCAAAAAACCTCCATTCAGTGACCCAGGAAATTATCATCCCGTAAGTATAACATCAATTTTTGAAGGAACATTTGAAAAAAATCCTTAAAAAGCTTAATTTGGAGCACCTGTTAGAACATAGTATCATCTCTAAGGAACAGTTCAGATTTCGGAAGCAGCGTTTGGTTGAGACTGCAGTTCTTACCTCCCCTCCTTAAATGACTGGATCAAAGCTCTAGAAAGCAAAAACCGAGTGGCGTCGTTTACTTTGATTTTTCCAAGGCCTTCGATAAGGTTCCTTTAGAAAAATTAGTATTCAAAGTGAAAACAGTTGGTATACATACGATATCTGTAGCGTGGATAAGGAGTTTCCTTTTAGGTAGAACATACCAGGTCAGAGTGGAGGGTAGCTACTCTTCGGTTTTTTCGGCGACTAGTGGAGTTCCTCAAGGAGGAGTATTGTCGCCGCTGCTTTTCCTCCTATATATTAGGTTGGTGCATAAGTTCTCGGACATTTGGGACATGAAATATTTATTATCACAACATACGAACAACAATATCAAATCATTTGAAGCAACCACCCTTTACATCAAATGTTTTTCGCCAACGTGCTGGTAAGTCATGGATGCCTTTTCTCCAAAGCGTGGCGGCCGGTTGTGATTCGAAAAATGTGAGCAGTGCCTCCTTGACATCCTCTCGGTTCCTAAATTGCTGGCCGTCCAAATAGCGTTGAAGGCTTGAAAACAAATGATAATCAGAAGGTGCGAGATCTGGTGAGTAAGGTGGATGTGGAAGAACGGTCCATCCGTAGTCCGCCAACTCAGCCGCCGTCGCTCTAGCAATATGCGGTCTAGCGTTGTCGTGTTGAAAATAGACCTTCACTTGCTCTCCTCGTGTGGTTTGAAGGTGGGCCCTCAACTTCCTCAGTTGGTTAACGTAAACCTCTGCCGTCACTGTTATTCCTTCGTCCAGCAGCTCCCAGTATTCTACGCCAAGAACGCTCCACCAAATGCATAGCATCACCTTTTTCACGTGAAGGTCGGAGTTCGGAACGTCCTCTGCCTCTCCAGTTGCGTCAACCCACTGTGCACGCCGGTGATAATGAGAGTAGAGTATCCACTTCTCATCCCCGGTGACAAGGTTGCCCAGCCATCCGTGGGTACGTCTGAGGGTAAGGAGAGACAGAGCGACATCGGCTCTGCGATCCATGTCATGTTGTGTCAAGTCGTGAGGTACCCAGCGACCCAATTTTCGCACCTTGCCAATCGACTTCAATCCTCGAACGACTGTTGAGTGACTAACACCAAGAGTGCTTGATAGTTCGCGAGTGGTTTGGTATGGGTCCGCTTCCACTCTACTTCGGAGGCCATCCAAATCCAGTGTCATCGGGCGCCCTTCTCGTTCATCACCTTCAACGGAGAATTCGCCAACTGCAAACTTCGAGAACCACTGGTACACAGTATGTACTTCGAGCAGGAGCACTCTCGTTGTAAACATCCTTCAGGCGACGATACGATTCGTTGGCATTGAGGCCAGATTGATGCAGGAATAACATGACGTGCCGAATATGCGTCTCAGTTGGGATGAATTGCTTAGCCATAATAGCTGACGTTAACGACGCAGAATAAATGTTAGGAACAGTTTTGTAGCCGTTTCCCTTCTCTACTGATCGATCATTTACGCGTTGATACATGTGAGAAATTTGGCGGGAAAATGCGCTTTCAATTCAGGAGGGATCAAATGTCCGAGAACTTATGCACCAACCTAATACTTATGAGCTGCCTGGTTCCGTCTCTAGTATCAGCGTAACGTGCAAAATGTACGCTGACGACGTAAAAATCTACAAAAAAGTGGACAAAGCCGACAACTCTCGTGAAGTTCAAGCTGCTATTGATTTCGATGGCAAGTGGGCAGAAGACTGGGATCTTCCACTTGCTGCCGAAAAGACGCAATGTCTTATAATACAGTCAAGGCACCAAATCTACTCTCCACTCTACAGACTCAACGGCGTGGACTTGAAGCAAGTTTCTGATGTTAGAGACTTAGGCTTTCTTATAACGAGCGAGCTAAGATTCGACCTACATTACAAATTACTTGTAAAAAAGGCCAGCTTCCGGACTTACAATTTATTCAAGGTACTAAAAACAAATGATCCGGGTGCTCTCCTGCGTGCCTATAAATGCTACGTAAGACCGATTATGGAGCTTGCGACTTCTATTTTAAACCCTTTTCAAAAAAAGGGCACGAAAGTGTTCAGAATAAATTCACTCGTAATTTGTTCATGAGGTGCTACAAAATGGGTTATGAAGACATCCCTAACGGTTCCACGCGGGCTAAGCTGCTCAGCGTACCAACTTTAAGCAGAAAAAGAAAAAGGGCACACCTAATTATGTTGTTCAAAATCCTCACCAGGAAACTGTCTCTAGATCCTGTCGAGTTTTTTGGAGCACCACTTACGATTAATAGAGCAGGTAGACTTAGATTGTATGCAGCGGTTGCAAGGTCGCAGGTTAGGCCTAACTTCCTCACTTACAGACACCTTAGGGAGCTAAATCTTTTCATCGGTGAGAATGAAAATTTTCTTGATATGTCTATCTCTCACTTAAGCATCTACTTATTCGAAGTGAACTTTCTTAGGTTATTCCGTTCTCACTTGCATGTTTTTGATTCCTTGCAGTTGGGTTTGTTTGTTCCGTTCGTTTGTTTATACCTCATTTTATGCGTGCATTTCCGATGTGATTCACGCCACGAAATAAATATTAGGGTGGGCCAAAAGTAGTGAGACAAATTCAACAAATTTCTTTATCTCTTCATAACTCAATTACATCTCAACGGTGCTGAGGAGTGTATTCGCCATTAAGGTCAATGACATCGCTGCCATCGATCAGCCAACTTCTTGATCCCATCCTTCCAGAACTGCTTCGGCTTGGTGCTGATCCACTGCTCGTTCTGGTTGTCGAGGTGTACTTAGGTTTTTGTGTCCCTTCGGACCATGAAGTCCTAGAGCTCAAGAGGTAGTGGTAGTCACATGGAGAGATGTCTTGCGAATACGGTGGGTGAGACATGTGAACGTAGCCCAGCTGAGCAAGCTTATCCGTGGTCATTTTTGCCCGATGGGGTGCGGCGTTGTCGAAGGGAAGAACCTTCTTGAAGCGCTGAGACCGAATAAGTGCGAGTCGCCAGTCCATCTCTTCTATTTCGTTCACCATGGCCTTGGAGTCCATCGTCGTGCTTTTGGAAAACAGCTTCCAGTATACCGGTCCATGGGCGCAGACTCAAAAGCTCAGAAGGTGCTTCTGAGCTTTTTAGTCTGCGCCCATAAACAACCCGCCGAACGAAGGTCGGCAACAGGTCACCAGACTCGCTGCTTGGCAGGGTTAAGGTAGAAGACGTACTTCTAATCTTGGGTGAGTATTGAGTCCAGGCTGCTCGGAGTTGGGAATTGGGCAAGATTTGCGCGACACAGGTAGACTCGTCAGACTGGGGTTTCGGCATGATACAGGCTGTGGTTTTGGTCTGCTTCTGGAAAGGGCGAAAGTGGTCACTTCTCAGGTGGCCTTCAGTAAGTAGCAAAGCAACATATAAATACGAGAAGCACGAAACCGGACACCAGTCACGAAATATGTGGGCACGGCATGGAGAGTCTCATTACATTTGGCCCACCCTAATATAAATAAATAAATGTGCTTTCCAAATTTGAGCTCGGAATCGAAAATTACTCCCAAGTCTTTTGTTGAGCAGCATTTAGTAACTGGAACATCACCGACAAAGAAATCAACAGGTTTGGAATCTCCAATATGCATAAGCAAGCATTTATTTAAGTTAAGTGGAATACTCCATTCTAGAGCCCATTCAGTCATTTTCGGAACTGAAGCAGTAATGGCTGTACACATGACTACCTTGTTCACCTCGTCGTAAGCTCCGTAAACCTTGATGTCATCCGCATAGGCCTTCACGTGAATTTCCGCATGAGTTTTAATGTAGGCAGGCAAATCGTGTGTATAAATCAAAAACAGTAATGGGGATGGCACAGCTCCCTGCGGAGTCCCACTTGTACACAAAAAGCTCCTAGAATACGAATATCCTACCTTAACTGCTATATACCTGTTCTTCAGGTAAGATTCAAACCACTTCAGCAGCTTGCCACGAATTCCAGAATCCCTCAGCTCGGCAATTAATATATTATGCGAGGCTTTATCAAGTGCCTTTGAGAAATCGAGATAAACGATTTTCCATTATTTATTGCATTGGTCCGATCATGGTAGGTACCAACTTAGTTGGAGATAGTGGGAGCACCAGGCAAAAAACCATAGCACTTTGGCACAGTTAAAACTGACAAATAATGTACCCGTTAAGGGTAACGTGTACGGATAACAGGAGGACACACAGTAGATTTGACGGCATTCAGTTCCTTGAGAATGTGTTTTTTCGCTTTCTGCTCGTGTTCATATGTCTTGAGGCTTTGGGCATAAGCCCTTCAGGTCTAAATACAGTAAAATTATGAAGCAAACAACAAAAGAGCATGAAATACGGACCTGGGATCTGCGGCTTAACAAGGCGGAGGTCAAGTTCTTTCTGGATGCTGGTCGGCCGGAAATGCAAGAGAAGTGCAGGAGTGCTCATGTGTATACTATACGTGGTCCGGTTGTGATTGATCGTTCATATGTCACGATGATCTTCAGCATTCACTGGCCCCTATTGAGAGTATGGATGTGCTTCGGAGAAACTTTACCGAACGGTTGAATGAGCAAACTTACTCGATGCCCAAAAATTTCGAGTGAGTGAACTATTTTATTCGCTCGTTAATTTCTTCGAGTGATCGAAAATGGTATAATTCTCTATTTTTCTTTCACTGGAAAATCGAATAATCGAATAATTTCTTCGAAATGGACGAATAATAAATAACCGCAGTTTACTGTACGTCAAAGCCCCCCTGCTTATATCAAGTCAAAATTCGATTAGGATTTCATTTCTGTACCATTCTAAAGGTGTAAAAGATGTCATTAATACTTACATATTACTGCTGTACTTTCAAAACGCTTCACGCACTCTAGTTCTACACTGCGAAGGATCCCGATACCCAGAGAGTGATCAATGAAGTGTTCATCTGTGAAAGACCATAGCGGTTTCAAAAATTGCTGTGGACCCCTGGGTAGGCCAAAAATGGCAAAAAACTGTAGCGCTTCAGTGCGAGCTAATAACACTTGGAATGGCCTCCTCATGCTCAGGAGTTGTCCCGCAAAAGGTTTGGAGCTACACTCATAGCTAGAACGTAGGAAATGACAAATTTTGAGTAGAACTGAAAGTGCTAGGAATGTGGCGGCGATTAGGTGGCCAAGAGGGTAGCGTCGCGCACCTGCGGTAGAGTGATCAGGGGAACATTTCGGGGTGTGGTTTATGTGTTGCTAGCAGGGGTGCACATTTAACGGTTAACGATTTAACGAATTAAGGGCATTTTTCCTTAAAATCAGGCTTAACGATTTAACGGAAATTTTCAGAAAATTAACGAATTTTTTAACGGACTGATTTCTCAGTAAGTTTGCTACTTTTGGTTTTGGTCTTCACTAGCATTCCAGTCCTCACCCACTCGATGAGAATTGTTGCTGTAAAACTATTGAAAAAATCAACATAAATCAACAAAAGAAATCCGTTCTTGCACAGCTATAAATGGCGAGAGGATGTTGAGCTCTGATGCCAATCTGTTAGGGTTTGACCAATGGGCTTGTTCGCTTGAGGTCAGGCACAGTGCGCGAATCCCTTCTTATTTTTATTTCCATGTGATTTTTGATACTTTCTATAGCGTATTTGAATTTTTAGAAGTCATGAATTTAGGAGCTAGAAAAGTTCCTCGCCAAACCGCCAAGCACGATTATGAATCCACTGAAATACTGGTCTGGACCCCTCGTAAGATCTGCCTCTCCCCAATTGGCGATGCTTATCCCGGAATACCTTTGCTCGCCACATGGAAAAGATGAGACGTAGAGAATGTTTTTGGCTGCTGTGCGTAATTTATTAATAAATGATTTGCAAACAACAAAAAATTGGAAAAGCTACCTTTCATGCACGTCAACATTCCACTGATAGGCTTTTAGTTGTATTTCTATTAGTTCCTTTGGTGCGGATAGGTTAAGAGGGGTGATCTTGTAGGACTGCTGTAGTCAACGTTTTATGCAGCACCGTTGTGTTCTATTCCGATGACGAACTGATCTAGGCCATTTCTGATGTAACTGAGAATAAATGTTCTTTCTCGCCAAAGCGAATACCTACTAAGTACAAACGACCCTCCCGACCCTACTTGCGCCGTTCTTATGGTACCTAGCGGGCTGGTTCCCGAATTGAAATTCTAGAGACAATATCACTCTAGTCTTTTGGCTTTTGGGCGGAATAAACACAAAACGCGCCATTTTCCGAAATTCCCTCCAAAGTAGCTTACTCAAAAATACATGTTACCATCCGAGTCCAGTGTGGGTGATCTGTCCAGTGATGTAGGTCTCATACACTGGCTTAAGAAAATAGCAGATTCGATGACCGCTAAAACCTTAACGACGGTCTGTTGCTAGAGATAATTGTACCGACAGAGTCCAGGTTTTGGCAGTCAACGAATCTGTTCTTTTCTGAAGCCACTGAATGTTATCTACACCAATGAATAGACGACTCAGATTGAATTCGGATGGTAACGTTTATTTTTTGAATAGACAACTTTGAAGACAGGTGTGGAAAAACGGCGAAACGGCGGATTTTTTTTTGCGTTTATTCCGCCTGAGAACCAAAAGACAGGAGCGGTACTGTTCTCGTAGAACAGCCACACAAGACGGCATTGCAGAAGAGATCTGGGAAAGGGACTCCTGGATTTGTCTGACGCAATTTGAACTCGAATTCGCTGCCGGGGTTTATTTTGCTGTCCATCCATTGTTGGTAGTGAATTCTTTATGTTAGATAGACTGAAGCACGTTACACTGCGTTTGTTGAACTTAAGATGTGCACATGTCGAAGTAAGAACATGAAACGATTCTTCTGACTTCTTTTTCACTTGAAATAACAGTTCGCAGTAATTGTCTGTTTGAATGCAATTTAACAATTTACCGGAAATTTAACGAAAATTTTCCGTTAAAAGTTCGTTAAAAAATTTAACGCCCAGAACTTTGTGTGCACCCCTGGTTGCCAGTAGAGGTTTTGCACGTTCTGTCAATGAAGAGTGCATCTTGGCTCCATTGGGGTGCCACGGTCGCTTTCCAGCCTCGTTTTAAAGCTCTTGTTAGATGTGGTACAAGCAAGATTAGAGAAACGCCGCTGGTCCATTAAACGAGGTTTGCTTTGTTGGAAAACCCTCATGAGATGGCGTTGCAAAATCGGGCACTTTTCACATAAAATTGGACACTCTTGAACAAAACGAATGCTTTTCAAAACGAAGTGAACATTTTTCGAGTTAAAACGAGCTCCTTCCACTTTAAACTAGAGACTTCCAAAAAGATGAGAATAATTTTTTGTTCAAGGAAAATTTTAGTATGAGTTTTTGAAGCTTTAAATCACCTGTTCAGTAGTTGTCCACATTGTTTAAAATTTTATAAAATCCTCATTTTTTGAGATAAAAATAATGGTTTAGAACTTGTTTAAAGAGTCATTTTTAGTGCCCAAAAAGAGACTGCGCCATGCCTTCATCCAAGGAGTCGCGAGTTTTATTTGATTGATAGCAAAATATCTGTTTGCATCGAGCTTGACACCTGCAAGCGATGCAGCAAAAACAACTGATAAGACCTTTCATATCGTGATTTTGATGCTTCATATAAGCATCAATCAAACAATTTCAATCAAATAAAAATGGAGATCAGCTTTTCAAGTGCGTGGAGCCATCTCGTCTTCTAATACACCATGTGACTGCTGCCTTGTAGCACTTGAAGATGATGAAGTTCAATTTATTATTTGTTCTCAAAACATGAAAGTCTTATAAAATTTATAAAATTATTTCACTCACTCCGACAGCAGTACTAAAGTTTCAAATAAAGTTACCAAATTTTCCTTGAACAAAATTTATTCTAACCATTTTCGAGAGTCTATAAGCTAACCTGTAAGAAGCTCGGTTAGATTGGGAAGACGCCCATTTGATCTCAGAATAATCAAGTTTGTTCAGAGTAGTGTCGAATTTGACATGAAAATGGTGTACAGGGTGCGTAAAAAGTATTGACGCACTAAAAGTAAGCGTTAGAAATAACAACATATGATAAAATTTAACACGTTTATATACAAGATGTCAAGAATGATCAGGGAAACAGAATAGCATCACTTGTATTTTATATGGTCTTCTTTGCTGCGAATGCAGGGGCGAAGAGGGCGAGGAAAGGCATTGACAGTGCGCCGCAAGTAGTCCACGTCGATTTCGTTCCATGCTTTAACCTTCAGTGACTCGATACTTTTGTCCATTCAACTTCTAGAAGTGTTACATACTCTTCAAGGACCTCCAAAGTGCTAGTTCTGGAGGAAGGCTCGCTGCAAGGGAGGTGCATCCGGCCAGTATCATGGTTTGTGCATTCGTCACAAGTGTCTCTCGTTTTTGTGGATACAAAAGTGAAGATAAATCAGTAGAACTATCTGTATTGACGTCCTGAAGAAGCATCTGGTTCCTTGGCCTAAATTCCACCTTGAGAGTAAGCCGTATGTCTTCCAGCAGGATTAGACTTCTGCGCAGCGTCGAGGGTTGTTCAGGACTGGTCCTGCGCCCAACTTGAAGGACTTCATTTCGGCAGTGGAATGACCCCTGTGTACACCGGATTTGAATCCGCTGAATTACTCTACATGGGAAGTTGTGGAGAAGAAGGCTTGCGCTGCTTCCCACAGGAGTATGAAGTCAGTGAAGGGTGATCTGGTCAAAGCATGGAACGAAATCGACGTGGACTACTTGCGGCGCACTGTCGATGCCTTTCCTCGTCGTCTTCGCCCCTGCATTCGCAGCAAAAAGACCATATCAAACACAAGTGATGCTATTCTGTTCGCTAGATCATTGTTGACATTTTGTATATAAACGTGTTAAATTTTATAATGTGTTGTTATTTCTAACGTGTACGTTTAGTGCGTCAATACTTTTTACCCACCCTGTATTTAAGGAATATCTAGGAGCTGTGCAGGTATGCTATTTCTCCATCATGAAAAAGCTTCCATGCTGCGTGCGGAAGTGTGGAGCCAACATAACTGATCTGTTCTACACATATCCCCCTTTGATTCCAGAATGGAATCTAAGCACCAGTTGAGAGCAGGAGATTTGGTGATAAGGATGTCTGCTCTGTACCGACGTAGTTAGCTTGTCTGTGAGCTAAGCTGCTTCACAAAACCGCTCGCATTGCTCCGTTTGATGAAGACACAACTATAGTTATACATATACAACCGCGCCAACGTATAATTGAATTTGTCTGCTAGTAACGATATATGTATTTATCGGCTAGTTTCAAAAAAGTATCACGATGTGCTGTTAAGGAGATAATAGTTCGACGTTTCGGTCCAATCCACAATTCTGATGGTGAGACACCTTAACAAGCTAACACCAAGATAACATTGTTCGAGCAACATCCGTGAACGCGATATTTCTCGAACGATGTTGGCTACAAATACACAAATAACAAATACAGAGAACTGTTCCAATGAAAGAAATATCTGAAGCAAACAACTGAACGACAGAAAGCCGCCTTGAATGAAGGACCTATATCCCTGTGTAGACGTTGAGCGTAAACGGATAAACTATGAGAGAAGAAGCTTTCGACCACTTCAAGAAGGTGCTCTTGCTAAACCTAATGACTACCATATATGTAGCTGCTGAACAACGAGGAGAATCGATTGCACTGAAGTCCTTTTAGTGAATCAGTGCCCAGACCTGGTAATCTGCACGACGGGATTAGCGAAGCGAATGCAAAACAAAAATCCCTACCAAAAAATTTCATGAAATGTCCTGTCTACAGCATACGCCCTGAATCCGTTCTGAGTTCGAAGGTGGACGGACATATGTACAGATTGGTTTGCTGGGTTTGACGGATCCATGCCAAGGACCCAGCAAACCATTGCTTTATAGGTTATTGATTTCAATACTGAAGCGTTTCGAGCGAATCCAAAACACTGGTGGATGAAGCTGATTTCTCAGTAACAGATGGCCACGCAAAAGCCTCCATGTTGGCCGAATACTTCCAATCGTCCTTTTCGGAATGCTCTACCAATGACCGTTTTTTGATACCACTATGTCTATCCCACGTATGGAAAATTCAATTTGGTTGTACAAGGAGGAGATTTGCAATTCACTAAGTAAATGCTTTACCAGCCTCAAATATCCTCACTTCAGATGGAGTGCTTCAGTTTTTTATCCGAAGTGTTGACATCACAATTTCCTGTCCTCTTGAACATATTTTCAATGCCAGGCACGTATATGTCAGGCGAATTACCATCCCGTTGCAAGCATGCAATTGTCATACAGACCCCAAGAAAGGTCCTCGTGATCTTGGACACAATTATCGCTCCATTAGGATTACATAGGTTTTCGCAAGTGTTTTAAAGAGAACCTAAAACAGCCTTTACATCTTTCTTTGATTCCAACTCGCAGCTTCCCTACGATCAGCATGGATTTCGGATGGACATCTATTGAAACGCTAATACTGTCAGCTCTACACGATTGGACAAAGGCTCTTGAACAAAATATTAACGTGGATGACATTTATTTTGAGTTCATGAAAGCGTTTGGCAAAGTTCCGTTACTTAAGTTAGTCGCCAACTTCTTGAAGAATTATGTGCACCCTGAATAAATAACAAGGGAGGTCAATGTACGTCCCGTGGCAATTTTCAAATTGACCTATTGATTGTTGTAAGGGGTTGTCTGAGAAGAACAGTAGTGGTTTTCAAATTTCCTGCGGACATCTGGGTAGGTGAAAATTTGCAAAAAACCGTACCACTTCAGTGCAAGCCGATAAAGCAAAACAGACGTCTGGAACTGCCATGTCGTGATTACAGTCTAACGTGCAAAAGGTTTGGGGCTACGACAGTAGTGGAATTACAGCGAACTCACAATTTGCTTGTTAGTGATACAGTATCCAAAGCGGAAGATTGAGGTGCGCCGGTCACGAGCTAGGTGGAAGCGACTGGATGGCCGAGTGGGTGTGGGGCGGACATGCAGGAAGAGGGTCATGGGTTCGGATCCGAGGAATGGGACTATGCATTGGTGGACTACCTCACTGCTCTATTGCTAATGTAAAGTGTATCTTGAACACCGTAGTGTACTATACTGACGTTATCACGTCATTTAACCCGTACGATACGATTTAACCTCCACCACTCTCTGCTACAATACCGGCCTTAACTTTTGGTCATTGGGCGAAAAAAGCGAAAAAAACCGCCTTTTCCGCCGCTTTTCTGTAGCGCTCTTCAAATGGACCGCATTGTAAATTGAAACACATATTCGTGATCAGCACCGAGCTCTCTTCCCGATGAGCTGAAAATCGCATAGCGAGCGTCTGAAATGCAGTTCAATGACCTAATTTCTGCCCGGCGCGGCTGACCCCTGTGCTCGCGGGAGATAATTACACCCACAGCTCCCAAGTGGCTAATGAAGGAAGAGATTCGGCCCTTTAAAGCCTAGTTTCTGCATTATATACATAGTCACACATAGTTCTCTGGATTCCCTAGTATTTCACGATCACAATGACCTACTTCCTTAAAGGATCCGACAATTTAAGTGTTGTTGTTTTCAGAAAATGCCTCCGCTTTGGAGGACTCTAATTTCGTCATATCAAGATTGTATGTGCTTATACTCGTTTGTCACGTTGGAGGCGAGAGTGAAAATCAAGCTGCGAAGTTGGAACCTTCAAGGTTGAAATCGTTAGCGATTGTACGCTGCCAAAGTTGCCCATATGACACTTCTTCGTAGTTAGCCGTACACTTTTCGTATCATTAAAGTGGGCACAAAATGGTTTCTTTGAAGACAGGAACGTAGATATCTGGAGGCCTATGAAAACACCTTATAGTATTCTACAGGTGGGATTTCGACTGGCCCGGAGGACATTTGGCCACCCAGTTACAGAGCAAACTCACTTCAAATGCTAACTGAGTGTCACTTTAAAAAATGTCTAAAAACTAAAAAATTTGTCTACGAGGCCATTGTCTAGTTAATTCTGACGCGAAGGATAGTTCGATTTCAAATTTACGTTCATTTGTATCGGTTTTTCACGAGTCACCCTGGTCGGGACCCAGATTAGTTCCGGAGCCAGTCCACTTTCCTGCCTCTGTGACCCCTCGCGCCATCTGAGAGCGCCGTAAATCGCCTAACTACAGTTTTCACACTTCCGGTGCCGCGGCGCCATATGTTCCTCCCAAACGAGGGTGGAGTAGAATAGTACACCAAACAAGGTTTGGACAACTACGACCTCTCCCTTATACTTATACGCTTGTGTTTTTCATTTCGCATTTACGCTTTAACAATGTTTAGATACGTGGCGCATCCCAGAAAGACTGCTCGAACTCGCTTCACTTTCACAACGCTCAGTCTACAAGCTGTCCCTCTCCCTCGATTGAAAGATTCGATTCTGTATGCATTGTTCACGGCGCACTCCAAAGGCCAGCTGGACAGCCTTAAAGCAACTCCTGAGTAAGGCGGTAGGAAACTTCTGCTAGAACTCCCAAACGCCCAGTCTACAAGCTGTCCCTCCCCCTCGATTGAAAGGTTCGATTCTGTATGCATTGTTCACAGCGCACTCCAAAGGCTAGCTGGACAGCCCTGGAGCAACTTCTGACTAGGGTGGCTGCATATTTCTGATAAAACTCCCTAACCGCTCAGTCTACAAGCTGTCGCGCCCACTCGATTGAAAGGTTCGAGTCTGTATGCATTTTTCACGGCGCACTCCAAACGCTAGCTGGACAGCCTTAAAGCAACTCCTGACTAGGGTGGCTGCATATTTCTGATAAAACTCCCCACTGAAACCATGTAAATCAAGGGTGAGCAGACCAAATGGTTCACAGCTCCACACAGCTGAACCATAATGAGATTCTAGTAAAAGGCGAACAAATGTAAAAATGTCCGAAGTTTCAGAATGACTACACACTTCCGCTCGTTTCGGCCGAAACTGGAGTCAATTTTGAGTTTAGAAAAATAAATCAAAAAATTAAAGGTGAGGATTGAGTCCGCTCTTGGTTTTGGCAGAGCATTGTCTCGTTTTTTCAGCTCTTTACATACATAGGTGATGATTCTATTCCTTAGTAGGCTTCTTTCCAAGTGTGGCTTCGTCATCGTGAAGATTTGCGAGCAGCTTCGTTCACTGGACGCTGCTATGTGCAGGAAATCATGAAATTAAATAACACGATGTTTTGCATACTGATTGTTGCAGCTAAAAACAACGATCCGCCACACACTGAAAGCAGTTTTCGAAACACTCAGTTCAATTTTTGACGGTTTTTCGAGAATATCTCGACGCTTTCTAACTGAAGAAGCAACGTCTGGATCTCAGAACGTACTCTATAAAATTTGAGTGCTAATGAATGATGCTGGTTTAGGTGCGTACAGGGCTTTATTGAAGCGCTCTTCGAATCGACCACAGAGTGGCAACCGAAAGCTTGACCTACAGCGGAAACAATTCTTCCCATTTGAAGCAGACAACATCAGAAAGTGAAACTGTGCCCTAAAAAATCGAGCCCTGACTAGTATAAGGTTTAATAAAAATACCAAACTTCTCTGTAGCGAGCTTTGGTATGATTAGAGAAGCGTTTTCAAAATCGTCGTTTTTCATGAAAATGAGGTTATTTTCTGCCTGAAACAGGCGAACTATATAGGATTAAATTTCGGCACACAGAATTACAACCCTGGATAACGTACAGTATAAAAAATCGTGTTTATCCCAAACGATCTTCTATATGAGGAGCTTCGGTTTTGCTTCCATTGCCGCAAAAAAACTGAGCAAAAACTAAGATTAAGGATAACGATAAAGAAAAGCGTTAATAAATCCCTCTTGGAATGCGCCAAGCATTGTACTTCTACGGGATGTCGTGGAGGCAATTTAAATGCGTTCTTGACTTATACAATGCCAGCGAATGATCAAGGTTTTATCCTTCCCAGACGAGTTTGGTCCCAATTCGCCAATCCAGGAGGGATGGAAGGTCTGGTTGGCGTAGCGGGAAATCCGAACCAGGAGCCCGGAATCGTGTGCGCACGACAACCGGTACCTTTTACGACTGCGCTATCACGCGCAAAAATAGGCTCTCTAATCATATCGAAGATTGCTGCCGAAAGAATTGATTTTTTAATGTATAATAACCAGGGTTCGAAATTTATACTAATAGCGCGTTACGAAATTAAGGAAAGGAAAATTTCCTTCATGAAAAGCAGCTGCCAAAACTTCCAAAAATAACACAATTTATGTGGACCTAGGGATTCGTTTGATCGATTTTACACAAAAAAAATCCTACCAAAAATCGGACCCTTCACAGGGTCAAGCGGCGGGTTCGATATTTGCAGAAAATTTACGACCCCCCCCCCCTCCCAGAGTTGGTCTGGTACGACCCCCCCCTTGTGTAAACCACCGTTTTATTTCCTATCCGCATCGAATTTTTTAAATTTTTTAAGCGGTTTTGTACCGTTTAATAGGTCCTTCTTTCCAGGTGCAGCATCGACTGTGTCAGATTAGTTCAAGAAAGAGTGTTACTAAGTAACTGTTTAATTTAGTAATTTGTTAGAAAAAAACGCTGATAAAGGTTTTGTGTATGTAATCTTTTGATAATAATATTTTGTTTGTTTACAGTTGAAAGTAAAGCACTTTGAGAGCAGTTGTCAAATTAATCACAACGAGTTCAACTTTTCAGGCTTTCCGAGCATCTCGTGGACACGGCACATTTTTGTACGTGAAGAAGCAACATCTGCATTCGAAATTGTACTCTGTACAGTACCGCCGCTAAACATTCAACCAAACGACGTTTGCGACGCAAAAACGCGTTTTTTGCGTCGCATCATGACAACTTGTTTCAAAATAAAGATTTCTTAACAAAAATTTTCAATGGCTTCTAGCATAGTTTGATCTAGAATATGGCATGCGGTTACTATTTTAGAATGGGTAGAAGCCTTAAAACTAGAAGCGAAATTAAGCAGCCCGTTAATTGCGCTGACCTGACCGACATCCCTCGCTGTGTCTCCCGTAATTGGGCCCTCAGGCGAAACTGAACTTCTTCAGTCAAATTTTAAAATCATTGTCTTTGCTTAAATTTACTTCTCTTAATGTTTTTAAGACTTTTCTCCCTACGACAATTCATTTGATACCCAATTCGATAGGAAAGTATCCACTTTGAACCTGCTGGAGAATTCTCAACCGTAATTTTCGTCATTTTCAGCGGACAATTTATCACTCTTTCAGCTGCAATTGATGTCCGTCATTCTTCCACGTCGTTGGCAGAAGAGTGAAAATAAGAATTCCACGTTTACAGTTTATCTTATTCATTTTCTGGTCGGCTGCCAACTATCAAATTCGAAACAACCAGACTTTTAGTAAAGAGTACGCTCCGCCTGCGAGTGCAGACATGGAAATCCTTGCTTAAGCTTATTGGTATAGTACAAAAATGCGTCAACTAGTTAGGCACGAAGCAGAGACTCTGTGTACGAAGCGTCAAGGGCATCAGGTGATCAGACAGATAAATTTCAAGTAGTTGAAGCGAGCACTTCCTCCAGAAATGAGAACGATATTCTACAGCGTTTGCTACTCAGTTTTCTGGGAGTAACCTCTTTCATGCTGAACAATAACACTCTTTGATTTTTCACTTAAATTTCTCAACAAGTGACGACGCTGCTCATTTGTTGCAGCATCAGCTCGAGTGCTGATGTAGTGGTATTGTGTCGTAATTGCGCTGACCTGATATGCCCTGAAGAAACACTGCGGCCGCCTGTCTGTCCACTTAATCCCTCTTTACTCTTCCCTACACCTATTCCATTGTATTCAACCTATCGTCTCTTGTTGTCACATTTGGCAAGTTTTCAGTTCTACGCTCGTTGGAGCTCACTTCTACTAGGAATTGCAAGCACAATTCGATCCGAATTCAACGTATATGCCGTCCTCTTATCTGTGTATCCCATCAGACTTCCATATTCATTTTCATTTCTGAGCATGAAATTTAGACGGACTAACTTTCCCTATTGCGTAAGCCTCGACGATGTGTTCGTATTTCTTGCTTTTTGCCGTAAACGCCTAAGTAGTGTCTATTAATGATTTTTGAAAAGGAAGGAATGCTTAAATCTACTTTAGTTTACTTAAGTTTAATGTACAGGGTGTCTCAAAAAAAAACGGGAACGGCGCAATCTTGCCTACCTGCACCCCAGAAATCTGGTTTCTCTGTGCTTTCAGATGAGCCTCAATCATCGTGAAACGCTTCACTAGCAGCAATGTTAGAACGTTTCAAACAGTACCTGCATTTTTTGGTATACCATTGGCATTTTCGCGAACCATAGTATGTATTTTATTTTTTAACTCTAAAAAAAGCAGAAACCAATCAAAACGGCCACTTTGTGAAGAAATTATAACAAGTATTCAAGCGAAACACAATCGATAGAGTATAAAATGCAAAATTTCAGACGAGGGCATGGCGCATTCCATGCCGCTAATATGTCAGAAAGTTTCTACTTTCCTATGCTTTCATATGAGCCCTTAACTTTTTTAGTACCTTTACATTGAGCAAAGTTATCAGCATTGAGTATTAAATTAAAGTATTGAAGTATTAAAAGTTTCAAAGAGTGTATACACTTTTTTTGAGACACCCTGTATATTGCAAACAATTAGTTGCACTTTTGTAGTAGCGATTTATCCGTGGTATAATACTAGGCGTGTGACATCGTAGTAAGAGGAGTGATCGTCTGTAGCCTTCACTTCAAATTGAGGCTCTTTTTTCAGCTCCGCCCAGGCTATCAGAGCAAGATTTTCAGCCTTGCGAGATCGGAGAAGTGTCATCAGACCTGCTCGAGGAGGATAAAACACTTACTTGACCAACGGCCTGCTAGTGCAAATTGTGTGGGCCAATTTACATATTCAGACTGCCTCCGTGATATTCTGAAGAAGCTGAATACGTGGCCCATCCGAAGCACACATTCATTAACGCTGCCCTTCATCCTTTATCCATTAATCTATCTTAGCGAAGAATTTCAACAGATCTTATTGAATAGAAGTAAGGCCTACTTCAGCACCAAATCAAGACTACACGTAGAAACAATGTTTTCTCATGAAAAATATAGTAATATGAGGAATCTGTAGAGCCTAACATTAGTATACCCTTTGAACACCCGCTACCATTTTCGTCAGAGCACAACGCAATAAAAGAGCAAACAGATACAAATAACAGGGAACCGCTCATCACAAGGAAGCTAATAAACGTTTGAAAAAAAGCGAAGGAAATCTGGGTAATTTAAGAAATCTGCAATCC
>OX375870.1:65326343-65366090 GCA_947359475.1 Heligmosomoides polygyrus bakeri
ATCCTTTCAGAAAAAACAGGTTTTATTACCGTTGCCAAACTGTGGATTAAAACTTTATTGCGTACAACTCCACTTTCTGATGCTGTTTCCTGCAGAAGAAGGAAAATTAGTTCCGTGACAAGTCCATCCTCCGGTTGCCATTCGGTCATCGCTTCGAAGATTGCTTCCAAAAATCTTGTAGGAAAAGCACTTAATTTTCCTTAGCAATTGACAATTCAAATTTTATGGACGGCAAATTAGGACGTAGATGTCGCTCGTTCAGGCAGAATAACTCTCGCGTCCGTGACTTCCTGAAAAAAAAACTGAAAAATGGAAAATTCTCATTGACCTCCAAATCTGGGTGCAGAAAATCTTTATTTTTAACAAGTAATACAATCTTCATTTGAAAACATTTTTATATTAATTTTTACAATTTTGCGGGACGAATGAGAGACTCCACGCCTTCGTAGGCATTCCTGGGAAAAAACAAAAACAAAAAATTAAGAATTAAAAACATCACCTAAAAAACCCGAAGAATAAGAGAGAATCCTTTGCCAAAACCGGAAAGAGCACGACCCCCCCCCCCCTCTCCCTGCAGACGAGGCCACAGTACGACCCCCCTTCGATTCCCTAACCCTCAAGCTTGACCCTGACCCTTCATCACATCGAAGCTAGCTGCAGAGAAGCTCGGCCTTTTAACGAATACTAATCAATGTTAGAAGCTTTATGGAAAGCAATTTCAGTTTGTGACGTTGCCTAGTTCTCAACAATTATTTCGTGATAAGTCAATTCTTCGCATATGACCGACAAACTCAGGAAACGTAGTTGCCGGCATATAAACTCGGAGAGTTTTTGAAATCTTTTGAAAAGCCTTGGGAGTGCGCCGTAAACAATGCATACAGAATCGAACCTTTCAATCGAGGGGGAAGGGACAGCTTGTGGACTGAGCGTTTGGGGAGTTTGTCAGAAATTTGCAGCCGCCCTAGTCAGGAGTTGCTCTAAGGCTGTCCAGCTAGCGTTTTGGAGTGCGCCGTAAACAATGCATTACAGAATCGAATCTTTCAGTCGAGGGAGAGGGACAGCTTGTAGACTGAGCGTTGTGAAAGTGAAGCGAGTTCGAGCAGTCTTTCTGGGATGCGCCCACGCATCTAAACACTGTTAAGGCGTAAATGCGAAATGAAAAACACAAGGCGTATAAGTATAAGGGAGAGGTCGTAGTTGTCCAAACCTTGTTTGGTGTACTATTCTACTCCACCCTCGTTTGGGAGGAACATATGGCGCCGCTGGCACCGGAAGTGTGAAAACTGTAGTTAGGCGAGTTTACGGCGCTCTCAGATGGCGCGAGGGGTCACAGAGGCAGGGAGAGTGGACTGGCTCCGGAAATAATCTGGGTCCCGACCAGGCTATGGTACATTTGACTAGTGAAAAAACCGATACACAATGAACGGTAAATTTGAAATCGAACTATCCTTCGCGTCAGAAATTAACTAGGGAATGGCCTCGTAGACAATTTTTTTTTAGTTTTTAGACATTTTTTTAAAGTGACACTCAGTTAGCATTTGAAGTGAGTTTGCTCTGTAACTGGGTGGCCAAATGTCCTCCGGGCCAGTCGAAATCCCACCTGTAGAAGACTATAAGGTGTTTTCATAGGCCTCCAGATATCTACGTTTCTGTCTTCAAAAGAAACCATTTTGTGCCCCACCTTTAATGATACGAAAAGTGTACGGCTAACTACGAAGAAGTGTCATATGGGCAACTTTGGCAGCGTACAATCGCTAACGATTTCAACCCTTTGAAGGTTCCAACTTCGCAGCTTGATTTTCACTCTCGCCTCCAAACGTGACAAACGAGTATAAGCACATACAATCTTGATATGACGAAATTAGAGTCCTCCAAGGCGGAGGCATTTTCTGAAAACACAACAACACTTAAATTGTCGGATCCCTTTAAGGAAGTAGGTCATTGTGATCGTGAAATACTAGGGAATCCAAGAGAACTATGTGTGACTATTGTATATAATGCAGAAACTAGGCTTTAAAGGGGCCGAATCTCTTCCTTCATTAGCCACTTGGGAGCTGTGGGGTGTAATAATCTCCCGCGAGCACAGGGGGTCAGCCGCGCCGGGCAGTAATTAGGTCACTGAACTGCATCTTCAGACGCTGCGATTTTCAGCTCATCGGGAAGAGAGCTCGGTGCTGATCACGAATATGTGTTTTCCAATTTACAATGCGGTCAATTTGAAGAGCGCTACAGAAAAGCGGCGGAAAAGTCGTTTTTTTTTTCGCTTTTTTCGACCAATGGCCAAAAGTTAAGGCAGGTATTGTAATCGTAGATGTAGAGACTTGTACTCTCACGACTCTGGAGGTCGGAAGCAATTTTCGACCATACCTCGTCCCGGCTAATTGAGGCACTGATCAGAAATCTGACAGACGTTTTCAAGTTATCGCGTTATCGCGCATTTTCATGAGTGATCACGGTTATCAATGTCAATACATAGAATCTCTTTCTTCAGCTATGTGATCAGGCTTGCTTTCCAGTCTTCTACTTTGAGAAGGACTTTGGAAAGTGGCGCACTTTAGAAAAAGGAATGGCAGATTCGTGGTCAGCAGCATAAATAATTTCCATAGGCGAGGAAAGTTCGAAATCAGTGATGGTGACCACGCCGTCCTTACTCACGACACCCACAGTAACCCGCCGTGGTCGGTCGAATTTTTACAAATGGATACCATATTCCTGCTCAGCATCCAAAATAACAGTACTGGGAGATGTTTGGGAGGCGGGATAGTATGTACAATCTTGAATAGTCTTGTAATGCTCAGACATTAACCTGCAAAGGCTATGAAGCTTTAATCATAGTTATGTGTTAGAAGTCTGACAAATTGTTAGGTTCCCTCAAGGAGGCTGGAGGGTGGTACATTCAAGTGAATCATTTACTGCAGGCTGAGCAGCGACTGGGAAGGCCTAGGGATAGCGATGCAGACTTACAGTAGAAGCGCATAGGGTTCGAATCCGGGACAGGAGTTTGCGGACTGCCTTCAGTTTTTCTTTAAATGTAGAATGCGTTATGACCTCGGATAGACACCGTTTTCATTTTCTAACTCTTTGTTGACCTCTTGTCGGACATGAAAAAGTCAGGTTTTCGTTGCATAGAGCTACGTCGTGCTCCCAAAAAACCATGCTTGTCTCGATGGGGAAGCTCTTGTTAGTTACTACAACGATATGATCCTTTTGTAATGTTCTCTGTTTGTTTTGAAAATGTTTCTCATTTTAGTCTCATTTACGAACATGATCTAGATGTGTTGCTTCATTCCATCTCTTGGATGTGCTGATCAATCTTCGGCTTTTTTAGGGAACACTTTTCTTGTAAATTTTACTAATTCTACCATCTTTTTTAAAATTTATCACTTTTGATCCCGTAGTTTGGTCTTATTGCAGCCTATTTTTTCTGGGCCACTCTTCCATACTGGGAGGTAGTGGGGGGACATTGCAAATGTAGGAACTTGTGGTAAGCCTCATGAATTCATAGGTAGAGAGTGAAATTCCGTCAAAGTTTGTCTTGATGGTTGATTGGGGTGCTGATTATGAATCTGGCAAACGCATGTGGTGCTACGATATTACGGTACAATAAGTGACAGTGAATATGTGCAGTCAAAGGGATGGATACAGAATAACTGGCAGTATTGTTCTATCGCGACTCCAAAACTCGAGGAGAGGTCGAAAAAACTTTTTTCACCCAAACGTCGCCCAGTATAGTTAATCTGGATGCTGAGCACGAATACGGTATCCATTTGTAAAAATTCGGCCGACCACGGTAGGTTACTGTGGGTGTCGTGAGTGAGGATGGCGGGGTCATCATCACTGATTTCGCCCTTTCCTCGCCTATGGAAACTATTTATGCTGCTGACCACGAATCTGCCATTCCTTTTTCTAAATTATCTATTTTCGTGCACTACTTTCCTCTCAAAGTAGAAGACTGGAAAGCAAGCCTGATCACATAGCTGAAGAAAGAGATTCTATGTATTGACATTGATAACCGTGATCACTCATGAAAATGCGGGATCACGCGATCACGTGAAAACGTCTGTCAGATTTCTGATCAGCGCCTCAATTAGCCGGGACGAGGTATGGGCGAAAATTGCTTCTGATCTCCAGAGTCATGAAAGTACAAGTCTCTACACCTTCGATTAGCAGTGGTGGGGGTGAAATCGTATCGTACGGTTAAATGACGTTTTAACGTCAGTGTACAGTAGTACATTACGGTGTTCAAGATACACTTTACATTAGCAATAGAGCAGTGAGCTAGTCCACCAATGCATAGTCCCAGCCCTCGGATCCGAACCCACGACCCTCTTCCTGCATGTCGCCCCACACCCACTCGGGCATCCAGTCGCTTCCACCTGGCTCGTGGCCGGCGCACCTCAATCTTCCGCTTTGGATACTGTATCACTAACAAGCAAATTGTGAGTTCGCTGTAATTCCACTACTGTCGTAGCCCCAAACCTTTTGCACGTTAGATTGTAATCACGACATGGCAGTTCCAGACGTCTGTTTTGCTTTATCGGCTTGCACTGAAGTGGTACGGTTTTTTGCAAATTTTCACCTACCCAGATGTCCGCAGGAAATTTGAAAACCACTACTGTTCTTCTCAGACAACCCCTTACAACCATCAATAGATCACCTTGAAAATTGCCACGGGACGTACATTGACCTCCCTTGTAAGTGGATAAATATTTTGTAATTGGTAGATCTTTCCAAGCTAGAGTCATCAAAATCTCTCCCCTCCCAGTCACTGTGGTTTTCCTCAAGGAGTGTTTTGTCTCTTATTCTATTCATTGTATGCACCTCAGAAATACCTCCATTTGTTGGTCAATTCAATGTTGACTGCAAAATGTTCTCCGATGATATAACAATTTATAAGGACATTTATTAGAGGGATGGCCACACTGCTCTTCAATCCGCAGTAAATGCTACTGCGGACTGGTCAGCAAAGCAGAACTCCCACTCTCAGGCCAAAAATTGCGCGTGCGTCATCTTGAGAAGCAGATAGAAACAATTATTACTCTAAAGAATCACAACTTTGCTGTTCAGCTAGCCTGCGCGATTTGGGATTCATTTTAGACGCCAAGCCCTTATCTAATGATCATTGCAATCTTGCAGCCAAAAATCCAGAGCGAGTAGTTCACAACCTCCATGACTCATTAAGAATTCGAGCATCTACATCTGTGGCAAGCGTATATGTCACATGTTAGACCAATTCTTGAATAAGGTACTCCATGTGTTAAGTGCGATGTGTAAGAAGCAGAGTTTTGCGGCATGTCGCCTGACCGCGAAGAACCTGGCGGCTTTTCACGCGGTGAAAGGTCCAGTTTCCTCGGCCAAAAGGTAACGTAAGATCAGCATTCTTCACTTGTGGAGCTGACACGGAATTTTTGAAGTTGTGAAAAGAAAAACACGCACATCACCAAACTCACTGTATGAGTATGTACAGAAGACCTGTCGACCGGTATTTTCATGGGATGTTTTAGGAGTTTATCGTTCCGTATTCTTCACCGCATTGTTTTGTTTTGTCATACTTATTCCTGCCTTCGTTAGGTTCTCTTATTAGCTTGTTGTTTTGTCGCGTGGACTTCCACGTTTAAAATAAATAACTAATGTTTATGGATGACAATATTAGCATTTCGTCTGTTACATAGTAAAGTCCTAATCGTTGAGCAACTTTTAGGCCTCTAATGAAGGCGAACGCGTTTTATACATTGGCCGATCTAAAAGGCATATGTTATATTCATCGCGCTGTCTGCGACACCGCCGGAGACAGTGGACAGGTGCGGTTTCGAATAACGAAATTTTTCGAGCATTCGAGATCGAATATATTCGAAAAACGTGATCTCTCTGAATATTCGAATTCGAATACATTCGAGAAACGTGCTTTGCCGAATACTCGAATTCGAATATTCAAGCTCGAATGAAAACCATCCGAAGACCTATTCGAATGGGTCATTCAAGCATAAGTATGGAGCATTCCCGCACGTTCAGCAGGGGGTACGAGTTCGAGTCTCGCCTGGCGCTAGAGTTTTGATCGCAACAAAGCAGCATTATGAGAGATTGCAACATTGATACTAGCCACTTGAGGCTTTGTAATAAACCTGTCCCCTGAGGTTTATTCAGATGTAGATCACAGGGCCTTGTGGGCCTGTACATAACAAGAGCGATAACAAAGATTTTATTAACACTAGAGACATATATAGACGGTAACAAAGGCCACGAATATAAGGCCTTGGGGGACACGCCCCTTAAAGCCAGGTGCCTCTAGTAAGTTAGTCTAGTTAGGTCTAAAAAGTTCTGTTCATAGCTGTAGTTTAAATATTTCTCAGGTGACTTTTTAAGCTACAGAAGGCTCCTATCTTGGAGTACCCTCCTGATTAGTCTGCATCATGGCTGCTTTGGGTTTGTTAACGAAATATGAGCAGTGTTTTCCTCAAGAAGCTGTTATAGAGCAAAAATCTGCCAGTAAAGAGCTGAATAGTTGTCTCCAAATGTCAGCTGAATGTTTTCCATATGGCTCCGGAATTGAACGATTCTTCCATATGTTATATTACAGTACCGGACGTGTCTTTTGAATAGACGCCTCAAAAACGATTTTGCGGTTTTTGCGTCTTTTTGATATAACCGCCCCTGAAATTTATTCATTTAAAAGCTAAGGATATATTTGAGCTCAGGAGCTCGATCTCTATCGTTTGGTATGCATATTTCATATGGAGCCATGAAAATGTCCGAAATTGAAAACTTGCACTCCATCGAGAACGGCGGTCGCGGACGAATCGTCGTTCACAAACCGTTGAAAATGGTCGCATGCTCACAAATCCTATAATTTGAAGTTTCTTGAGAAACGGTTGGTACCGTTCGATTCGTCTCTTCGAAATCTACACAAATGTTTGTACGGTAGGTTACCTGCTGTTTGAGGGTGCTCGGATCAGGATCACCGATCACCCCAGTTATCGGTATGGGTGATCCCCTGCCATAATCGGCCAAAAATGGACTTCGGCATCGTGTTCGGCACCGTGAATAATCCCTGCCCTTAGGCGAAGATTGAGCGAAATCGGTGATCTTGACCCTACCATCCTAAGTTATCAAGGAGAATGTCCGAAACCCACCAAAACCTCTTCGGAATGTTCAAAAACGGTTGTCGGATTCGAAATCAGCGCACCAAATAATCCCTAGGTGATTTCGTCGAAGAAAGTTCGAAAATATCGATTTTCGATGACGTCATCGTCCGCGCAGACTGGGCCTACGGCGCCCACGTCCTCTATAGGAAATTGTCAAATTTTTCTGAAATTGGCCGAGAGTGACAAATTTCGACAGAGTTTTCGAACTGAACAGAATAGTTCCATCGCGAGTGTCGAAAACTCAAATATGGGCGAGTAAGGGAGAAAGAAACTTCACCGCTGTCCTCCGCCGCTCTAAATTGGCAGATGGGGCTGTAGCAGTTTAGGGAGAGTTGAGAGCATGTCATCGTAATGTGCGTCCAGTCTCGTGCTCGTGCATTTACATGCCGTTATCTCGCCTCGTCTTTGCAGAAGTAGTCGACTGAAATCCGAAAAAATCGTGTCACACAACAATAACCTGTATTTTCGCACCGTTGTAACTTTGTCCAATCATAAGCTACGTCGATGTATTTGAACAAGTTTTTTAAACTTTATACTGCTTACAAAATCCACAAGTTTCAGCCGGAAAGATTCGAACAGAGTTACTGCGCTCAGAGCACGCCCGCGGGTGCAGTTTGCGAGCGGTCGCGCCCGCTCGATTGATAGGATTGATAGGATTGCGCCATGCACAACGCCCATATGCGTTGTGCATGGCGCACTCTCAAAGGATTCCTGACATGACAGAGCACTGGCGACGTACGTCATGTTTGATATATTCCAAGAACATGCAAATCCTGGAAAATAAGCTGCTTCCACTCGTAAAGAGCCTGCTCCAGTCATTCATATTATCCATCCACTGCGAAAATGCGGTGGTATGGTAACGCTGTACACATGTTTATGTAGATCTCAAAGCGAATAATCGAACGGTACCAACCGTTTCTCAAAAAATCTCAAATTGGAGGAATTGTGAGCATGTATCACGACCGTGAGTCAAACTAGAAGAAGAAGAAATGAAGAATTTCTATCTGTAATGATAAATTCTTTGTAGAAGGAATTTCGCTGTCATTAGTAATATCTCCTTCTCACATCGTTTGTTTGAAGATTGCGGAAAGCCTCGCTGTGGTGATGAAATGCTCTGATACGCGCGCATATAAGCCCGTTGACGGCTCGAGCTCGACACTCGATATTGGTGCAGCGACGACGAGGATTTGATGCAGTTTATGTTCTATTCTTTTGAAATCGCGTTTTCCATTTAATAGTTTTTTCTATCCTAGTCATTAGAATCATTAGGTTTAGGTTATTTCCTACGTAACTCTTCGTATCGCGGCCGATTGTTGTTATTTTATAAAGGTCTATTATTGGGTATAATTACCTAATTATTAATTAAGTTTGAGGCTGTCCTGCAATAAAAGTGTGTGATCTACCGTGTGGCGGCAGAAGTATGAGTGTTCGAATTTGCATGCTGCATCGGCAACCGCAAACGAATGAGCCGAGTGGATTCTGAACCAAGGACAACCCAAGCGATCAAGGACAACTCAAAGGGTTAATGGTGCGAGTTTCAAGACCACTTATTTTTATATGAGTAGCATAAGTTCTGGCTACGCTTAAGATTTCTTGCAAAAAAAACCACTGCCCGAAGTTTGACCTACTTGGTAGGGGAGACGGTAGAGCTAGTTCCGGGACACTGGGATGCGGTGCTAATTCCATTCTTTTTGGAGAACGGACTTGTTGGAGCTTACGGTGCCTCAAAAAATCAAAAGATAACTGTGACAATAGATGGCTGCTTCACTGCGGGCGCGGAAGGGCGTTCTTACGCGGCATGTGAATGCCCTTTCTGAGCAGCTGCTAAACGTGGAAGAGTACTATTAGATAAGCATGCGAGGGACCAAACCGAACCAGGCGGCCTTCTTCAGGAGATCCGCGACGAGGAAACAAAAACCAGAGCAATATACGCGTCATTCGAAAGGACCTTTTTCGCACTCACTGATACAGTTGACTCTTTGGATACTCCTCTCAATGACGAGTGTCGGAGCACATAGGAATGTCGCAGAAATTGATTTCTCAAGTGGAGGACCTGCTCGCTCAATGCGAAGTGAGGAAACAACTAAATGGTTCCCCAAGTCCATATGTCAGTTGGCCGACCAACAGCTACTCAATCAAATCACGGCTTTGGCATTGAGTTAGTTCCGAGAGTGAAACTTCCGAGGATCCCCATTCCAGAATTCTCAGGAAAATGCTGGCAATGGGATAACTTTTGAGAACTCTTCGACGCCACAGGGCACTCCCTACCAATCTTGGACCTACAAAAATTCAACTATCTGCTTAGCTCATTAAAGGGGGAAGCCCGCGAGTCTATAGCACGATTTCAACTCAGTTCGGCAAATTACGCGCTAGCTATAGCTCACTTACAACAACGCTATGGGAGAACTAGCGAAATTGTTTGCGATCTGCACAGGAAACTTGAAAAATGGAGTGCCAAGAGTACAAATCTCAAAGACCAACGCAAGCTTTTCGACCAAATCTCGGTTATCGTTACTCAATTGGTTGCAGCTAAAGGCTAAAACCTGGACAACCCATGACTCTTAACCAAGATCTTGTCAACGTTTGCCGACGATATACAGAGGAGAGTCCTGAAAGAAAAGATTTCATAAAAGGAAGGTACGTGGAACATTCAGCGACAGTCCCGGGACGACGTCATAAGACATGAAGAGCTTATCGAGCAACAGCTTTTTAAAAGAATGGAACCGCAGAAAAGAAAAGATAGTCCAACGACATCTAGCGGTGCAAAAACCAACAAATTCACTCAATTTTGTTTCTACTGCGATGAGAAGGACCACTGACCCATTTCCTGCACCAAAATCACTAACCCAAGGCATTGTTTGAAGCACATGAGAGCTACCAATAGATGTATTGGATGTGGATTTCGACTTTCGCTTTGGCGGAATGCAAAGCAAAGGGCTGTAGGAATTGTGGGAAGAAACACCATACATCAACGTGTTTCAAGCATAATGGACCTCCTCTGGAGCCTACAAAATCAAGAAGCGAACTCAAGAAGAAACATGTATCTACACGACAGCATGTAGTGCAGTGCGACAGCGAACAAACGGACAACAACTCGGACGTCAACAACGAGGTTTCTCTATCAGATAACTCCATAGAGTATCACACTGCCTTATCCGTAAAAAATTTGAAAACGGAGAAACAATGGAAACGGAGAGTCTGATGAAAAAGTCGATATCTTTCTTCTGCCTGGAGTCCTCCGAACAAAGCATCTCAGCACACAGCAGTTCGTCGATATCAACGTGCTGCTTGACACAGGGACTGACCGCTCCTTTATAGACACGAAGCTGGCAGAAGAGCTTAAACTGCCAAACTGGGGAACAACCACCATAAAACTGTGCACATTTGGTGCTCGGAAACCTACCACAGTTTAGTGCAAGATCACCGAGCTTAAGATTTGGGAATGCAAGGATGTCCAGCATGAACTGAGACTCTACGCACATGAGACATGGACTAAAAGTCGTGTTCAGAGCGTGCTTGGCAAGAAAGACTTGGATTTAATCAAGTGTAGACGAATTACGTTGTGCACCAGCTGACCAAAGGACGAGGCATCCGCATATCATACTGGGTTGTGATCAGGGATGAGCGGATAATAAAATTTTAAAACCCGTATGACGAATAACGGATAATTTCTCCCAAAAATGGCCGGATAACGGAAAAAGGATAACGAACAAACAAAAAAACAAATTAAAACTAATTTAAACCATTCTTTCTCCAATAATAGTAGGCCGGGATTTGTAATATTGTCCTCGTCACATGTCAAATGAGCAACTTTTAACCTTCTTATCGGTGTTTTTCTTCGAGGCGTAAGTAGCGCACTCTGAGAAGGTGCCGACTTTCGCATGCACTCCTACTCAATGTTCTTGGTTCGGATTTCCAGTCTAGGTATCAGGATTGCACGGGAATTGTAATGCACTGACTTTTCCATCGGCTGGTCATTCGGTCAATCGATACTGTTATCTTGTTCTAAAAACTGTCTGAATCTCTTCATATTGGAGTATTTCCTGCAAGCAGGAGTAATTCTCTCGAAGAAACTGTCGTGTGACTCCCACACCAATTGGTCAAATCTGGGCGAAAACCGATAACTGCGGTCGAAAAATCGATACCATCGATAAATATTGGTCTCCTCATCCATCATAATCATAGTCGCATCCCGGTTGGTCAAATCGGGGTGTTCAACAACAACTCCGATCGAAAATCGATGCTATCGATCAATAGTGGTTGTCCGTTCGAACACTTCCACTCATTCATCCAACCTGGTCATTTCCTGCTAATTTTGGTTCATTTCCATTCATTGCACATAAGGATAGCCTTATCAGGTTCTACGTGCACGCACGGGTCACCTTTACACGTTTGACATATTTTACTGGTTCACGCAGGTTTGTGACACACATACACGCACGGACAGACCTACCAACGCTTTTATATATAGTAGAATAGGATAGGATATTAAAGTACTGGCTTTCCACCCACCACAAGTTATACACATACCAAACATAGTTTCAGTCCGCTAAAAGATCGTGTACATAGAAGACGAATATGTTACACATCCTTAAAACGAAGTGATTCATACGAAGGTTTATTCCTTTCTCCTCTAACCGACAGGTTTTTTCCAGACAGTACATTATGCTAGAAGGAATTTTGGTGAAAACCCCACAAATAGAAATGAGCAGGGCAGTGTTCTGCATTTCAGAACGCGCTATGACCAAGCTGATAGTTTGGCCTAATTATGCCAAAAAAAAACTGAAAAAAAAACTGAAAAAAAAAAACTTGAAAACTAAGAGAAGGCAGCGACCTACCATTGCAACCGTATCGACCATAAGTGTAAAAAACAAAACGATTTTTAAACATTGTCCTTATATTCAACAAAGTAATCATAAGGGTGCCAGGTTTTGCTGTTTGTTATCCGGCCAAAAACCACCGGATAACGAACAACAAAACGGGTAGGCCAAAACCCGCTGGAAACCGAATAACGGATGACGGATAACGGTTAATCCGCTCATCCCTGGTTGTGATCAGCTGTGGAACTTTATAAAGTTGGAAAGAGAAGGCTATCGCCGTCTCTTTTCAAGTCGTATAGCTCAGAGCAACTAGGCATACGTGCTGATGACATACTCTGACGCAAGCACCACAGCAATGGCTGCTTGCACTTACCAAGCCACCAATAGGGGCTCACACTTTCTCATGGCAAAATCTAGAATTACGGACATCAGGCGTCCTACAACAACGCCGAAGCTGGAACTCAATGCCATAGCAATGGGAGCTCAGCTGACTCGTAACATCCTTCTGAGTCTGAAGCCATGCATACGAATTAACAGTGTCATACTCCTACCAAATTCGGAAATTGCGCTGAAATGGATACAAATACATCCCGCAAACATTGTATGGGACAATTCGTCTCCAACCGAGTAAACAAATACATTGTTTGGTACAAGAGATGGAAGGCTTACAAACGTCGGTTCAAATTGGATACTTGGATACGTAGAGACAAGGTGGACCCCAGCTGATTGTGCCACAAAAGGAGTACTTCTCAAACCATGTTTGGTGGAGAGGATACACTCTCGATGAGATAACAAAAGGAGGATTTGTATCCACTGTTCAACATTCCGGAGGATGACGGGGAAGAAAAGGAAAGTTGTGCAGCTATGCATACGAGGACTATCGACACAAGAGAATATCTCAGAAATCATGATTCTGTCGGATTACAGCAACTACACAAAAGCGCGCCGAGTCCTAGCTCATGCATTGAGATTCCTGAGACATATCTTCCGCCGCCTTCGAGGACCACTGAAGGAAAACTGGCAACATCAGTGCTGTGGATCAACAGGCAAGACGACAATCAGTACTTGTCAGCAATGGATATGAAAGATGAAGAAATCGTCATGTTAAGGAATCACCAATCTGTGCATCTAGACGCGCAGTACAAGAAGGAACTCACGAAGAACTTGAGCCTCATAGGGGATCAGCTGCAGATCCTCAGAACCTTCGGAAGTTTGAAGTCCGATCTTACCGACGCTTCGAAAAATCCTATACTGATTGCACCGAGAACGGATTTGAGTCCACTCATCATAGCAGAATCCCACGGAACATTCTACAACAGCATCTCTCATACGATATCAAATACTCGTCAGAGATTCTGGGTACCAAGAGTTCGCGAACAGGTGAAGCAACATGTTCGTAAATGCGCACCCTGTCAAAAGGCAAACGCGCTGCCTTACAAGTATCTAGAAATGCCCGATCTTCCAGCAGGTCGAGTGACAATAACTCGTCTTTTTCAGAATACTGGTTTGGATTATTTTGGGCCAATAACGATTAAGGAAGGAGTATCGCATAGGGATGTCCATGGATGCATTTTCACCTGTTGCGCAACCCGATTAATTCATCTCGAGGTTGTTCCTGATGGAACAACATCGAAATTCCTGAACGCATTCCGGAGATTTGTCGCTCGTGTCGTGGAAGGCCCCAATCCATCACCTACGACAATGCTCCCACATTTATTCTTAGGAATCAAGTTCTTCGCGAAAGAAGTTCAGAAAACATGTTGGACGAAGATGACGCTCGAGAAATAAGCAATAACTTCATTGAATGGCATCATATCACTCCACACTTCCCTTGGAAAGGCGCCTCATACAGTCCGTCAAATAGGCTCTCACAACGGCAATGGGGAAGCGAGACCTCACATTGGATCTGTTACAAACCCTCATCACGGAGATCGAAGGCTGCTTAAACACACGACCATTAACGTTTCAGGAGGGCAGTATTGATGACAACATATACGCATTACGCCCTATCGACTTCATACAAAAGGACATTAGTCTCCCAATAAATGAGAATGAAGAGCAGACATCAGATGGAGCATACATTCCTCCAGAAGAAGCGGCACGATTGCAAACCCAGCTACAAGCGATGAAGGCTTTACAGTCATCAAAAGCTTTAAGTGACAAATGCTGGAGGATTTGGCACCAACGATACATGGACCAGAAAAAAGGCTGTGCAAAAACACCTTGTGAAGGAGAGGTCGTCTTACTAGGCGATCCTTGTTAAAAAAGACATCAGTGGAAAACAGCTAGAATTACGAAAATAGTCATCAGCAGTGACGGTTCAATACGGGAAGCCGAAAATTTCTGTCCAAAACGAAAATCACGACGCCCTGTAGACCAGCTGTACTACTTAGAAATTGAGGGGACTGTCTTGGATGACAATAAACAAAGTCCTGAAGAGGATGAGCAGACTGGGCAATTAAGAGCTTCCCTTCCAGGTCGTTACCATTTACGCCCACGCCGGACAAAGAGCCAAACCAAAGAAGATTCCCCTTCAGGCACAGGTGCGACGCTTGTAGTAATTCAGAAGGCAAGACCAGCACCTCGAGTTTGGCCGTCTTCCATTTACCACAAAATGGCTTTCATGGTATTATCCATTGCCTCTTCAGTAGCTGAAGATACGACAACCATTCCGATGGAATTTCCTTCCGACCACGTCATCTAATGCAGGAAGCAAGGTGTATACATTGACGCACCGAACGCCCATGGATACGAGCTATGTATAAATGACCATTGTGTCACAGAGACCTCCCCTCCTGTAAAGAAAGTAATTCGGCTACCATCTGAAAAACTCCTTTACGACTTTGATGCCAGATGGAAACGGTACGATGAGGTTTTCGCCTTCGTAGAAAAATCGTGTCCAGCTCAACCATTTTGCTCAACAATCGAGTGTATACTATGCTTCACAAACATACTAAATTTGGAGTGTTGGCCACCTTTAGCGATATTTGGATTTGGTGCTTTGATTTACCTCCTCATCGCTCTATGCTACACCATATGCTACGTTTCCGTGACTGTAGGTCGTCCATTTCGACTTCTCTTCGAAGGATTTTGCGGACTTCTATACTTGATCATTAACATTTTGGGAAAGTGTGCATGGTGTATGGTGTTCCGCCTACGGAAAAGGAAACGTCAGTCAACAAGGACTCTCGATGCATTGGCAATCATTTCACTGTTCTCAACAGGCACGGCATGCCAGATAGTAAACATTTTCTCACATCCACTTTGGACCTGCATAACGTCAGAAAGAGTAACAGTCTTCAAATTGTAAGTGGCGTCTGTGTTAATAATTAACACTTTGAAGAGAGACGCATGTTTTCGGCTTGAGCACGACGACTCCACGGTAATGGAGTGCGAGTGCACTGGATAAATTTGCGCTTGCTGTGCGACAGTGGTCACTAATGTACACCAGGAACGTTACCCAAAACGTGATCGACAGCAAACATTGTGCGCACATGGGCTCTTGCCAAGGAAGAAATGTGCATATGTAAATTCTACCAGCTTGCTACCTGAGATGGCTCTAGGCAACAGCTATCCAGGAAGAACCGGATGTCTGGAGTCCTGCGCAGGCCAGGGATACGATTGCTTTTACCTTAGCTCCGAATACCTCCTCTTTTACAGGATTTACGCTGTGCCGACCGATGAAAAGGTCTTCGAAATTTTTACGTGCACACGCTGGAAAGAAGAGGTGAAACTCCAAGTCCAGATCAGAAGACCCTCTACTAAAAGTTTCAACACCTTTATCGTCGAATTACGCCCTAATGTCTCCGTCCAAATACTGAACACGAGCATCATTTTTTTCCTGGCATTCCACCCATTCCTGGTTTGGAAACAGACTTCATTTCGACGAAGAACACAGTGGCGCTATGGGCCAAGGACAAGAAACCGATATTGCAGTGCCCAACACCAGAAGATGCCAAAAACTGCAATGTAGTATAAAGAATGCTTGTACTTGTCCGGCTGCTGAGTCAAAAGTGAACCGTCGCTGCGAAGATGAAGATACCACGAAAAGGTTTAAAAACATCGAGGATGTACTGCCGGTAACACGGCCTTCCCAGAAAATCACTGCAGACCCGCATACAGATGTAACGGCAACGGTGGATTAAGGAGTCTCAGCGGAGCTAATTCTGAATCTGCAGGAAACAGTTGATAACAGTCTCGTAGAATTTACGGATGAACAGTACTGACAACGATCATATAATTGGCTGCTATAGCTGCAACAAAGGTGCATTAGCTGAAATTCGATGCCGATCCACGAAGGGTGTCGGCAGAAATCGACTGTGGCACTGAGAGCTTCACCACGCTTTGCTCTCCAACCACGGAAATCTCCAAACTTCGCTTCAACCATGCACAAGTTCGGATGAGGTGCTCAGTAAATTGTGGATCCAAGCTAACATTCTTCGAGGTCACAGGAATACTTAGGTATATCCATAACATTCACAGAGGCATAAGGAGTACTCTACAACAACGTCACAATGTGACTTCAGAATTCAGCTGGCCGGATTTCACGTAGTACATACTCAATGTCTATATGCAGTGTTACAAAACTATTCTCATAACGGTGCTAGCGATTGCGGTGCTCTTATAGTCACATACTTCTATTTTGCATCGCTATTTAAAAATATTTTATGCAGCTGCCTCGCCAAAGTCATCAAAGTGACTGGATTTCTAGTAAAAGTCTCAGAGTGTTTTATTACGGCATCCGCTTCATATCTTCTAGCTGTTCGAAGATGAAGCATAGCCAGAAGTATGCGGAAAAAACACTAAAAAATTCGTAATATGGTGCATTGTTTCATGATCATGACGCAGAGATTCTCCGCTGAAGAGCTAAGGAGTAAACGAAGGTCTGAAGAGCAGAAGCTGATCGACACGCTCAAGTACAGGCGGTCATGCGTGAAGCTTGCCCCGACTTTGCCTACAGAAGAAGAAGTGCAATCCAAGATCTGCATCTTCATGAAGAGGATCATGGCCCAAATCAAGACCAACGACATCCAGAAGACATCTGTAGAGGTGCAAGGTAGCCGCCCCGGACTCTAGACGAGGGGGGAAGCCACTCCCCACAAGGCGAAAGTGGAAAACCTATTTCTGAAGACAACTTACCTAAAGGATTGCCTGTGCAGTGCCGTTGAGGGACCTGCGATGACGCACGAAACGTACAAGTACCTCATTCTCGCAGAAGCAGCCAAGAAGTGTTTGATGCAGAATTACTACCACGGTTCGTAGAGAGATAGAATTTCTGGAAGAGCTGCTAAAAATATGTAGAGCAAGTTAATGTCCGCGAACGTGCAGATCGGCATCGATGTCCATACCAGCCCTCTAAAGGAATTGACTGAGACGGTAGCTAGCCTCCAGAAGACCTTGCAAGAGGGCATAGCTAGCAACAAGGAACAAATGGAGAAGGCGGAAGTAAAGGGTGACTGAAGTAGTGGAGCGAGTGGACTCATTGGCATGCAGTCGTGCAGCGTCGAGAACTTGAAGGAACCAACCAATAAGGGTTCCGTCACCGAAAATCCGAGAAGTCGACGAGGTGCTTAGGAGGAAGCGAAAACCTCCGAAGAGAAGAGTGCGTCCGATGCTGCGACCGCAGCGGACACTGACGTCAACGATTGCTCCGTTACCAACCACTCTGAAGGCGATATTGAGGAAGATCTGCTCGATCTGGACTACGAAGGAGAGAACGGCGTGGAGAGCGCCGTCGCCCAGGATAAGGATACCCGCGATGTGGGCCTAACAAGAGGGATGATATGGTGCAGTTTCAAAGGGATGAGGTGCATAGACTCCGAGGCATAAATGCTCGGGAAACCTCAAGGAGATTGTTTGATTGTTTGATCGACGCAAGATTGTTTGATGAGAGAAGACGGCAGTTGGTCACGGAAATTGAAATCTCAGAACAGCCCTGCGTCTGAGTTCACACATCCCGAAGAGGGAGTTCGCCTTTATTTCGATGCTGAGGAACAGGTAAGCATTCCTGCGCTGTGCATTCTGCAACGAGAAGTGCCTACATTACAGTGACTGCTGTCCTGTATTCAGCCACACGGCATCGGGAGAGGATAGGATTTGGTGCAGAAACTGTCTGGATACTAAGCATTCCACCGGCCGATGCCACCGATGTCAAATGACCTGCAAGTACTGCAGCTAGCAGAAGCATCATACTTCTTTGTGCACTGCACCTGAAAACATCGAGAGAAACGAGAAAAAATTAGAACACCTCCAAGAAGCTCTCAAGCGGCTTAATCGACGGTGCGAACCATCAACATGAGGCATCTGGCAGTATCACGACCGTGAGTCAAATTAGATGAAAAATTTCTATTAGGTTGTCCCATAAGTCTTCGCCGTTTTTTTCAACGATTCACTGCAGATTTCGCCGGCGGTCTCTTGCATAGGGCTGCATAGCTTTCGAAAGAGAATGATTTGCTCTATCAGAGCATGTATTGCATTTCTTTTTTCATCATGAATTTTGTCAATTTTTAAGTCGTTGAAGTGAAAAGTGAAAAAGTAGCCATAGCGCACTTGTTCTCTCCGCTTAGGTTTGTAATTTTTTGCGCAGTTTTTTACAGCATTTGGAAGACAATGTTTTGTACTACAAGTGTTAGTGCTATTTGCTCATTTGTCCTTTATTGATTTTTAGGTCATCAAATTGGGACGTCCGAAGGAGGATGGTTATTTTCGCCGACAGCTCCTGCTCTGTGGTTGGACTTTTTGGGTTGGTGTTATATGTCATTCGAAAGAAAATGTCTTGCTCTATAAGAATATGTGTCGCGTTTATTGATTTCTATTGAATATCAACAAAATGCCAAAAAGAGAAATATCGTCTTCACCAACAACTCCTTCTCCTTCTTCAGTTGTTGATATTCGACAGAAATCAGCGTGAGCCAATAAACGAGACACAAATTCTTACTGAGCAAGACATCCTCTTCCAAACGACATATAACACTAAGCAAAAAACCACAGAACCGGAGTTTTGGTAAAAATTCGGAGGGAAAGTCAGAATTCCCAATTTGATGGCCTAAAAATCAATAAAGGGCAAGTGAGAAAACAGGACCAACAGATATTCTTGTAGTACAGAACATTGTCTTCCAAGTACTATGAAAAACTGCGCAAAAAATTACAAACCTAAGCGGAGAGAACAAGTGCGCAAATGGCTACTTTTTCACTTTTTCGCTTTTCAATTCAACGACCTAAAAATTGACAAAATTCACGATAAAAAAGGAAACGCAACACAAGCTCTGATAGAGAAAATCATTCTCTTTCGAAAGCTATGCAGCGTTATGCAAGAGACCGCCGGCGAAATCTGCAGTGTATCGTTGAAGAGACGGCGTAATGATAAATTGTTTGGAGAAGGAATTTCGTTACAAGTAATACCTCTTTCTCACAACGTTTGTTTGAAGATTGCGGAAAGCCTCGCTGTGGTGTTGAAATGCTCAGATACGCGCACATATAAGTCCGGTGACGGCTCGAGCTCAACACTCGACATTGGTGCAGCGACGACGAGGATTTGATGCAGTTTATTTTCTATTCTCTTGAAATCGCTTTTTCCATTTAATAGTTTGTTCTATTCTACGTCATTAGAATCATTAGGTTTAGATTTCCTACGTAACACTTTTCGTATCGCGGCCGATTGTTGTTATTTTATAAAGGTTCATTATTGGGTTTAAATACCCAAGTTTGAGGTTGTCCTGCAATAAAGTGTGTGATCTACCGCGTGGCGACAGAAGTACCAGTGCTCGAATCTGCAGCATGCAACCGTTTTCGACGAATTGCGACCGACAACTCGTCCGTGACCGCCCTTCGCAATGGAGCGCAAGTTTTCAGTTTCGGACATTTTCATGGCTCCAAATGAAATATGCATCCAAACAATAGATCACGAACTCCTGAGCTCAAATATATCCTTAGTTTTTGAAATGAATGAATTTTAGGCGAGTTATATCAAAAATACTAAAGAACCGCAAAACCACGGTTTTTGCGGCCTTTATTCATTGACGCCTCTGGTACTGCAAGTGTTTAGATTGCAATCTTTGCAATGTTTTTCCGCCTACTGTGCTTCCCTATCATTGTGTGTCCCTTCCAACCATCGCGTCGACACGATGAATGATATCAAACGGCTCCTTCAAACACTACATAAACACCAGGAGCAGAGAAGATGTTTGGTCTTCGTGCGTTTTTCCTTCAATTCCTCGTTCTTTTTTTTTCTTTTTTTTTGAGTAACACTAAATTTATGGACAGGTGTAATCACACGCTGGTAACTAACTGTCACATTCCGATTTGTATACTGATCTCAAAGCCGACGGCTTTCATCAAAACGAACATACCATGTATTTGACAGTTTAGAAAGCTGCGTACTAATAGGTTGATTCATAAATAAAAAATAATAGCGGATTAAAAATATACGAATACAAAAATAATCCAACTAATTCACAAAATATTCTAAACATGTCAGCTCATTTTTTATTCGCGCTTACAACTCTTTTCATTTCTACAGCTTTGGATGCCAGGGATAACGAATGTGTGGTAAACATTTTATATGGAGAACATTACATCTACGAGCTTGATGATGCGCTTGCTTTTGCTTTTTCCTAATGCTTCCGTACAGTGATTCCAGGCAATTTTACACTGAAAATGAATTTTTGAGAAAAATGTGCCATAACCTTCTGCGACCTGGATCACCGTCTAAAACCACACATGCGCATCGAGCAAGGAAGGAAGCATTCAAAAATGCATAAAAATCAATTAGGAGTAAAACAAAAAATCGGAAGTAAAGCCGATTCAAAAGACAATGTTAGTTTCATAGGATCAGGAAAGCGTTGTGGCCGACAGTCATCGACTCGTCAACGTACTTGTAAGCACTGCTAAATTCCGTCTAAGCTCATGCAAAAAGTAAAGTTAGCGCGAAAAGAGAGGAAAAGGTAGATGTTACAGACGTCATTTAACCTAAAGGTGCAAAAACACCATGGTTATCATATCAAATATCAAACAGGAATCTCTAAATGGAAAGAAGACAGTACACGGTTCTGAGCCATGTGTACACATGTGCTGATACCCTAGTGCATCCGGACTGCTAAAACTAATTCTGAATTTTCCTTCAAGAGCGTGAACAAATAGGATGTCAAGAAGTGTACCCAATTTGGTCTCAGTCCCTTTGTTTTCCCTTTCCAAGAGGTCAAATCAGTCGTTGCAAGTGATGGAGACAGTGAAAAAGGCCCGCTTCCTGAATCTTAATAAGAAATATTAATCAGAGTTATGGATAACGATAAACGACTACAGAGCTCCGATAAAGCAATATTGGAATCGTTGAGACATTGAAAACGGAGAACTGCTTGGCGAGTAGCAAACACAGTCAGTGACAGCGATTATATACCGGCAAAATGAACGTCGAAAGGAGAATCTCATTTCCTGTCGCCAACGACGAGAGCGTGAACTTCTGTTCCGGCTCGAACTCGACAGTCACAACAGGTGGCCACCGAGAGAGCAGCCGTCTGCCACTGTCCTCCGACCCTCCTCAGCACTTCGACATTTCGAAACTGTTGTAGACATTCGCCCCATCCTGAAACAGATGATGGAGTGATTTTACATGTCCAGCACCCATTGTGTGACCAGAGACGACCCATCTAGAAGCAGTTTGTGAAGCATCATGCGTTAAGACGCCCTAGTAACTGACGGTCTTAGGAAGAGCAGAGCACGACAAACGCATAGTGTTCCAATAAAAGCCTGCGTACTTTCGGAAAATCTCTGAAGAATTAGATTGCAAAAGCTGTTTCTAGTCTACAACAGTCACCACGTTTATCACAAAACAAAAATTAGTCGATTTTTCTTCTGCTAATCCAGAAATCAAAAAGACGACTTATTCGCTCATCTGATTTTTCGACATTTAAAATTGTTTGTTCCTTCGAAAAAGAAAATGTCAAAGAGCTAAACTTTGCTCTGTCTTTTACTGACCATTAACAAATCTATACCGACGAACCCATGGAGTATAGGAAAAGCCTTGAAGAATAGTGGGAATGTGATCTGGTGTGTAGAAGAGCACGACTGTACTGCCAGAGATATGCGAATTTTTTTTCGTTGTTACAAAAAGTGAAAAACAAGAAAGGAAATGAAGGGACACAAAAGTTATGATATATGAAAATATGAATATATGATTAAATAATCATGTGAATATATATTTATTTATTTATATTTATATTTATATAATGTCAAGGAGTGATCTTGTGTCGAGTTCCGTGTGTTGTAGTAGAGATGTTCCGGTGGCGGGGCGAGATGTACAGCCTAGTTGGCGAGGAGCAGAATTGAGTTTCTATCCTAGCGTACCGAGGGACCGGGAAAATCTGTTTTGTGTCTCTAAAGTTTCGTAAGGCAGCCATTAGACTCTCAAGGAAGCCTAGAGGGTGGGCGAGCCAGGGGACGAGGGGAAGATCGAATCCTCCTGCGAGGGGCGTGGCCTGTTGCGTACATCCTGACCGTCCTCCAGATGTTCCATGCCTAGAATTGCCGATATCAGTTATCCTTTGTACTTTTCAATTTCGTACGCCAGAGGACCCCGCGCGAAAGTTTCGCTACCGTAACCCGAAGCCTATATAAGGCAGTAATGAGTCATTCATTCAACGCCTGTCTTGGCGCTGAGCGGCCGGAAATAAATTCGTCTTCCAAGCGAACGTGTTCTCCGGCCATCTCAGCGGGTCAACAACGTTGACTATAAATATATATACATGTATTATATATATTTATATATTTATATTTATATAAATATATTTGTATATTTATATTTATATAAATATATTTATAGATATTTATCAGGGAAAACTGAGGCAGTACAGAACCTGTGCCTTTTCAAATCGCATAACAAATTGTCTTCAAAAACACCATAAACGCTTCATTTCTGACCGGAGAATGCCGTCAGCTTCCCATGGAACTTCATATTGAGACCTATATCAGGTGAAAGAGCTCGAGACGCTGATCACAGATATGTAGACCAAATTTTCTGAGTGGATCTCCTAAGCGAGTTGTGGTCGGCGAAAGCCGCCAGTGTTGCGCAATCAGAGGTGCGGTTGGCAGCGCTGACGGCAACGGCAGCAGCACAGTGGTAGAGTGCTCGCTGCACAGGATAGGGGTCATGGTTCGATTCCCGTTGGTGACGGCGTTTTTGCATTTTGTGACCGGCCTTCGACGAGGGACCTATAATCTCATTTTTAGCACATTTTGAGCGAATGGCTGATGGCGGCTTACATTTACGTCTATTAGGATATTCGAAGTCAATGCATTGGGGAGATTATGCGTTCAGTATCTCCGCGAGTCAAAGAGCATCTAGATGGATTGGGAAGTTCAGATACGGCGACTCCACTGGAACGAATAGGATGGTGGGCCATGCTGGAAAAGTTTAAAAGTCATAATGATACTGGCGCAGACCTCGAACCTCGGTACGCAAGACGTAAGAGGAGTTTTGAATTAGTTTTGGATTACAAGGAGAATTTTTGGGAATGAGCAGAAACGATGAGTGGCTTGTCATCACCATGTCGTTAAAATTTGCTGACTTTTATCTCTTCATGTTGCGTTTCTCATTCTTCAAGTTCGATTCGATTTCGATTGATTGCGGCTCCGGTGACCTACTATGCCACTTCCACGACGCACGTCTCTCAGAAATGAGGTCGACCAACCTCATAATGGTGAAATTAGCTCTAATGCAGATATGGCGAAGCATTTTTCCACATTTAGCGCCTCCGAGTACCTAGATCTATTTATTGCCGAAAACAAAGATTCCAAGATCGACGGAATGTTACAGGTGCTCAGGACCAAAATACCTAGCGACATATCCAGAGCGATCGATGACGACAGGAGGAAACGGAGGCTCGTCATATCTGGTTTGCCAGAATCGGCCGCTTCCATGATGCCCTCCCGGAAGAAGAAAGAATTGGAGCAAAAAGTTGAAAGCATCCTTGGCATTTTAAATGTTGAGTCCCGCCCTGTAGAGCTATATAGAATGGGTAAACCTGATAGCGCCCGCCCTCGCCTAGTTAAGTTAGGTTTGCCTTCAAAGGCCCACTGGCTGACAGCGCTTTCGAATGCCCGTCTACTGCGCTCCTCCAAATTCAGCGACGTATTTATTTATTTATACGAGGAGCATGACATTGGAAGAGCGTAAGAAGGAGTTCGAGCTGCACCAGGAAGCTCGATATCGAAACGGTGAGGTCAAGCAGAAGCAATGGGTTGTATATCGTGGTGCATTAGTAAATGTTAAGGACCTAAGATCTAGGCCAAATTTGGGAAACGTCCAGTTCGTCATGGTATCCTCCCAAGCTTGAAGTGCTTTCTCTTTTATGCCTGGCATGCCTGGAAGTATTGTGAATAAGCTCCACCATCTTCATCACTTCCTTTCGACCAATGATCCTGATATCGTTTTCATGACCGAGTCCTGGCTTTGTAAGGACGCTCTCTGCATCAAGCAATCCCTTCTTCATTCAGGAATTAACGCCATTCTGAACGTTCTTGTGCATGCTGGTATACCACCGCCCTAAATCCGACTTCTCAACGAACGCTTTTCGAACACATCGACTACCATCCAGTTGTTTGATCGAAAAAATAACATTCACAGCGGCACTCCAGGATATCATGAAGGACTTGGACTGGGATGATAAACACTACCTTGTGGACGGTAAAGGGATCATCAGCAACCTTCGCTTCGCCGACGATATTGTTCTCATCTATCCCAACACGAGTCGAGGAGATGCTGAACGAGCTCAACGTGGCAGGTATGAAGACTGGATTGGATATGAATATGTCCAAAACGCAACTTATGGTCAACCAGTGGTGTGACACGGGACTCGTAAAATTAAGTAGAGTCGCTCTACAACAGGTCGACTCCTACGTTTATCTGGGAAGAGGGCTGAACATGGGTAACGACCTTGCTCCTGAAATCGTCCGCAGGAGACGCCGGGCTGCCTTCAGTTCGATTCGTGAAGTTACCGATCAGGTCAAAGATGCCAGCCTCAGGGCCCCGATATTCAACGCATCTGTACTGCCTACGATGTGTTACGCGACGGAAACCTGACCCGACAACAAGACAATCGCCAGAGCAATGCAAACTACGCATCGTTCACTGGAGAGATGTCTTCTGAGGACGAGCCGTCAGCAATGGCAAGAAGGCCTTCGAAGCTCGGAGCAAAATGAGAAGCCGCAATTAGCAAATCCATGCAGTACATGAAGAAGTCCAAATATCGCTGGGCCGGACACCTGGTTCGGCGAAAGGACGATAGATGGAGCCTCCGTGTCACAGAATGGCTCCCAAGAGACCATAAGAGACCACTAGGACGACAGCCAACGCGATGAGCAGACTCATTCGCAAGGTCTTTCAGAGAACGGAGTCTGCCTCACTGGATGCAAGCTGCCAGACATCAAGCGGTCTGGAAGAGTTGTGGTTCCCGCTGAAACACCTCCAGCCGACAAAGGGACCATCAAAGAATCGAAGTAAAGTGCTAAGAGCCTCTTCTATGGTGTTCTCTGACCTAGTTTTCTGTTTTACAGTTATAAAAGGCGAATAAAAACTTACACCTAGCAAAATTGGGTTTTCTTGCCAACGACAGGTCACCGGACCAGGTTTCCGTTTACACTACCCTAGAGTGAACAAGAAAAATAGCGAGAGAGTTTTCATCTCCTTAATTTGTCGTGGAGCTCGCTGGTTGTAAATGCTGCCTGCAAGCTTACTAGAAGCTACAAACGCCAATGTTTTTCGTAGAAGGTTGAAGAACATAGACTTACTCTCAATGCTGCAAATGGAGGACATTACTTGAGTTCATGCATCATTGGTTTACCTATTATTTTGCGTGCTTTACGTCGTCTTTCTTGTTTAGCTCAATATCATGCCATGAGTTAATGTTCCATATGCAGCATTGCTGTTCGCTTGTTTGCCTAACACTCGAACTTTTTATTTTGTTCTCTTAGTTTTTTGTTGTTGTTTGTTCAATTTTGCTGCCACTTGTAAACTTTCCTTTCACCCCTTTCCTACAACATCCCATAACTGCTGTCGTGTGGAATTTAATGGGAGCGACGGAGGTACTAATATGGTATCCGGAGCCGTTATTTCTCGCGACTGGCAGTGTTGGCGGGCCATTGTTCGTTTCCTGTTAAATTATCCACTTCACTAATCCCCCATAAAACCTCAAGCTTCGAGTTCTTCCTTCGCTTTTTAAATCGTTCTTCTCGTAGTTAATTAAGCCTTGCCCTTACCAACTATTACCACGAACTGCTAGGTTGTGTTTTTTGAGGAGTTTAGCTTTTTCGCTTTTTTTCTTTTTTTACTCATCTCCACAGTTTGTTTACGCCGTGCCCATGTTGTTTATCTACCGATCATTACGCACACTATTGTGCAAAAAAATTAATAATATTAACATGCTCCCTAAGTTCTCCGTTCAGTGTATTATATTTCAGCAGCACTCTCGTTAAGAAGCCATTAGACGCTACTGCTATGCCCCATGACTGCCATGGAAACCATTTCCGTGCTCTTCAATCACCGCATGAAAGAGTTCATGCGCATAGGTTTTGCACAACTCAATCCCTCCGGGACCGTTGAAGACATTGCGGAATACGCACTTTGTCTGGACCTCCCCGCCGGATGAGTTTGCAAGGAGGATCACTTTTTATTGAGCCAATCGTTTCGACCCTCGTGTTGTTCAGAGTCCGAAAGTGGTTCAGAGGGCGGGTGTACCAGGGGATGAGCTCAGATTCAGACTTTCTGTTATGTGCCAGAACGATAGCCGAAAGGGTCCAGTCGATGGTGAGCTTGACAGGATAAAGAGCAGTATCAAATCCTTGAGCCAATTAAAGGCTTCTGGAGACGAATCACGAATTGGATTGATCCACCTTGCAACCTCGGAGCAGAATCATCCAAAAATGCACTTTTCTATAACCAATTGTCTTACTCAAGTCGGACAAAAATTGAGACTTAGGAAACATTTTGTACTGGAATGTGTGCATAGAGGATGAGGAGAATGAGCCGTGCACTGAATACTGAGATACTTAATTGCCTCGCTATCTTGTCCGGTATGCAGAGAATAAATGTTCAGAGCCGGAGCTACTTGTGCTTCAGAAAACACCACAGTGCAGTTTGTCTCCAATTAATGCAATATTTAATTCATAGGTGTTTGAGCAGTTATGAAATCAGGCTGAGTTAGATGATCTCCCGCCTAGCAAACCCACCTTGTCCGCAACTGTCTATGTGACCTCTCTACGAAGCCTTCAACTGTGCGCGAGGCTTAGCAGGTGCTCTGCATGGTCCCTTGTGGAAAAATGCCGCCAACTTTCTGTGTTTGCAACCATTCTTGTGATTTTTGAGTTTTAGGGTGACAGAACGACTCAGTAATATTGGACTCCAACCTGAGAAAAGCAAACTAACAAAATTTCAAAGATAAGATAAATAACAATCGGTTTCTGGGCGAAAGCCTCGACAAAAAACATAACTAAAAATTCAGTGTTTTCGAAGGTGTGCTACAATGCGTCAAAGAAAACATGTTGGAAGCTGTTTAATGGGCGGCGCAGTCCAGAGGGCATGGTACGATGGTGTGTCAATACCTTCAATGTGTTTTGCAAAGAACATGTGGTGACACAGTTTGTCAAAAGCCTCAGGCAAATCTACGTATATTACACCAGCAAGCTTTCTAGTATTAATGGCTCGTCTAAAATTGTAAAGCGTGCCTGATAAATTCGTCAGAGTTTACCATTAATTATTTTTTCAGTACGCTCACAGGAGTAGATGTAAGACTGATTGGTCGAAAACTGTGAACGGAATTAGCATCGGAAAAATTTGGAATTGCTCTCACCAATGCTTGTTCCCACAGGCGGTGCCTTTCGTACCCTCACAGAGAGGTTAAACAGATGTGCAAGAGACTTCGATAGGGAAAAATAACATTTTAAACGAAATGAGGAACACCATAGTTTGGTTCGGAAAGAGATGGTTTCAGATGCTTAAGTAAGGAAGAGATATTTTTCGGATGAAACATCTGTGTCGGAGTGAGTGATAGTGATGGATAGTCGGATGATGTTAGGAATAGCCTTAAAGAGAGAACGCGATGGAAAGACCACCTAGAGCAGTAGCATTACCCTGATCAGGCAAAAATCTCACACCTTCTTCGTTTGTTAGTGTTGGTAATGAAGTCCTAGTTCCGATTTTATGTCCCAAATACTGGTACATATATTTTTAGAACTAGGTTGATGCCCACACTAGCGGAACAGTTTCTTCAAAGGTTAACTGAGTTCAGCGCATTCATCTTTATAATCTTTGCTACATACATGGTGGCATGTTAAGCTGTTCGAAGAGACGTCGCTGTTTTTCCCAAAAGAGATTTGAAATTTGAAAAGGATATATGGCAGTACATACAACTCTAATTACCTTTATATTATATATAGTATCCAGATCATGACGAATTAGTGGAAGGTAATATCTATGTGTTGTCCTCTGAGAATAGGAAAGGTGTCTGCTGAACCAAATGGGCCACGGAACCAATTTGTTCAAATTTAGACGTTTTGGGCGTTTTCTTAAAAATCGGGTAGAGTACTGTATGTTGATCCCGATAACTGCCTACCTTTTCCAAACACCCTATTGGAAGCGCGATATTGAAGGCCTCTTTTTGCACTATTTCCGCACAAAGGCTAAACCATACGATTGGTACATATTGGACTAATGATTTGAAGTATAGGAGTGGCTACTACTCGCATGATATGACACCAATAGGTACTCATCCATTGGTAATTAGTCACTATCTATCTTTCCCATCAATATGCAGGCTCCAGCCACCGCTCACATGAACCAAAGCCCATCAAATTGACGTGATTCTCGGTTGGTCAAATCCAGCCATTTTTTCGCCATGTTTGGGTAATTTTCGAAAAAGTCAGCAACTAGTGATTGACTATAAATAGGATAGTTTCACCTGAAAGACAAAAGTCGTCTTCTTTGCAGCTTAGCTCATTGAGCAGACGGGGAAAGTAGTCCTCAGGAAGCTGACGCCACGACCAGCACGAACCTGCATGCTTGGTGAAAATTTCATTCAAGCTATGGATGGGAAACCTTTGATGTAGCTCTAGGCTTTAATATTCGTTAGAAGACAATTTACTGTAACTGCCAACCACAGAGCGCAAGCATGTTGTCCTCCGATTCGCCTCTGTTACTGCATCCAATAACGAAGCGCGAGCCCACGATGGACTGTTTCGACGCTCGCCGCTTTCGCTCTGAAATTTGGTTCTCCATTGACAAGGCCGGCAAACATAATTATGATCAGCGTCGAAGAGCCATATAGACTCACTGCCGTATCCTCCGAATGCCATAGGAGATCGCACGAAACCTCGAGGAGGCCATTGGCCTTGACGTTGACTGTCCTGATAGGTGTAACGACCTTCTGAAAGTGCGAAGTACCGTAGTTTAGAGCGCTGAGTAATTCCACAGCTGTAATAGAATTAGGGTCAAGCTCTATATTACAAAGCAACTTTGAAACCGAGACTATGACCTTGAAGCGTATATTTTACGCATCGGCGTTGGGTAGGTTGACTGGAAGGAGTTGTTCTAGCTGTTCATTAGGTGCACTAACACAAATGAGGTGCCTGGCCTTATTTGCCTACCTACTATTTCCCTCTATTGGCAACAAGGTCAGAAAACCACAGTTTTTGTCCAAAATTATTAATAGCTCCGCTTTTTGCAAATGGTTAATCTTAAATCCTTTCACTAGAGTCGTTTGCTTTGGTAGTTAATGAGATCATATATTCTAATAAACAATCGACATTAGAAAAGCATAGGTGTGGCCTACCTAGAACTTCAGCACTGAATTTTTTTCTGGAGCCATGTAGGACTATGGCGTATAAAAAAATTTATCAACGTGATCACATACAGTATAGCCCAAAAAAGACTTCTTTGCAGAAAAGACGCTTTGCGACGGATTAATCCGTCACAAAGCGTCGCATTGCCATAACTCTTTTAAAAATTATTTGTTTAAAATCTAATTAACACCATTAGAAGCCCCGTCTCATTTTCTATCCAGCGATCTAAACATCATCTAAACGATTGCACAGTAACCTAGTTATGAAGCTTTTGCTTCCTTGGCTCCGTTAATTGATTTACGACCCCTCCAAGATCCCAGTGGCATGTCCTTAAGGCTTTTCGTTGACGAGGTTCATCGAAATTCAGAATGTTTCATCTGTTTCAGCAGATCTGTATTTGCTACGCATCAAGTGTTATTGTGGTACTAAATAGTGCCAAGTTTGAATAACATAGGCCCGATTTCAGAAAAGCACAAACGCGCGGAAACGTAAGATTCAGTTAAGAATTACCCAACTAGTAGCCTGCTACAGAAGACAGTATTCAACTATTCCATTGTGGAAACGATGGTCTTTATAAAACGTGTAAAATGGCTTTGAGAAATAGCAAAAATGATCAGATTTTCTTTTTTACAACAAGGATTGGTCCAATCTCAATATGCGGCGTAGGATTTCCCTTATCTTTGAACTTCGGTTGCTCCTGTACAGAATAAGTATGAAAGCCGTGTTTTTTGTGGTCTAAAGTAGACCACAAGGTTTTTCGAATCTAAAAAAGAACGAGAAGATTTTGGCCGTTAAAAGTAGATTTCTATGCGGCCAAAAATTGACGAAAACAACAGAAAATGTTGTTTCAGTCGCTTACCTCTTTATGGATGAGTTTATTCGAACAATCAACTAGACAGCATTTCTCAGCTCGTTGCGAGCTTTCCGCAGATGTGATATTGTCCGTATTCAAACTGAAAACCATTTTCACCTCTTCGGCCGCCGAGACAAGTTTGGGGCTGCGCTTCGGCCCGAGTGCGGACACGGCGGCGGGCCACTGGCTGCCCTTGCGACCTCCCGCGCCACTCCACATGTCGTATATCGCCTATGTACAGTATTCACACTTCCTGCGCCGCGGTACATAGGCGATGTGAAGTGCCGCGGGAGGTCGCAAGGGCAGCGAGTGGCCGGCCGCTATGTCCGCACTCGGGCCGAAGCAGCCCCAAACTTGTTTCGGCGGCCGAAAAGGTGAAAATGGTTTTCAGTTTAAATAGGGCAATATTACATCTGTGGGTGCTTGCAACGAGCTGAGAAATGCTGTCCAGTTGATTTTTCGAATAAACTCATCCATAAAGACGTAAGCGACTGAAACAAAATTTCCTGTTGTTTTCGTCAAACTTTGGCCACATAGAAACCTACTTTTGACGGCCAAAATCTTCTCGTTCTTTTTTAGATTCGAATGTCCTTGTAGTCTACTTTAGACGACAAAAAACACGGCTTCCATACTCATCCTGTACAGGAGCATCCGAAGTTCAAAGATAGGGAAAATCCTACGCCGTATATTGAGATTGGACAAATCCCTTGTTGGAAAAAAGAAAATCTAGTCATTTCTATCCATCTTTTAAAGCCATTTTGCACGTTTTATAAAGACCATCGTTCCCACAATGGAATAGTAGATTGCTGTCTTCTGTGGCAGGCTACTAGTTGGGTAATTCTTAACTGAATCTTAGGTTTCCGCGCGTTTGCGCTTATCTGAAATCGGGTCTATGTTATTCAAACTTGGCACTATTTAGTACCACAATGACACTTGATGTGTAACAAATACAGATCTGCTGAAGCAATAGAGGATTTCTGAATTTCGATGAACCTCGTCAACAAAAAGCCTTAAGGACATGCCACTGGGGATCTCGGAGGGGTCGTAAATCAATTAACGGAGCTGAGGAAGCAAAAACGTCATAACTAGGTCACTGTGCAGTCGTTTTAGATGATGCTTAGATCGCTGGATAGACAATGAGACGGTGCTTCTGATTATGTTAATTAGATTTTAAACATATAACATCGAAAAGAGTTATGGCAATGTGACGCTTTGTGACAGATTAATCCGTCGCAAAGCGTCTTTTTTGCAAAGAATTTAGCGGTATTGTATGTATGTGCAATACAGATGTTGTACATATGTGATCATGCATTTGATGCAGAGGCAAAACATATCCTTAGAATCTCCCATCTCGGTCAACAAGTGGTGAATCTCATGGACAGAATTATACCGAGCGATGAAGGGTTCCATGATGTGGACCATAGGTCTACGATTCTGTTTTTAGAAAAAGCATTTAACAGGACAGAATTAATGGCCGTTTTGAGGAACTATTTTTAAGTACTACAACTCGTTCCAAAAAAAGCGTTTCAAACAAAATATCCACCAAAAAAATCTCTGCCAGCGAGAAGATGATTTATATAATCCAGCAGCGTAAAATTCCGTTGTTCTTGAGGCTTCTGGAGGCGTCTGTAGGCAACGAAATCGGCGAGTAAGTATTTTGCATCGTCCTAGTTTCGGAGGAAAATGTCGAGGTGCGGTAGGAAAATGTTGAAATGTTTGAGGAGTGTAAGCTAATCGACGAGAAATCTAAAGGAGAAGAGTGATATGGTGCGCGTCAAACTTAAATTTTGTAGCAGCAGCCGCGTCGCACTTCAGAACAAAACTAGCCCAAGGGTAGGAGTAAGGACTGCAAGATGTTTTTAAACAACCCAAAGATACGGTGTATGAAATTCGAGAGAGCAAGTGTGCGATTTCAGGCCTAATCTACTCCAAAACATTTCCCAAAAATGAACGGAACTCCTGAAGTTGTAAAACTACTTGCACGCACCCCGTCGCGGACACGAACACGCGAAACGTTCCTGGAGAAATGAACGTACATATATACCAAAACGAGGCAGTAAAGTGTTGAAAGACAACAAGCTCAACACAACATGTGCCGGTACTTATGAAGCAAAGGGCCCGTGGTGCCGTGGGGCAGCCGGAAAACATGTTAACGCGGCAACGGCAACGGAAGCGTGGCAACCCACGGCACCCGATGGTGGCCGCGTTAACATGTTTCCCGGCAATCCCACGGCACCACGGGCTCCTTGCTTCACAAGTACACATGTGCCTGCGGTGATATTGAATAGCAGTTGAACCTCAATGAAGAGGACGTCCGGCTTACCCGATGTAGAGTACTGTTTATAGAAAGCGATCACAGTAATGCGGTTCGAAAACTAGATTCGTATTAAACGACTGCTCGAGGCGTTGTCCGGTAGATGGAAAATCATAGAACGAGGAGTTCACGAGAGGGCTTTGTGGCCCTCCACTTGTAGCCTCCCTGGTTTGGTGGTGAGGTTGTAATACAAGCAATCAAGCGGTCAAGCTCCATAGGAGGCGTGAAAGGCTCTAAGTAAAATACCGACTACAAGATTGTCCTAAAATGGAGAAAAATGTAACCAACAAAGTCTCAAATCAATCTGAGTCGAACAGCGTAAACTTCTATAGCCTTACACTACCTTATTCATTCTCTTAATTTCTAGGCTTACTCGCTTCAGTTCGGTTCATTCAGTCGTTGTTAAAGATAGACATGGATTATGATCATTTCAGCTAACCACCAGTAATCTATATTTTTTTATGAATTTTCATTTTTGTTAAATTACAGGGTTGAACAGTGTATATAGGCCCGACGGATTCAACCGAGTGGGCGCGACAACTTGTACAGTGAGCTTAGGTTGCCGAAACCAGCTTACCTACATGCATGGGAAGTATAGCATATATAGCCAACCAATTAGATTCAATATATCTAGCATCCCCTTCATGTGCCACCTCATCGCGGTGAAGGGGTGAACATCACTTTGTGATGGCTAACGGCACAAACGGTCACGCAGTACGCGACGCTTTGTCGTGTATGGGCGGCTCTCCTGTATCCCTGGCCAGGAACATGTGAGTAACCAGCCCACAGCTATGGCTCAAACAACTAAACCCGCGCCCCAGTCCTCCGCGCGCCGGAGGTGGACTTCTACGACGTCGGTTGCATCCACCTCCGGCGAGGGGCTGTATCGGACTACCGGAAACTCCCTCCCACCACGACACGGAAACTGCCTATTGGTCTGCACTTATAACTGTCGTTCGATCGCATCTGAGCAGGATTTTCGGACACTGCTTTACAGAAGCCGCAACATCAAATACGACGTTATCGCCCTGCAGGAAACGAAAGGCATAACGGAAACAATAAGAAGGACCGACCACAACGAGCTTCTCATTATTGGAGCAAAGGTGGACAGAAAGAATATTGGCGGAGTTGGATTTTTCGTCAATTCGACAGTGCGCCACCTAGTAGACTCTTACAAGATCATCAGTCCGCGAGTAGCTGTTCTTCGTCTGGAAACCAAAGATCAAGGAACCATCTCCCTCATAAATGGATATGCTCCGACATCTGCGGCCACAGATGAAGAAAAGGAGGAATTCTACAAGCTGTTCGAAAGGACTGTCAACGACGAGAAGAGCTACTACAAAGTTGTCGTTGGTGACTTAACGCTATCGTCGGTACGAATGATCACGACGAATGGAGGCTAGGACCACATGGAACTTCCTCAAGGAACGAAAACGGAGAGCGCCTGATAGACTTCCTATCCGCGTTCCGTCTCTACCATGGAAATTCTATGTTTAAGAAGCCTTCAAACCGACGATGGACCTGGGAAAGCCCAAATGGAGAAACACGTTCGGAGATCGACCATGTTCTTACAAACAGACGCTGGAGTCTGTTCGACGTCTCCGTGCTGCCTTCATTTGACAACGGCTTGGATCACCGTCTTGTCCGTGCGAAGCTGACTCTCAAAAAGAGGATGTTCAAGCGTGACACTCATAAACCGGCACCGGTGAGGATCCCCACATTCAAGTCTGAGGAGTTGGAATATGCAATAAAGTCGTATGATTGGAATCTTCTTGAAGATCCATCGGAAGACTACGACCTTCTCTCCAAAGGACAGTTGAAATGTGCTAGCAGCTCTTGCGGAGCCACATCACCGCCTGCTTCAAGACTCAACGCACATGCGATTAAACTCTTGGAGCAAAGAAGAGCTGTTCAACTGGATCCTAATTCTTCCCATCTGGAAAAAGTCATCATCTCGAAGGCCTGTCGAATTGCAGTGAAGGAGTCCATTCAAGCCTACAGAAGATTGAAGCTGTTCGCTGGGAAAGGTTCAAGCATAAAGCGCTGCAAACGAGATCTCTGCGATCAGAAGGCAATAATGTCAGCCCTTGTGGATAAGGATGGAACAACGCAAACGTCTCGAAGAGCGATGGAGGCCATCGTTCAAGGATTCTACACAGATCTGTTCCGTTCTTCCATCACTGTCCCGAAATGCTTGATGCCACCAGCTGAGGAAGTACCTCCCATTCTGGAATCAGAAGTTGCTCATGCCATCAAAAGGATGAAGCCGGGCACTGCTCCCGGACCGGACGGCATTTCTGCTGATCTCCTTCGTGCGGGTGGCAGTGCCCTCTGCTCACTTCTTGCCAAGCACTTCAACCACTACCTTCGACTTGGTAGGATTCCGGACTCATGGAGGGAGTCGAAAACAGTTTTAATCTTCAAAAAAGGTCAGCAGGAGGATATCAACAACTATCGACCCATCAGTCTTCTCTCGGTTGTGTACAAGATCTTCACCAAGATACTGCTTAACCGCATGGAGCGTTGCTTGGATGAATATCAGCCAGTGGAGCAAGCAGGGTTTCGCAAGGATTTCTCCTGCATGGACCATATTCAGACTGTCTCACAGCTCATCGAGAGAAGCCGCGAATACCACCTCCCACTTGTCCTTGTCTTCGTGGATTACCGGAAAGCGTTCGACTCTGTGGAAATCAACGCCGTTTTGAACGCACTTGTGCACGCTGGTATACCATCGCCCTACATCCGACTTCTCGACGAATGCTTCTCGAACACATCGACTACCATCCAGCTGTTCGATCGAAAGCTTAAAATTCCTATCGGGAAAGGAGTACGGCAGGGAGACACGATTTCTCCTAAGCTATTCACAGCGGCACTCCAGGATGCCATGAAAGACTTGAACTGGGGCGATAAAGGCTACCTTGTCGACGGTAAACGGATCAGCAACCTTCGCTTCGCCGACGATATTGTTCTGATCTCTACCAGCACGGCAGAAGTCGAGGAAATGCTGAACGAGCTCAATGTGGCAGGTATGAAGATTGGATTAGACATGAATATGTCCAAAACACAATTTATGGTCAACCAGTGGTGTGACACGGGACTCGTAAGGTTAAATGGAGTCGCTCTGCAACAGGTCGACTCCTACGTCTATCTGGGAAGAGAGCTGAACATGGATAACGAACTCGCTCCTGAAATCGCCCGCAGGAGACGCGCAGCATGGACAGCCTTCAGTTCGATTCGCGAAGTCACCGATCAGGTCAAGGATCCCGGCCTCAGGGCCTCGATATTGAACGCCTCTGTACTGCCTGTGATGTGTTACGCGACTGAAACCTGGCCCGACAACAAGACAATCGCCAGAGCAATGCAAACTACGCATCGTGCACTGGAGAGATGTCTTCTGAGGACAAGCCTTCGTCAGCAATGGCAAGAAGGCCTACGAAGCTCGGAGCCACGGGAGAAGTCGCAATTAGCAGACCCGCTGCAGTACATGAAGAAGACCAAATATCGCTAGGCACCTGCTTCGACGAAAGGACGATAGATGGAGTCTCCGTGTCACAGAATGGCTCCCGAGAGACCATAAGAGACCGCTGGGACGACCGCCAACGCGATAGGCAGACTCATTGTCAAGATCTTTCAGAGAGCGGAGTCTGCCTCACTGGATGCAAGCAGCCAGAGATTGAGCGGTCTGGAAGAGTTGTGGTCCCCGCTGAGAAGACCTCCAAAGAAGAAAAGGACCATCAAAGTAAAGTAAAGTATATCTAGCATAGAGTGAGTTGTTGACTTTCATGGGGAGATTTTTCATGGGATACGGGTACTGAACGAGCTGAACGAGCACGCGTGTTCGGAGCGCAGGAACAGTTCAAACGATTCCGGTTGCAGCTTGTGCATTTTGTAGGTTGTAAAAAGCTCTACTAGTACTCTAAAGCGCAGCGGTGCAGCTCATGAAGAGACAAACCTACGGTGGTGCGAAAATGCAGGGTAGGCTTATGTGACGGATTTTTTCCCGATTTCGTTGCGACCGCTGTGGAAAGGCGCGACTAACGGCCAACAAATGCTTCCTCAAGCGGGAGACCTACAATGCTTTACAACGTCGTGCTCACAATTCCTCAGCTGACTAAACTGCGATAGCCCCATCTGCCATTTTAGAGCGGCAGACGGTAGCGGTGTAGCTTCTTGCTCTCTTAGCCCCAGTTTATGCTTGCTTGCGGCACGATGGTCGGGATAGATATCGACAGAACGACGCGAAAAATCGATATCTATAGCGATCGTGGTGTCGCGCCGCGTGGAGGCGCAAGTATAAACTAGGGCTTACACGTCAAGAATTACGTTTTCGATACTCGCAATAAAGCTATTCTATTCAGCAAGGAAAGCTCAATCGAAGGGTGTCAGATTTCACAAATTTTAGAAAAGATTAGAAAAGATTTTTTGCAGTTTCACATCGGCGGGGCCGCTCTAGGCTGCGTGGCTCGACGTTCGCTAACGTCATTATCCGTCTGGCGCGGCCTAGTGCTGCCTCGTCCTCGATTTGTAGTAATAAAGCCAACTGAATTCTTCCTCCAACGGCACACATGTCTCCCAACTGCCCCGCAACGGAAGCTGAGAAATCAGAAAACTGCCAAAGACTACGTCTATGCTGAAGTCTGGCAGTCTGCGACTGCCGAGCTGATTTCGACATCCTTTGACATTAAAAGGGCAAGCAATAATTCACGACCGGCTTAGCATTTGCTCCAATCTGCCCGGTGAGCCTTTGGAGTGCGTCGTATAGAATGCATGTAGAATTGTACATATCAATCTCTTGTTGCAGTTGCACTCAATAACAACGAAATTGCTCGCGCAAAGCGTCTTAGGAGTGCTCTAAGATGGTAATGTATCGCATATCGAAGCGTCTTCCCGCAGAGGTAGAGAGAAATCGAAGGAAATCATGCCACACAAGGCTAACCTGCATTTTCGCACCGCAACTGTAACTCCACTCACACGCTACATTGCTGTGTTTGAGCGCACTGCTAGAACTTTTTACTGCCTACAAAATCCACGAGCTGCAGCCGGAATGGTTCACACTTGACAGAGTTATTGAGCTCCGAACACGCTTACGCGTTCAGCTAAGCAGTTCCCGTGAAACATCCGGCACAGCCGGTGGAAATGCAATACTCATTGTATGCTAGACGCTAAATATAGAAGCTAAATGGTTTGCTATATGACGACATAGAAGCCAAATGGTTTGCTATACTTTTCGAGCATGTAGATGAGCTGTTTTCGCTTATTCTACAAGTTGTCACGCCCACTCGATTGATTCTGTCGTGCCTATATACATTGCTCAGTTCTTCTGAAGTTTGTATGCCAAAAGATGAGCGCGGGCTGGTGAACTCAAAAATGCAACTCATTTTAAAAATTCTTATTTTAGAAGATGTCAGCAAGTAAGTAATACTAGTCGTTATTATATTGTTGAATGATTTTAGGTTGTTTCTTACAAAAAGGAAGAATTTCAAAAATTCAAGAGGACAGAACTTATGTTACACCCTAATAGTAAACGCCTCGCCCCAATGTTAAACTGTAACGACCTCCGTCATTTTGACCTGCGCGGAGGCACATAACTGATTTGAAAACCACTACGATGCCTCCCAAATTATATAATTCTGGCAATCTACAATACACAGTAACCAATAGGTCGCATTAAGAGACAAGCGTTTCGACATGGCTCTCGTCTTGTCGAAGTATAGTACCGCCGCTAAACATTCAACCAAATGGCGTTTGCGACGCAAAAACGCGTTTTTTGCGTCGCAACATGATAACTTGTTTCAAAATGAAGATTTTCGAACGAAAATTCGCAGCGGCTTATGCGGTAGCCTGATCTATCATATGGCATGTGACTACCATTTTAGAACAAGTACAAGCCTTAAAAGCAGAAGCGAAATTAAGGAGCCACTTAATTGCGTTGACCTGACCGACATCCGTCGTTGCATCTCGCTTAATTGGGCCCTCAGGCAAAACTGGACTACTTCAATCAAATTTTTAAAATCATTGACTGTGCTCAAATTTAGCTTTCTTGGTGTTTTTAGGATTTTTCTCTTTACGACAATTCATTTGATATCCAATTTGACCGTACGGTATCCAAATTGAACTTGCTGCTGCGCCACAATCGTCATTTTCTTTCATTTCAGGAGGGGAAATTATCAGTATTTCAGCTGTTATTGAAGCCTCTCAGTTTTTCGCCTTGTTGGCAGAAGAGAAAACATAAGAAATCCACGTTTGCAGCTCATTTCACCCATTTTCTGGCCGGGTTGCCAACTGTCAAATTCGCAAGCAAGCAGACTTTCCGTGGGTAGTACGCTCTTTTAGCGAATTCAGAGATGGAGATCCATGTTCCAGCTTAAAGATATAGCTCGAAAATGGGTCAGCAAGTTGGACACAAAGTAGAGACTCTGAGGAAGAAGTATAAAGAAGCCAAGAGGTTAGGTGGCCAAATCTCGACTACTTAAAGAGACAGCTTTCTCCAGAAATGTGAAAGATGTTCTGCAGCGTATGCTGCCCAGTTTTCGCGGAATAAATCCTGTCCAGCTGAACAACAAAATTCCACGATTTTTCACTTAAAATCTTCAACCAACCACGACACCGTTTATTTATTGCAACAGTTCGGGCGCTCACGTAGCGGTATGCGTAGTGATTGCGTTGACCTGACATGCCCTGAAGAAACATTGCGGCCGCTTGCCTGCCCAGCGAATCCATCTTTACTCTTTATTCGACCTGTCCCATTATTTTCAACCTATCGTTTTTTGCTGCCAAATTTGCTACGGTTTT